>RQTK01000207.1:440770-458922 GCA_003991915.1 Elysia chlorotica | reverse complement strand
TTATTATTATTATTATAAGTTGGCAGGTAGATTTAAAAACTGCTTTGCACATAAAGAACATGCTGTATCAACGATAGATGTGTATGTAGAATGCCCCTTTGAAACCTTGCAAAATAATGCAGGTCCTTATAGTTGTCATATTAAATTAAACTTATTTCAGCAATGTTTTAACAACTAGGCAGAAGGAGAGGACAATGAGCATTGTATATTTTACGTTTTGAGAGATTACACTACTAAAGAGTGAGTCATATTTACGTATAGAATCACATCAGATAGATAGGAGACGTTCTTAAAAACCCAAAGAAATATTCAAATAACATTGAGGAATTTCAGGACGGTACTTACGTGATGTTGTTCCGTGATGGGAATTTTGGATAGTTTGGTTCTTAGCAAAACCTTTCACTTAAATATTTCTTCAGGTAAGAGAAACTGCACTGGCTTTCAACGCTTGGCAATAGATTAGATCTCGCCGCTATGCAACGGTTTGTGTCTAATCCCACAGTTTAAAAAAGAAATTCTAAGAGTTTTGCTATGTAAAGAAATCGTGTCCAAGTGCTTTCTGTATACGTATTGAATTAAATTCCTGAGGAATGCAACGCTTTCCTCTCGTTAAACGGCTACCCTGGGATTAAACCAACGTTTTTGGTGTTATCGTTTTTGTTTTAGGTTTGTAAGAGGGGCGTTGTCCGTAATGCTGAAATCCAGAAATCAGCGAAGCGTGACTCTAGGAAAAGTATGGTCCAAGATCGTCAAATCTTATCTTGAATTGAGAGAATGTCCATTATTTGAAAAACATAACCATTATGCCTGCTAAAATATTTCTTAGAAAATATTTTTTTAATAATGGCGTGCCGTCAGCACGAAAGATTAATCTAAACGTCGGTCACAGGTTCAGCCGAATATTGAAAAGGACTCTAACACAAAGACACAACCTGCAGTGGAATATTGAAAAGGACTCTAACACAAACACACAACCTGCAGTGGAATATGTAAAGTGTGAAAGGGATCTAGAGGGTTAAGCCTTCACACAAACCTGGACATAGCCCGCTAGGCCTACCCCAGGCTAGGTAGCATTAGTACAATGTATATATACACCACCTGACCATAATACCTTGCCAAGAATTAGACTTTATGCTATTGAAATCCACACAGTGCCATTATGTCTATGTTACGGGCCACTGAGAACATGTCAATAGGATATAGACAACCCAGTTCTAATCCTACGTGGAATTGACCATAATATTTTGGAATGGTTTGCCAAAACTCGACGGTTGTTTTGGTCTAAGAAGCCGTGTATTGATGTGCTGGTTCTTGTGGTGGACTGGAGTTATGGGGCAAGAAAGAGGCAAGAATGTTTTAATGGGTGCGGGTCATACAATCAACATTTCCCTGTGTTTTGAATTTCGGGAAGAGTGATGGGCATACGGTGTGCATATTGTCGGTGCAAGATGGTGCGAGAGGTGCGTGCTTTGAGGGGTCGTTCGTATGTTGTTTGATTTGTTGGTTGGTTGGTTGGTTGGTTGTTTTTGGCGCCTGTAGTCAGCAACTAGCGTTTGACGCATACGGATTTTAAGACGAAGGTCAAACTGTTGGGTTGTTGGGTTGGTTTGACGTCCAACATCAGCACTATATAGGCTATATTGTGGACGGGCCAGAAGACGGACGTCTGACAATCTTATGTGCTGACACACACGAGACAGGACGGGGATACCATGACTCCTGTCTCAGCCGGTCACATTATACTGACACCGACCCAACCTGTAGGGAACGCAACCTCCAGGATTCGAACTCGGTACCTTTTGCTACGGAATCCGATGGTCTACTCCTGGGCCACCGCGACTGCCCTTCGAGGGGTAGTTTGTATGTTGTTTGATTTGTTGGTTGGTTGTATTTTGGCGCCCGTTGTCAGCAACTAGTCAGCAACTAGCCTATAACGCATACAGGTTTTAAGACGAAGGTCTAACAAATAACGCCCTGTCGGGCATAGGCAGAACAAGTCTAGTAGGACTTCATTCTCAACCTATCACATTAAACGGACTCCATAGAGAAAACGGAGGTGATATCGGCATCGACGTCCGAAAAGCTGATGCCTATTGAGCGTGGCTATGTCATCCTCTATTGCCGCATGGACCATTCCAGTAAGGAGCAAAGGATGATTTGAACCCAAGACACCCCATATAGCAGTCTGGCACTCTACCGGCTAAGTTATCTTGCTCCCCCAGATATTGGTGGGATTTATGTATGGTTAATACCGGGTGGTAGCGCATTTAAATCTCAAATCCCAATGATTAGTTTTTGTGTGATGTATGATGTAATGTACGTGTGATAATTGTTAAGCGTACTGAGCATGATTGTAAATGCAATATGTTATTATTATTATTATTATTATTATTATTATTATTATTATTATTATTATTATTATTATTATTATTATTATTATTATGGAAGGCTTTGCAGGGAGAATGTCTAGATCTACCAGTTATCATAAAAACAGTCATTGTGTGTACGTTATATAGATGCATATGCTGAAAAACTCATTAATATGAAAACTGGTATAGCGAATATATATTAAAATAACACAAGTTGCTTTTATGTAAGAAAACTACATTCGATGGCCGTGACTTTTCTTGGCCCTATTTTCCAATGAGAATAAAATTATAGGTTTCGTTTTTCCCGCAGGAGAAATAATTTTAAAATGAACATTCATTAAATCTCAGATAGTGAACGCTGATATTACAGTTCTCTTTTTTTCTTTTCTCTTCCTTTCAATGGAAAGCAAGTCATCGGTTTATAGATTGAAACGGCCCGGCTTCGTAGCCTTTGGCGATGTTCTTAGAGATTTATGCAAATTTTGTAGCCACAGTGCCAAAATCCATGAATATAAAATAACTGATAAACCAATATCAAAAGCTCGAGATAAAAGTTCTAACTATGAGGGTAGAAAGACTGCGCATATATAACATTTTTCATCTAAGATTTTAGGAAATAAAAGTCGAAGAATGTTAAAATAAAAAAGTAATAAGTACGTGTACTTAAAAAACTAGAGTTTTGAGTTATTCGTATAAAACCATCGCTAAATCTGAAATCTGAAAGTCGAAAAATGTTAAAATAAAAAAGTAATAAGTACGGAAATTAAAAAAACTAGAGTTATGAGAAATTCCTAGAAAACCATCTCTAAATCTGAAATCTGAAAGTTAAAGCTGGGAGGGAGGGGGGGGGGGGGTGGGGCATGAATTCATTCCTTGATGTGATGATTATGATGGAATGGGAGACAAACCAGTGGTCAAGGAACCAGGCTTGTCTGGTCTGTTTACCCACAATCAATCAAGCTCTCATCTAAGAGGGCGCAGGTGAAGTGCTGAGACGCCAGACTGGTCATCTGTGTTTATGCCTGGAGAAAGCTTCAAGGGGCATCTCTGGTGGTCTTCAAGTCCGCTTTCCTCTGGCCCAGGCGAGGATTAATTGGGTGTGAACAGGCAGCATTAGTGGTTCTGTGAGAGCTGTAACCACTGGACCATTCACAACAACATAGTGTGCTGGGGGTTGCATAGTAAAGGTGAGGAAGGGGGGGGGTGAGCCTGGCCAGAAGAACATACCATGGAAAGAAAACTATATGGTCCCTTGGTTGAACTTCAAAAGACTGTGGACTATATACTAGATTCGGGACTGTCTGTGTAGTCATTTTCAAGTGAACGAAGAAGAAGAAGAAGAGTATGTGGCTGAGGGTCCAACAGTCAGCACTATAAAGGCTCTATGGTGGACGGGGCCCAAGACTAACATCTGATAATTTTACGTGCTACCGGTACCACACAAAGACGGTACTAGGATACCATAACTCATGTCTTAGCCAATCGCATTATAGTTTATGCTAATACTGATCCAACAAGTAGGGGAAGAAACCGGGAAAATAAAATTACCACCGACCGTTGGTTTCGAACCAAGGACCTCTTGATTGGGAGTCCAACAAAATACAGTGCTGGTGGTTGGATGTTAAGGGAGGGGGATAGTTCAGTGGGTAGCGTACAAGGCCTCTATCAGCCAGCACGTATGTTGTTACCTACGGATTTTCTTAGGTTGTGGGAAAGTTGAAAAATGGCGTATTGTATATCTCGATCTTTAAATTATGCATAGGATTTCGGCTAGTAATTATCTTTAAAAAAGATTTTGTTTTCCGCTTACAACCTGATCATTATTTTGTAGAATGTTGGAGATAAAAACACATGCGGCTATAGAGAAGATTTAAAACAGAACTTTCAACCTGTCTTGTTATAAATCGCCGACAGGTCGGGTTATACATAGACCCAATAAATTCTTTAACTCATTCAATTTTGTTTTTTAACAAGCACTACGTGCAAATTAAAGATAAACAAAATCGTTTTCACAAAGAAGAGTAGACTTCCTCCTGGTGCCTATCTAGTTGCACACGGCATGAAATCTTGCCAGGGTAAATATGCACACATTTTCCTTCCCCTAGCCATCCCTGCTTTCTAGCTTATTTTTGGACCATGTGTGGGTGTGTATATATGCCTGTGAGTGTGTGTGTGGTGTGTGTGTGTGTGTTATTAAATGAAATGAAGAGTGGTGAAGCAAATATTTTATATCACACGTACAAGGCAAACACTTTTTTTCTACAATGAAATTGCTTGTCTTTCTCTCTTTTCCCACCCGCCCCTGGTCGTTTTTATGGCATGCTATGAATTTCCTTCTCTCTCTCTCTCTCTCTCTGTGGCGGTTGTTGTTTTGGATTGCTATTGCTAGTACTTTTCTACTTGTTATGATCTACTTGTTGATATTGATTTTCGTGGTCCTCGTTTGGTTATTGATGTTATCATCAGTATTATTATAATTGTGATCATCATCATCACTTTAATAAATGTGATCATTAACATCATCCTCATCATCATCATCATTACCATCATCACCATCATAATCGTAGAACTTAATACAAACAAATGTTCTTATTTTTTATTTTTGAGGTAAGATATTTTGTTGTATTTCCCCGCACCTGCTAACGATGTTAAATACATTACATCAAATTCCTACTTAATAACATGAGAGATTAACACGTTTTGCTTGCGGCAGATCAAAGCGTTGAGGAAAAACATGAGATGAAAATAGAGAGGAATAAAAAATAAAATTTAAAAAACACCTAAAGATGCCTCAGACGTTTATTTTAGTTGTGCTAAGAATTGATATAGCACAAAAAAAATCGGTGAAGGCGTACTTACTGCGAACGTGGGGAAACTGCCAAATCTTTTCTTTAAAAGTAGTTTAAAGTTGATTTTCCTTTCCAAGCTTATCATCTAGTAGACTCTATTGTTAATCTTGTTTATCGCGTTGTTGTTTTTGTTTTTATTACCTGAAACTCCCTAGCAATCTATGACGGCAGTGCATACATAAATCTTATTTACGAGATAAATAAACTGTATCGTAGATCAGTTATATTCTTCGCGGGGGGTTAAAGATCTACATAAACTTTACACAGCAGTCAGTCTCCGCATGTTAATGTGTTAATGTGCATTTTTCAATCACACCTCTCTCTCTCCCTCTCTCTCTCTCTCTCTCTCTCTCTCTCTCTCTCTCTCTCTCTCTCTCTCTCTCTATCCTCAGCAGACAATTTGGGTTTCCTTTTCATCCCAGAGGATCTTCGCATCTGCTCTAACAGGACATAACTGGCTAAACGGGCCGCCAATAAGAGGGCTACGTTGTTGTTGTTGTTGTTGTTACTGCTGCTGTTGTTGCTGCTGTTGTTGTTGCTGCTGTTGTTGTTGCTGTTGTTGTTGTTGCTGTTGTTGTTGATTGTGATCATCATCATCACTTTAATAAATGTGATCATTAACATCATCCTCATCATCATCATCATTACCATCATCACCATCATAATCGTAGAACTTAATACAAACAAATGTTCTTATTTTTTATTTTTGAGAAAAATTGCAAACCTTAAAACAATAAAACAAACAAATTTTCTTTATTTATTTTTTTTTCAGTTAAAATATGTTGTCGTATTTTGCCCGCACCTGCCATCGATGTTAAATACATTACATCAAATTCCTACTTAATAACATGAGAGATTAACACGTTTTGCTTGCGGCAGATCAAAGCGTTGAGGAAAAACATGAGATGAAAATAGAGAGGAATAAAAAATAAAATTTAAAAAACACCTAAAGATGCCTCAGACGTTTATTTTAGTTGTGCTAAGAATTGATATAGCAAAAAAAAAATCGGTGAAGGCGTACTTACTGCGAACGTGGGGAAACTGCCAAATCTTTTCTTTAAAAGTAGTTTAAAGTTGATTTTCCTTTCCAAGCTTATCATCTAGTAGACTCTATTGTTAATCTTGTTTATTGCGTTGTTGTTTTTGTTTTTATTACCTGAAACTCCCTAGCAATCTATGACGGCAGTGCATACATAAATCTTATTTACGAGATAAATAAACTGTATCGTAGATCAGTTATATTCTTCGCGGGGGGTTAAAGATCTACATAAACTTTACACAGCAGTCAGTCTCCGCATGTTAATGTGTTAATGTGCATTTTTCAATCACACAATACAAATTTTGGTTAAATTAGATTTACATTATCCTCACTGAACATAAAGCATAGGTTGTTTACTTTTGCCCCCCCCCCCCCCCCCCCCCACCCACCCACAGCCCACCGCCCCCACCGAGTGTCTTTAACATTTTCTTTCCCCCCCCCCCCCCCACACACACACACACAAACCTCTTTCTCTATTTCATTATTTCTTTATCTTCTAGCATGGTTTGGGAATTTGCCAAAACTGCACACTATCACTTAGCGCCTTTAACATTATTATTATACATCCTTTTTTTTCTCGTAAAGTTTTAATTAGGTAGGTCACAAATAGTTTAGATTCCAGCATAAACTTGATGCATCTAGCAAATTTTTAATCTAGATCTCTATCTAGTGTATTAATAACCATTTATTTTTCTCCTACGCATTCTTGAGGCTTCGTGCTCCTCCCGAAATGCCTTGTTTTCTTAGTACTGCATCTCTATACCAAGGTGTGGTATGGAACTATGGTTCAGCCTGAAGGTTTAAGTTTTAAGGATGGGTTTGTTTTACAAAGCATCACCCCCTGGTGGACTCGGGCAAGGTGCAAGTTAACCCCAACTGCAGCAGGTTAGCGTGCATTATCTCCCCTAAAACCAGATTAGATCTAGATCTAGAATTCAAAATGGGTGCAGCATTATCGTGTCTCGGGTCTTGGATCTAGATCTAGATCTCTGCACCTATCTAAATAGCAGGTAGCGAAAGTGCAAACAGCTGTGGCTTTTTAAATATTATGGTATCGCTGGATTTTACGTTTGTTCAGTCTTTTTAACCCTGGTATCGCTAGATTTTACGTTTGTTAAGTCATTTTAAATATGGTATCGCTAGATTTTACGTTTGTTAAGTCTTTTTAAATATGGTATCGCTAGATTTTACGTTTGGTAGGTCATTTTAAATATTATGGTATCGATAGATTTTACGTTTGCTAGTCTTTTTAAATATACTATCGCTAGATTTACGTTTGTTCAGTTTTTTTAAATATAGTATCGCTAGATTTACGTTTGTTCAGTCTTTGTAAATATAGTATCGCTAGATTTACGTTTGTTCAGTCTTTTTAAATATAGTATCGCTAGATTTTACGTTTGTTAGGTCATTTTAAATATGGTATCGATAGATTTTACGTTTGTTAGGTCATTTTAAATATTATGGTATCGATAGATTTTACGTTTGCTAGTCTTTTTAAATATACTATCGCTAGATTTACGTTTGTCCAGTTTTTTTAAATATGGTATCACTGGATTTTACGTTTGCAAGTCTTTTTAAATATAGTATCGTTAGATTTTACGTTTGTTAAGTCTTTTTAAAATTAATATGGTATCACTAGATTTTACGTTTGCTTGGTCTTTTCAAATATTATGGTATCGCAAGATGTTACGTTTGCTCAGTCTTTTTAAAAATAGCATGGCTAGATTGTACGTTTGCTCAGTGTTTTTAAATAACTTTTTTATGGTATGGCTAGATTGTACGTTAGCTGAGTCCCTTTACAGGCTCCGCTCACTCTAGATATCATATGGAGGGTTTTCTTTAACGATTCGCAGTTGCCTTTTTTGGATTTTCTTAACCTTGAATATTACAGCTTGAAACACCTTGATTTTTTTTCAATATGCATTAAGATATTTTATTATTCCAAAGAGATTGCGATAGATTTATCTGTAATTTGGTATCTCTAGGCTCTCCCGCCTCCATACAGAAACCTCCGAAACACGCATCGTCAGCATCCCTATTCTGGCGAAAAGCAATATTTTTTTCACGAATTTGTCACGAAAGTGACAAACATTTTTGCATAGGCATAACATTGCGGTTATCATTGCGTAATCTAACTCTCTACCTCCAGGTTTGTTCGGCAAACAAAATACTTCAATAATTTTTGTTTCCCAGGTATATTATAAAACGTCGAGTCTACACACTGTGTTTCCTAGTAATATTACCAAACGTCGAGTCTACACACTGCGTTTACGGGTAATATTGCAAAAACGTCGGGTCTACGCATTGTGTTTTCTAGTAATATTACAAAACGTCTAGATTAAATTCATAAAACGTCAGCTCTACACATGTAATGTTGTATCAACGGTTATAATGTTATAGTACCCATGTTTCAAAAGAGTTATTCCACTGCCTGTTTCTTTTCTTCTTTTTTCCCTAGGTTGCCATTTCCATCCCGGGTACCGCGGTAAATAGATCTAGACCGTCCAAATCCAGACTGCCCTATGCCAGATCACGTTCTGCAGTTTCCTCTGGATGCCCGGAGTTAAAGATGAAAAGTTTGGAGGAATGAGGAATGATTGAGCAGGGCATACCGATAGATGGGGAGACTCACTCGTCTCTCAGACGGCACGAATCGATCCGCAAAGTGTTTTAAATTGCGAAGCCTTTGTTTGATTGGCCGTTGGTAACATAAAACAAGATTTCGACAGTACCGCAGTACTAGTCTAGTTTATGAAGTGATGGTAATACAGTGTAGTGGAAAAAATGGTATGGGTGGTTTCAGAGAGAAAGAGAGTACGTGTGTCGGACAGAGAGTAGTAGTAGAATTAGTAGTAGTTACAGTGGTGGTAGTAGTAGTAGTAGTAGTAGTAGTAGTAGTAGTAGTAGTAGTAGTAGTAGTAGTAGTAGTAGTAGTAGTAGTAGTAGTAGTAGTAGTAGTAGTAGTAGTAGTAGTAGTAGTAGTAGTAGTAGTAGTAGTAGTAGTAGTAGTAGTAGTAGTAGTAGTAGTAGTAGTGGTAGTAGTAGAAGAAATGGTTATGATGATGATGGTGATTTATTATTATTATTATCATCATCATCATCATCATCATCATCATCATCATCATCATCATCATCATTCTTGCTTTGCAATCGCATCTGTTAAAAAAGATAATGAGGTAAGATTCGATCATTTTAGTTCGGATCGATGTTCTTGAAATCCTGAATTCAAAAATGACAGATCGGTGGGGTTTTTTTTCCGCTCATTAGCCAAGCCAAGTTTTCGAGAAGGCGGTACAAATAAAATAAGAAAATGAGATGTTTCCGCCCCCCCCCCCCCCACACACACACACTTTTATGACCGAGGAGCTATTCAATGATGTTCTATCTTTTTCATCTTTTTGCTGTATTTAAATAGGAAAAATCAATGCTCTCCGTTGAAATTTAAGGAAAAGGCAATCTGTGAGTGAAGAGTATACAGAAATGAGGATAGCAGAATCTTATAAAAAAATCCGACTTGTTGAAAACATTGATATCTGCTGATGTTGTTGTAAATTTTAAGTTTCAGGAATTCAAACTAAAACTTAAAGTGCTCTGTTTGGTAATACTACATTTTTTTTTATTTATTGATTGATTGATTGATGGATGGATTGATTGATTGATTTGTAATGGATTAATTAGTATGAGAATGGATTGATTGGCATTTTGATTCGCTGGGTGATTTAATAGTTAAGAAAAAGTTTTATTGAGTATTTGGGTAAATGATTAATTGACTGATTGTTGATTTATTGATTGGTTGATTGATCGAGTGAATGAGTGAGTGAGTGAGTGAGTGAGTGAGTGAGTGAGTGAGTGAGTGAGTGAGTGAGTGAGTGAGTGAGTGAGTGAGTGAGTGAGTGAGTGAGTGAGTGAGTGAGTGAGTGAGTAAGTGAGTGAGAGATAAAGTGGTTACTTGAATAAAATTCGGACTTATTAGTCGGTTAATAGCTGAAGCAAAACAAAAGTAAACAGGGTCAATCTTTTTTAACTTTTCTAAAACTACAAAAGTGTGAGACATGTCACCTTTCAAGTACATCACTGAAATTGTTCATATGTTAATGAAATCTCCATATGTATGACATTCCTCCAAAGAAAAAACTCACTTTCCCAACTCTCTCTCTCTCTCTCTCTATCTCTCTTTCTCTCTCTCAGTTCTCTCTCCCAACTCTCTCTCTCAGTTCTCTCTCCCAACTCTCTCTCCCAACTCTCTCTCTCTCTACATCTCCATCTCTCCCGTATTTTATGTTCTATCTCTCTCCATCTCTCCCCACACAAAGGGGTGATAATCCGGAGACAAGTTGGCACTACTTTCCTACAGCTAGACGGCTATTGATTGGTAAGAGCGCACTGGTTCAAAGAAATGACCGCAGTTCTCAGCATTGATCGCCTCCCCTTGATTGGTCGGCCAAGAAAACCTCAAGAAAATATAGATAGATAGATAGATAGATAGATAGATAGATAGATAGATAGATAGATAGATAGATAGATAGATAGATAGATAGATAGATAGATAGATAGATAGATAGATAGATAGATAGATAGATAGATAGATAGATAGATAGATAGATAGATAGATAGATAGATAGTATAGGATAGGATAGATAGGTAGGTAGTAGGTAGATAGAGATAGATAGATAGATAGATAGATAGATAGATAGATAGATAGATAGATAGATAGATAGATAGATAGATAGATAGATAGATAGATAGATAGATAGATAGATAGATAGATAGATAGTTAGATAGATAGATCGATAGATAGATTGATTGATTGATAGATAGATAGTTAAAGAGTAATTTTCCCTGAAACGCCCCTATAGAAGTTTCTGTTTTTCCTTTTTCTGCCTTGACTGAGATAGTAGATACATTTTAGAGAAAGGACATTGCACTATGTTACTTAGGGATCTAAGGATTGTTTCTTACTCTTAATTTTTTTTCATTTGCATGTCCACTTCAAATAAGTTCTTTAGGTGTCTTTTGATGGTTGATTAGTTTATGTTTTATTATAATTTCTTTCTTCATTAGTGTACAATTTACTTCTGAACTTTTGTGCTTATCTTTTTATATACTATACTCTTTTTCAACTTTAATTAAGTCACAATTTAACGTCTATCTTTTTTATGTTTTTTTTTTCCTTTCTTTCTCCTCTTGCTCTTCCTCTTTTTTGTATAGCTCATGTATTCTCTCTCTTTCTTTTCTTTTAACTCTCTCAATCATTCTCTTTCTCCTTTGCTCCCAACTCTCTCTCCCAACTCTCTCCCAATTTATCTCTATCTCATTCCCCATCTCTACCTATCTCTATTCATATCTTTCTCCCCATCTCTCCCCATCTCTCTCCTATAATGTAATAACTGTCTTATGGCATGATGGGCACAATATAGCTGTTCCCGCCCTGACATGCCGTAAATAGAAAGTTACTCACTCTTTCTCCTCACTTTCTCTCTCTCTCTGAAGGGGGCGCGGGGTCTAGGCGTAGAACAGTGGCTTCCGACGCAAAAGGTCCCGAGTTCGAATCCTGGCTGTTGCGTTCCCTACTGGTTGGGTCGGTGTCAGTATAATGTGACCGGCTGAGACAGGAGTCATGGTATCCCCGCTCTGTCTCGTGTGTGACAGCACATACAATTGTCAGACGTCCGTCTTGGGGCCCGTCCACAATATAGCCTATATAGTGCTGCTATTGGACGTTAAACCAACTCAACAACTCTCTCCCTCTCTCTGACCGCCTGACCTCACCAACATGACCTACTGACCTTCCTTGGATGTGACAAACCATCCGAATATCCACCATATTTGATTAATATTTATGTAGCGCTTTTCCTTTCCCTATCTACCCACACTTCCATCCCTGGCTCCCTAATTAATAACTATAGGCGCCTCTGTTGGTTCTCTAGATGTATGCACCATCGCGACACTTCGATATGAAAATCGCAAAAACAAATCACGCAATGGGATAAACCCAGACAAGCATTCTACGTTCTTGTGGTGACGCAGCATAAATAGTCTATCTATCTCCGTACTTGCTCCGATCGCAACGACAATAATTAATAAAAATCGTGATTGCGCACGTTCTCGTGCGGAAATTTCAATTTTGCAAATATCCAGTGTTTACCTACACGTCTCACAAATTAAAAAATTGTAATTGCATTGGCGTCTATTTCTTGGTAGATATCGCTGTGGAAAATGTTGCTTTACTATATTAGAAATTTTATCGTTATCTCTCTCTCTCTCTCTCTCTCTCTCTCTCTCTCTCTCTCTCTCTCTCTCTCTCTCTCTCTCTCTCTCTTCTCTCTCTCTCTCTCTCTCTCTCTCTCTCTCTCTCTCTCTCTCTCTCTCTCTCTCTCTCTCTCTCTCTCTCTCTCTCTCTCTCTCTGATGTAATGATGTCGGATTGAATGCGTGGGCAGGTTCTATAGACAAGACAAGGTGCAGCTAGCATTGGTTTCAGCCCCTCTTTGTTCGCACCTGGGGATCCCACACCACGACAAGCATTAACATGTCGAAATATTCAGCAACATAAATAAATGTTATTTTGTTAAAACAGTAATACACAAAGTAAAGTGCTGAACGCGGTGGTTAAAGGTTTTCGAGTTTGTTTCTTAACGCACAACGACAGCACGAAGGCTATTATGGAATATTGTGGACGAATCCCAAGACTAAAGTCTGACTTTTTTTCGTGACGCCACACAGAGACAGTACACCAGGACGCCTGTCTCAGCTGGACATACAAATTATACCGGCACCGACCCAACCAGTCGACGAAAAAATACGATCTTCCAAGACAGGGAGGCACAACTTATGTTTATGTTCACAAGCCTTAAAGCTTACAGCTGACCTCTGTGCTTATTGCGATTTTCATCATTTCAATTTATTTTAATTTTAATGGCACCCGGATAATACAAATACTGATAAGTTTTAAGGGTTCAAATTAAATTTCCAATACTTGCAGACTTAGATTGAGACTGTCGCCGTATAGGATCCCCCAGGTGAACCTAGGAGACGTTAAACCCGGAGAGAAGAATTATCTCCCTCCCTCTATAGAGAATCTTAGATTGAGACTGACTAATTGATATTTGCTAAGTAATACACCTTAACTTGAATCCATGAAGACATGTTAAATCAAATGTCCAACTTAATATTTCAATGTGCAACACGTACAACAAACTTTCTTTATGAATATAAGTCATACTCATAGATCACTTATGTTCTCAAATATATATTTTTTTTAAAGTGTAGAAATCATTGTCTTATCCGGTTGTCTTATCGTTCTCTATAGGGTTTAACGTCTCCTAGGCTCCTCTAGGGAGTCCTATACGACGACGGGCCCCAAGACTTGCGTATGACAATTTTATGTGCTACCACACACGAGACAGTTCGCCCCCCGGGGTTGTCTTATCGATTTGCATTCCTAGATTTAATAAACCGATTCTCCAATATTGCACATCCGTCTCAAAGACTCCGCAAGAAAATAATCACAACTCTTCCCCTAGTTTTCCTAGCAGGAGAGCGTCCGCTCTAGACCATCCGGTAAATCCGTACATTATTTTTGCGTGCTCTCATCCACTCTTGAGTTTTTTTTTAGTTTTTCTCCGTTCCATGCTTGAGTCAAGCTTGACAAGATTATTTTACTATGTCCTTTGATTAAAAATAAAAAACAGGCACCGGGGAAGGAGAGGGAGGGGGTTGAGGGTTGAGAAATGTGGGGGGAGTAGAGGTCTTACAAGTTACGTTGTACAGAAAGATACATATGGAAATTTAGAAAAAAATGTTGTGATGCAGGGTAAACTATATGGGGTGTTTCAAATTTTAAAAAAATAACGTTAGTAAATTTGTGGGTGCTTTTTTCAGGTTCCGTAAACCAAGAAAAAACAAATTTTAGAAGTTTTCTTAAGTTGTACGGTAAAGAGAGATACACAATTGTGACATAGTTGTTCATTTTCTGTTATTGAAAAAAACCCAGATGTGAGAAAGTTGCTCAATTTTATATTGTAAAGTGTAATACACAAATTTGAGAAATGTACAAATGTAATATTGCAGTTTTTAAGACACAAATTTGAGAGAAGGTTACAATTTTCATCGGAAGGCATAATATTTATTATACCTGCCTCAGACAGTTGTGTCCGAGTTATGTCATAAAGCAATAGAAGTATTCAGATTTCAGGACCAATTTATGTGTAGTTGCCCCCCCCCCCCCCCCCCCCTCCCCCCCCCAATCTTCTTCTCTTTCGCCCCCCCCTCCTCCTCCTTCCTCAAATTATCTGATCTTTAGGACCCATGGCACGCACCCATTTTCCTTCTCTTGCTTCACCCTCTCTCTCTTTCTGTCTCTCTCTCTCTCTCTCTCTCTCTCTCTCTCTCTCTCTCTCTTAATTATCTGATCTTTAGGACCCATCGCACGCATCCATTTTCCTTCTCTTGCTTCACCCTCTCTCTCTTTCTGTCTCTCTCTCTCTCTCTCTCTCTCTCTCTCTCTCTCTCTCTCTATCTATCTATCTATCTATCTCTATTTCTCTCTTTGTTTCTCTCTCTTTCGCCCTCTCTCTCTCTCTATATATATATAGTATTTCTGTGTGTGTCTCTCTCTATCTCTCTCTATCTCTCTCTCTCTCTCTCTCTCTCTCTCCCTCTCTCTCTCTCCACCTCTCTCTCTACTCTCTGACCTATGCCACTGTGGAGAAAAGATCTGGTCAGCGCCAGACATAACGAGGCCTGGTGAATTGATTGGGTGCGCAGGTTCGATTGAGTTTAAACAGAGATGCGGCCACTGTATGAGATAGGGGAGATTGTCGAAGTCTTAAGGCGGGACAGCCAATAAAGGGGGTAGAGACAGTAGAGGACTAGAGGGCCGTTTGGTGGTGTATGATATCTTGCCACAATGAGCGCTTTTGAGAAACATAAGACGATTGGTTGTTTGATTGGTTGGGTTGGTTTAACGTCCAACACCAGCACTATATAGGCCATATTGTGGACGGGCCCCAAGACGGACGTCTGACAATTTTATGTGCTGCCACACACGAGACAGGGCGGGGATACCATGACTCCTGTCTCAGCCGGTCACATTATACTGACACCGACCCAACCAGTAGGGAACGCAACAGCCAGGATTCGAAATCGGGACCTTTTGCGTCGGAAGCCGATGTTCTACCCCTGGGCCAACAGCCCCCCCCCCCCCTCCAGAAAAGGGGGTAGAGGACTAGAGAGCCGTTTGGTGGTGTATGAGATCTTGCCACAATGAGCGCTTTTGTGAAACCTAAGACGGTAGGTAAGGGGATCTGCACCGGCGTCCAATCATAGCTCTGTCCTAGACTTCCGGAGCCAATGAGCGATCTCAAAAACCCATGCTTAAAGGGGCGTGATAAAGTCATCGATATAGTCATGATGATCTCAAAGTATTTAATAATTCTGTACAGGGTGAATAATCTTGAGACTATGCAACAAACAAAACAAAACAAAAAAGAGTGTTTTTGTGGGGGGAGGGGGCGCTGTTGTTGCTAGAAGCAAGGGTGCAGCAGAGCAAATTATGAAAACAGAATACAAGACATTTCGTGGCTTAAGAAAAACATGATTTTGACAGAAGGTCTTGCTGTACTGACACCGACCCAACAAGTAGGGAACTCCCAATCACAAACCTATCCTAGGTTTCCGGAGCCAATGAGCGATCTCAAAATCCCATGCCTAAAGGGGCGTGATAAAGTTATTCGATATAGTCATGCGATCTCAAAGTCTGTAAGAGCAAATTATGAAAACAGAATACAAGACATTTCATGGCTTAAGAAAAACATTATTTCGACAGAAGGTCTGGCTGTGTATGTGTGTGTGTTTGGGGGGGAGGGCATGCAAATATAAGAGGTGTAGACCGAGGAATGAAAAACGGATACATGTAGTTGTGCGGCTAAAGAAAAACAAATAAATTTTAGGCGGGGTATGGGTGTTGTGTTTTGTTTAAGAAGACATGCACGATATCAGTGCGCGGGCGCAGCGTGTTGTGACTGGCAGAAACTGGAATTCTGGTATACCAGCACTGTGTTTGTTTAGTAGCAAATAAAATTGTCAGGCATTAGTCTTGGGCTACCTGCTAATATTGGACTTTGAAAGAAACCACGTGTACCATCAAATGAAATGTTTATGTAATTTATGTATATTATTTCAGGATAGTTTTGAAAAGATAATGATATTGCAATTCCTTCTTTTGGTATGGAAACATTTTTTAATGTAATTTATGTATATTATTTCAGAGTAGTTTTGAAAAGACATAATGATAAAGCAATTCCTTCTTTTGGAATGGAAGGCATAAAATCATCACTGAAAAACGTAATCTCTCGTGAAAAGATTTTTCAACTTATCAAACTTAAAAAAAATAATTATAAACAATATGAGAACAATGACATTCAAACATTCATTGATATTTACTCCATGTTTTACAACACAATAATATGTTATAACTAGTTAACTGATACGTACGACAAAACCAAGAAAGAAAATTAGGAGGGAAGAAAACCATTTTTTGTAGTTTTTATTATTATTATGATTATTATTGTTATTGTTATTTTTTTTTTATTATTATTATTATTATTATTATTATTATTGTTATTATTATTATTATGATTATTATTATTATTATTATTATTATTATTATTATTAATATTGTTATTATTATTAATTGAAAATTATTTTCAATTGAAAGGGAAACCCCAATCCTAGACACGAGCGGTGTAGTGTTGCTTATCTGGTGTGGCACACACAGCCAATTAAGACCGAAAGACATTTACGTGGAGGTCACGGGTCGATTTAGCAGACGCCAATCAGACAATCAGGACAACCGTGTGTGTGCGGAGACTGGCGGGAAAGCGAACACGCATGCGTAGCGAAACCAATCTGATACACACTTCTCATAGGTCGGATAAGTCACATGACCCGAGTAATAAGGGAATAAAAGGTCATGGTTCAAGAAAATTATGTAACATCCAATCTGGCAATTATGTAGATTGGATCAGGTGTCAAAAACAGTCATGCGCACACATAATTATATAAAATTTATGTAAGAAGTAGACTGGAGGTTTATACTTTAACGACTTTTTATCTTGGGTTACTATTATCACTATTGGTAAAAGGACGGGTACGTTTATAGAGCATACGGATCTTATACAGGGCTGAGAATAATTATGGGCAACCATTAATTATAGTTACGTACATTATAATTCTAATAAAACTGCAAGAAAATTAATAAGCTGTGAGCTCGTAACAAAAGTGCGCGAAACGCATGAAGATACGCTTCGAAATCATTAAGTCCGTTTCTCTCTCTCTCTCTCTTAATCTCTCTTTCTCTCTCTCCCTCTCTCTCTCTTAATCTCTCTTTCTCTCTCTCCCTCTCTCTCTCTCCCTCTCTCTCTCTCTCTATCTCTCTGATCTGGACCACACTTTTGATGCTCTGAGAGCACCTGGTTAAGAAATGTTCTGACATGGATCAGGTGTAGAGTCTTCCAGGTGTCAGTTTAACAAGGACTTGCGATCTGGCACCCAGAATTTAGTATCTCATCTCATTAGCAGTGAGAGTCTGAGAGTCTTAAACGACTTCAGTATGTTCAGTCTGTATAATGATTAGGGGCCTCTGGAGCCGACCAATTGATGAGCTTATCTTGTTGTTGTTGTTGTTGTTGTTGTTGTTGTTGTTGTTGTTGTTGTTGTTGTTGTTGTTGTTGTTGTTGTTGTTGTTGTTGTTGTTGGGTTGGTTTAACGTCCAACAGCAGCACTATATAGACTATATTGTGGACGGGACCCAAGACGAACGTCTGACAATTTTATGTGCTGCCACACACGAGACATGGCGGGGATACCATGACTCCTGTCTCAGTTGGTCACATTA
>RQTK01000207.1:418091-433017 GCA_003991915.1 Elysia chlorotica | reverse complement strand
TATTATTATTTTATTATTTTTTCAAATACCATCTCTTATCTTTTCTCTGGCTATCTCTCCCTCATGTTTATCGCCTCTGTTCTTATATTTATCTATCTCTTTATTTATTTATGTATCTGTCTATCTTTCTTGCTTTCTATCTATCCATCTGTTTATCTATCTGTTTCTTTATCTAACAATCTATCTTTATATCCTCTTATCCTTCTTTCAATTTCTCCATTTTGTACTTTTTGACTACCACACCCCACACCCCAGTATCAGTCCATCTTCAAGCGTTAACCAAGCGCCCGCCCCACCTGACTTGGCCCCCAACAGCATCTGGTGATCACCCTGGCAGCGCGCACGCCCCCGCACCCAACAGGTTTCGCTCTTTACTATTGTTCTTGGAATCTTGGCCGCCCACAGCAGAGGCCGTGTGATCCGCTCTCCGATAACAGATGACATAATTGTATCCTTTTTCTTCTTCTTCTTTTTCTTCTTCTTCTTCTTCTTCTTCTTCTTCCCCTCCTGCTCCTCCTCCTCCTCCTTCATTTTTAATATGCCCAAATGTTTTACTCTGTAAAGCTTACATAAATCTGTGATTGGACTTCAGTGCCGATCACCTTACCTAAAGTCCTCGTTTTGGCTATGAATCCTTTATCGCAAAGTGCGCAATCATACAAAGGTTGAGCAGATTTATTCGGGGTTCTAAATAGAGAGAAGCAAGGGGAGAGAAGGTTCTAGATAGAGAGAAATAAGGGGAGATAAGCCACAGTCTCTAGGTGGTTAAATCGGAGGAATGCGAGATGCTTCCAAACAAAACATTTCATGAATCAACAAGTAGGTTAGAGAGGGCGAAGTAGCTCAGTCGGCAGATCGCATACCTTCTTGGTAGAAGGCTAAAGATTCGAACACCTAATGGTATTGGTTCATTCCTTCTGGCTGGGTCGTTGTCGGAGCTGTGAACAGCTGAGACTGAAAAAGACCTGCTTGTTTTTTTGTTATTGCTGTTTTGTTTGGAGGGTTTTTTTTGTTATTTACTTGTTTTAAAAGAATACCATTGATATGGCAAATGAATCCCATTAAAAAACCAAGGAAAATCTTGTAAGACGTTGGTTTTAGGACCCGTCTCCGAGATAGCCTAGTTTCTGACGATGGGAGTAAAGATATATATAATTCAAATAGTTAAATTGTGTTGAATTAGTTAAAACACCAGCAAAATTGTTAGTTGTGTTGTGTTCAATTAGGTATAACATTAGAACCCCAATAGTTGTTTTGTGTTAACTTAGATAAAAATTGAAAAGGCTCAAAGTTAAAGGAACTATGTTTTAGGATTGCTACGCTTCTAATGCTAACCCGAGAGTAAGAAACAATGATAAAACGAACAAAAAGTAGTGGCAATACAGTGAATTTCTTTGAAAAATAGTGATGAGTTAAGAATTTCTTTTAAGAAATCACGATTACAATGGTGAGACGAAGAATGTTACAGATGGTCAAAAACCAAATAACCGTCAAAAACAAGACCTAGATTTTGTTGTCTATTATTTTGTTGTTGTTGCTGTGGTTGTTGTCTTTGTTTTTTGTTTTTGTTTTTTTTCGATTTTTCGAGAGTTTTTTTGTTGCTTTTTTTGTTTGTTCAAAGTATAACTCTTAACGGTTAATTATTTCTTGAGCTGTTGTGATGCAAACAATAGATGGGACAAAGATACTTCCCCTCTTCAAAGTCATAAAATAAATAAATTTGTTTTTGTTTTGTTTTTGTTGTTTTGTTTTGTACTCGAGTTTTTTGTGCGTTTTGTTTGTTTGTTTGTTTTTTGTTCACAGCATAACGATTAATTGGTTCTTGAGCTCTGGTGATGCAAACAATAGAGCGGAAAAGACATTTCGCCTCTTCAAAGTCATTAAAAAATAAACACTTTTTATTGTTTCAGAAAGGTACATTGTAGTTACAACTTGAAATGTCTGTCAAGTCCTAAAGAGAGAGTTACTTTCTTATTTCTTTTTTACTTTTTTTTTTTTACACATTTCCTGGGCGGTGAAATATTTTTTATCGAGTGAAAAAAACTACACATATCACATTCTTTAAACTTTAGTTGATATATGTATGTTGGTTTTGTTTGTTTTTTTTGGGTTTTGTTGTTGTTGCTGTTGTTGTTGTTGTTGTTGTTGTTGTTGTTGTTGTTGTTGTTGTTGTTGTTTTGTTTGTTTGTTTTATGCTTGGTTTTGTTTTGGGGATGCCATAGCATGGAAAACACAGTCTAGAATATGAACAACCCACTTTCAGTTTTTCTATGGGGTTTTTTTTTTTACATCCTTGGCAAGCTTGCTATTTTTTGCAACATATCCATATTATATACCATTACCCTTAACTCATTGTTTAAAATGCATACATTTATTTCCTTTCGATGAGGTTCAAGTATTTTCTTTCAATTTGGGAAGAAAAGGAATAAAACCTTAGCATTAAAAAGAACAAAGAACTTAAGAAGACAAAAAATAGTTTGGATAAAAAGTATGCTCCATATGCATATATATTTTTGTTCGCTTTGCAGCGAATATCATACTTTGTTGTTTAGATAACCCACATAATGTCTTGTGTTAGAACAGGTAATTGTGGGAAATTTTTAGGAAGGGAGTCACACTATTGGATTTTGCCCAATATAGAGGAGTGTATTTGTGTGTCTAGTGTGAAAATGATGAGGGGAGAAGGGGAAAATATAGAACTTGCCGTAAATATTTATGGAAACCGTATCGCTTGAGAGTAGTGTATTTGTGTGTCTAGTGTGAAAATGATGAGGGGAGATGGGAAAACATAGAACTTGCCGTAAATATTTATGGAAACCGTATCGCTTGAGAGTGTGAATAGAACGCCCACTTTCCTTTTTTGCTTTGTTTTTTTTTTTTTTTTTTTTTTTAGTCCGAGTTTGAACCAATGGTGGAGAAATGGTGGAGAAATGGTGGAGAAATGGTGGAGAAAAGTAAAGTACCAAGAAACGAGAAAGGCAGATACACAGACACACAGAGACAGGCAAAGACATAAACAGAGTGACTGGAGAGATAGATAGAGGGAGAGAGGTGGAGAGAGAGAGGGGGGTAGAGATAGATAAAAGTAGAGAGATAGAGATGGGTAGAGATAGATAGAGGTAGAGAGAGAGAGAGGTAGAGATAGATAGAGGTAGAGAGAGGGGGAGAGAGAATTAGAGACTTCATTTTCTATACATGAGTAAAATTGATAGGGAAAAGGTAAGGAGGAATTGCTTAAAAGCAGAAAGACAGATACATGGGTAGGCAGATAGAGAGAAAGATAAATAGTCGGATAGATAGATAGATAGATAGATAGATAGATAGATAGATAGATAGATAGATAGATAGATAGACACACAGACATGCACGTAGACAGTTACACAAACACACACACAGACACAGACACACACAGACACACATACACACAGACATAAGAAGGGCTGGGTTGTACTTACTCTGGTTCACTTTGTGAAGGTTGCTCGGAGTTCTGTCCAGATTTAGAAGTTGTTTCTCCCACTCTCAGCTTAGATCTACCTCTCTGTGACTTGTTGTTGCTGTTGTTGTTGTTGTTGTCGCTGTTGTTGTTGTGTGATGTCTTTGCCAACTCGACTCAGTCGGTTTGGGCTAACGTATGGCGTCAGATATTTATTAAAATTGGCTTCGAGTTTTTTCTATTTAAAAACAAACAAGAAACTGCAGGAAAAGTCTTGCGTGTATACAATTGCAGAATGTTTCTATGGAAGTTTTATACACAATCCCGAATAACACCCCAATCAAAATTCATAAATTATTTTCTTATTTATTTTTCTACATTGAACTGTAAAAGATTTTTCAAACCGTCAAACACTTTTTTAAGAACACTGTTAAAATAGGAGTTGTTGTTGGTTTAATTGTAGAGAAGGAACAATATACTGGGATTACTTTTTTACTATCTACGCACGCAGATAAGAGAAATTTTGAAAATAGAATAAAAGCAATAATGTAAGCGTGTCGAGGTAAAAGATAGAGATGTACAAAAGAAAGAAAACGCTTGGTCGATTTATTAAAGAATATTCCAGTCTATAAATTCCCGATGACTTTGCTTTATTTTCAGTTGTGTATTTTTTTTTTAATCTTTTAAACTTCTTAACGAGCATAATTATATCCACATGAAGTTGAATAAGACATAATAATCATTAACTTTTTTTTATCTAATTAAAGTAGAAATCTATAATTATTCAACCATAACTTATCCACGCTTATTATTATAAAAACATACAGAAAGGAATCGCCAAAGTGGAGTTTGCTAATTTGGAACTAAAACGGCAATCGATAAAAATAGACCTGGGGTAGAATGCACAAACATGACGTAGCTTACGTCTCATTGTAAGCCTTCTAATTATTGTTACGACGAAACGTGAGCTACGTCAAGTTGGCGCATTCTACCCCAGGTCTATTTTTATCGATTGCCGTTTTAGTTCCGAATTGTCTTAAGATAGAGAATAATTATATATATAATAGAAAAAGAGCGCTTACAACGAGACGTTTATCACCACGTCGTAATTCCGACTCTTAAACTTCTTCTTATATTTTGCTAGTGTTTATTTTATTCTTAGAATGGAATTAAGGACTCCAGAATCTGCATCGTAACTTTGATTCATTAAAACTAACTGATGTTTTGTTTACAAGAAACCGATTTAAAAAGATATTTTCTTATACACATTAGGTGGAATTAGAATACTACTCCTTACGTAACAAACTAACTTAGAATCTACAGTCTCTATTATTGATGTAATATGTTATGTGGAACAGAAAGTTATTTATGTACGCCTCATTATAGTTCGTGACGTATCAGCGGGAAAAGAACAGATTCACAAATAATGTTATTCTCTTTCTTTTTTTTTCTTTCTAAATAGCGTTCATGGTTAGCTGAAGTTTTCACATAAAACATTCACGTATAGATCGACCCACAACAGATTCAAGATCATAAAAAATATAAATCACAGTTTAAAGCATTTCTGAATTTATAAAGATAATTATTCCTATCTCCAGAATTCTGAATCGAAAAGAAAATTAATTTTCACTGAGCTCTAAGAAACATTGAAACAGCCTTAAGGAAAACAAACTTAAATTCCTTTAAAACGTTGGTCTAAGACTCACTCAGTCCCAGATGCTACAACTAAAGAATTTTACAGCGTAAGTATCGGGCACATACTGTTGAAAACCTCAACTAAAACACTTCTTTCTCTAAGGGCGAGAGAATCGCATCTGCGTAACCCCTTCAACGTTAATCCTCCTCCTCCTTCTCCTCCTCCTCCTCCTCCTCCTTCGTCCTCCAACTCATTTTTCGTCTTTTTTTCTTCCTCCTTTTCAGTCTTTTGTTCTTTTCCCACCTCTATCTGTTCTCTCTCTTCTATTCCTCAATTTCTCCACCTAAGGGTGCTACTGTTCTCCTTGAGCACTACATTTTTCTCCTAAGACTATTTTTCTATCGCTCCTCACCTCTCCCTTAAAAAAAACGTGTATTGATAGACAAGCGGCACGCCTATTTATATTGAGACTTGAGAGATACAAAATAAGAGATGACAGACGTCAGTCTTGGGCCCGATCCACAAGATAGCCTATATAGTGCTGACATTGGATGTTAAAGCAACTCAAAGTAAAATTCACAATAAGAGAAACACGTCTGCCTGTCGATGAATCAAAGAAGTTGATCAGAGGGATAGAGAGAGGGGAAGGTATACAGCGTGAGGGAAACATAGAGGGAGAGAGATGTAGGTCATCAATAATGGGAGAAAGGGGGGGGGGGATACAGAGAGAAAGAGGTATAAAGAAAAAGAAAGAGAGAGCGTAAATGAAAGAGAGAGAGAGAGAGAGAGAGAGAGAGAGAGAGAAAACGTTAAAGAGAGAGAGGGGTCTAGAGAAGACGTGTTAAGACTTGAGAAAAAAACAAAAATAACGAAACAAGACCAAGGAAGAAGCGGCGGGAGACAAATACTCGAAACTACCAGGAAAAAATTCAGAAGTGCTAAATTTCAGTTCAAAAGTGGTTGTTTTCTTTTCTTTTTTGCCCCATGAATATGTGTGTGGTGTTAAAGAAGGTAATTTTTACGACTAAGATTGATGTTTTTAAGAAAGGACAATCTGTCATAAAGATTAAATACATTTTAATGATATGTCGATCGATTAATGTTCTAAAAGCTCGTTAGATTAGATACATGGAAAGATAAATAGATAGAAATATAGATAGATAGATAGATAGATAGATAGATAGATAGATAGATAGATAGATAGATAGATAGATAGATAGATAGATANCCCCTCTCTCTCCCCCCCCCTCTCTCTCTCCCTATTGTTTTTCCCCCTCTTTTTCCTCTCTCTCTTTCCACTCTCTCTCTCTCTCTCTCTCTCTCTCTCTCTCTCTCTCTCTCTCTCTCTCTCTCTCTCGCACTCTCGCTCACCATCTTCACTCATTCTCCGGGTCCCGAGGAATCAATTTACCCATGTTGCCATTCGAAAGAGCGCGCATCTCTCTCTCTCTGTCTCTCTCTCTCTCTGTTCTCCTTGAGCACTACATTTTTCTCCTAAGACTATTTTTCTATCGCTCCTCACCTCTCCCTAGAAAAAAAAACGTGTATTGATAGACAAGCCGCACGCCTATTTATATTAAGACTTGAGAGTTACAGAATAAGAGATGACAGACGTCAGCCTTGGGCCCGTCCACAAGATAGCCCATGTAGTGCTGACGTTGGATGTTAAAGCAACTCAAAGTAAAATTGACAATAAGAGAAACACGTCTGCCTGCCGATGAATTAAAGAAGTATAGAGCACCACCTTTGTGTAGTGGTTTTGCGCGATAGAATAACTATGTATTATTATTATTATTATTATTATTATTATTATTATTATTATTATTATTATTATTAGTTGATCAGAGAGATAGAGAGAGGGGAAGGTATACAGCGTGAGGGAAACATAGAGATGTAGGTCATCGATAATGGGGGAAATTAGGGGGAGAAAGACAGAGAGGAGGTTCTAGAAAAGAGGGGTTAAGACTAGAGTTGAGAGTAAAACAAAAATAAACCAAACAAGACCAAGGAGGAAACGGCGAGAGAGAAATGCAAGAAACTACCAGGAAAAAAATTCAGATGTGCTAAATTTCAGTACAGAAGTGGTTGTTTTGTTTTCTTTTTTGCCCCATGAATGTGTGTGTGGTGTTAAGGAAGGTAATTTTTATGACTTAGCTTGATGTTTTTAAGAAATGATAATCTGTCATATAGATTAAATAAATTTTGTCGATCGATTAATATGTACTAAAAGCTCGTTAGATTAGATAGTTCAAAAGTGGTTGTTTTCTTTTCTTTTTTGCCCCATGAATATGTGTGTGGTGTTAAAGAAGGTAATTTTTACGACTAAGATTGATGTTTTTAAGAAAGGACAATCTGTCATAAAGATTAAATACATTTTAATGATATGTCGATCGATTAATGTTCTAAAAGCTCGTTAGATTAGATAGATAGATAGATAGATAGATAGATAGATAGATAGATAGATAGATAGATAGATAGATAGATAGATAGATAGATAGATAGGTCTTGTGAGTTTTCGGCTAGAGATTTACAGAATAATGAGATGGTGAATTCCTGAAGCCTTTTTATCAAGGCACGCATTTACTGAATCTAAAGGGAGAGTGAGGAGGGTGAGAGAAAGAGAGAAAGAAAGAGAGGGAGAGTTTGAAAAAGAGACTGACCAACCTCCCTGAAAAACAGATAAAGAGAAGGAGAACGAGAGAAAGGTGTAGAAAGACAAACTAAGAGTGAGAGACAAACAGAAAAACAAAGATATAGATTCTCAGAGATGGATATGGAAAGTATCACAAAAAAGACACATAGAGAGAGAGAGGGGGAGAGAACCAAGAGGGGGGAGGGGGGGGGGTAGGCATTGCAGTGAGCGCATTCAGATCAAATAACCAATCTTGCTTCCCTCTGGGTCTATTGTATCATAGGAGAAACACCGGCATTTTAGAGTACCAAGAGGGGGGAGGGTGGGGGGTAGGCATTGCAGTGAGCGCATTCAGATCAAATAACCAATCTTGCTTCCCTCTGGATCTATTGTATCATAGGAGAAACACCGGCATTTTAGAGTACCAAGAGGGGGGAGGGTGGGGGGTAGGCATTGCAGTGAGCGCATTCAGATCAAATAACCAATCTGTTTTTTAAATATTTCTGTAGCCTTCGTGTGATGCAGTGTGAGTTTGAGAGTTGCTGGGAAATAACGAGAAAGAAACGAGAGAGAGAGAGAGAGAGAGAGAGAGAGAGAGAGAGAGTGACTTAGACAGACAGACAGACAGACAGACAGACAGACAGCCAGACAGACAGATAGACACAGACAGAGACGAAAGAGAGAAAAAAAGGTGTGTAAACTGGTTATGATTAATTAAATGGACTAATAAAAAATCTTATGTAAATAAAGATGAAAAAGCAATACAGACAGAGACTTTTCAAGGCCGAAAAATATAGAGTTACCGAAATACATAGAGTTAAGTTGAATTGGTTTAACGTCCAATGTCAGCACTATCTAGGATACATTGTGGATGGGCCCCAAGACTGACGTCTGACAATTGTATGTGCTGCCACTCACGAGACAGAGCGGGGATACCATGACTCCTGTCTCAGCTGGTCACATTAAACTGACACCGACCCAACCTGTAGGGAGTGCAATCGCCAGGGCTCTAACCCGAACCTTTTGGGTCGAAAGCGGATGTTCTACCCCAGGACCAACGCCCCGTAGCAGTTAGAGAGGCAAACCAAGCCTTTGCAATTCGCACAACAATAACGGGTCACTAGACGGGGGAATTCATTGGTTCCTTTAGTAAAGGAAAGAGCTACGATTGGACGCCAGATTCCTGACTTAATGTCTTCGTTGTATCTACGAGGTACGAAATCGCTAAACCTCTAATAAAAAGATATTGCGATCATCGGAGGATAACATATAACATAATCAAACGTTATAGGCACAGGATATGGTGTTTTGCAGAAGCACAAACACGATATAAAAGTCATCCAAAAATGCACACGTTCAAAACAAAACAATCTTTCCAGGCTTAGAACGCGTTTAAGGTTGATACTTTCCCCAATGCATACTAAAAAGTGGGAGGCGCATGAGAAAAATACCTACCCTCTTCATTATCCATCAAATTACAACACATTGAGTTTCCCGAAACTCGCCGCCATATTGCACCAGACAAGCACATTTTTTCGGAAAGAAAATCTTTTTACACTTCCAAAAAGCTGTTTGTAAATCTGCGAAACTCCATATTTTGTGGTCTTAGGCACGGGGGATTTCCGATCACGCATTGGCTCCTTAAGACTAGGATAGAGACGCTGGTGTAGATTCCCTTCCCAAATCGTCTTTGTTGTTGTTGTTTTGTTGGGTTTTTCTATGGGGCACGGGGCGCGGTGGCCCTGGGGTAGAGCATCGGCTTCCGACGCAAAAGGTCCAGGTTCGAGCCCTGGCGATTGCGCTCCCTACTGATTGGGTCGGTGT
Source organism: Elysia chlorotica (assembly GCA_003991915.1). Lineage (NCBI taxonomy): Eukaryota > Metazoa > Mollusca > Gastropoda > Plakobranchidae > Elysia > Elysia chlorotica. The sequence goes on along the minus strand of RQTK01000207.1, from coordinate 423,492 downwards.
TAATTTAATGTGACCGGCAAAGACAGGAGTCATGGTATCCCTGTGTGAGAGCATATAAAATTGTCAGACGCCAGTCTTGGGGCCCGTCCATAATATAGCCTATATAGTGCCGATGTTGGACGTTTAACCAACTTAACATCAACTCAACATATTTCTATGGGGCACCTTATCGCAATGCATCGAGTGTCAGGATGAAATCGGTTTCGGTTTCGATTTCGTACCGTGGAGATAGGTTCAATGTTCGTGGGTTTATTAGTTACAGAAACTTCGGTGACTCCAGTTCCCATGGCGTGGAAATATTTATCAGAATGTGGATGGATAGGTGAGATGCTAAGAGATGGAAACTCCAGCTAAAAAATGCCCTCACTTGCTCTTGCTATGATAACAAGTGGGAAAGCGCTGTTTCTGATTGATGGGGGTTAATGAAGACGACCAAATATATAGACAGGTTTAAAGAAACAGAGAGAGCGAGAGAGCGAGAGAGCGAGGGAGAGGGGTGGGGGAGGGAGGGAGGGAGAGAAAGACCAAACTTGATGGAGGGAGGGAGGGAGAACAAAGAGACAGAGAGAGAGGAGGGTGGAGAGAGTTAGGGACATGGAGAGTAAATGGAAGATCTATGAATACCTTTTAAAAAGACAAATATATATAGATATATCAATACAATAGACAATAGAAAGAGAGACAGACAATATACTATAAGCACTAGATAGACAAATATATCGATAAACAACATACAATAGACAATAGACAGACAATTTAATCGATAGACTTATAGAAAGGCAAAAGGCGGACAAAAGCAGGTATACAGGTTGAAAGACGTACTAACAGAAAGATAGAAGGACGGACTAGCAGACAGAAAAAGAGACTGGCAAGCAGATGGGTCGATCAGTAGCAATACAAAGCAGAAGAATACAGGCACGGTGTGATCATGACAGTTTAAGATAGTAACTAATTTTGTTGGAGCTTGTAAGTTAGTTGAGATGTAAACAACACGGTGCCAAAGGTAAATTTTGACTATTAATATTATTGAGCAAAATGTATTCATCTGAATGGCCACAGAAACCAATAACTTACTTTAAAAGGATATTGTGAATCCTAACTGTTTGGCAGTTTCAGGGTCTTTTTTACATAGAGAGCGGGAGCTGAGAGAAAGAGAGAGAGAGAGGCAGAGAGAGAGAGAAAGAGAGAGGGGGGAAGGGGGCGAGGAGAGAAGTGTAGTAGAAAAAAAAAGTGGGAGGCAGGGGGAGATTTAGGCAAAGATTGATGGAGATGGAGAGACGAGAGAGAGGGAACGAGAGAGAGAGCGAGAGAGAGAGAGAGAGAGAGAGAGAAAGCTTGAATGCAAATCAATGTTGTCATATCAGCAAAATTAATAACGGTTGTAGTAATATTTTATTAATGCGCTGTCCCGCGATTATTTGGTTTTTCTAAACTCTGCTGCTGATTGTATTTGATTTTTTATTCGATTTGCTGTCCCTATAATCGCGTTACTTTGCTTTGCGTCGCAGCGTATTTTATTTGATGTTTTGATTCAAGAGAAGGGAGGGAAAGGTTGATTTATAAACGTAAAAATACTAACGTTTGCAACGCCATCCAATGCACACTAAAGTGTTGAACTAAATTCCTATCCGCATTAAAAAATCTAGTTTTAAGAAAACGGCAAACCAATGTCAGATAGTCATGCCAACGTATTCCAAAAAGCAGACGAAATTGAGCCCCTAAATCCAACTAGATAATAATTTCAAAACCGAAAATTGCAAAATTATAAATAGAATTCCAGGGGTCCAAAAGATATGGAAGCAGATTCTATGCTAAAATCCTTAGATCTGGTTTGTATACAGGAGGATTATCACTCTGAAACCTGGTACCATGTCTACACTGATGGTTCGGATAAAAATGCAACCAGTAATGGAGGCACTAGAATTGTAATAAAATATCCAGATGGATCATCTGAAAAACATTATTTTCCTGTGCGCAAACAGGCATCCAATTTCCACGCAGACCTCCATGATATCCAGGAACCCTAACCCTAACCCTAACCCTAACCCTAACCCTAACCCTAACCCTAACCCTAACCCTAACCCTAACCCTAACCCTAACCCTAACCCTAACCCTAACCCTAACCCTAACCCTAACCCTAACCCTAACCCTAACCCTAACCCTAACCCTAACCCTAACCCTAACCCTAACCCTAACCCTAACCCTAACCCTAACCCTAACCCTAACCCTAACCCTAACCCTAACCCTAACCCTAACCCTAACCCTAACCCTAACCCTAACCCTAACCCTAACCCTAACCCTAACCCTAACCCTAACCCTAACCCTAACCCTAACCCTAACCCTAACCCTAACCCTAACCCTAACCCTAACCCTAACCCTAACCCTAACCCTAACCCTAACCCTAACCCTAACCCTAACCCTAACCCTAACCCTAACCCTAACCCTAACCCTAACCCTAACCCTAACCCTAACCCTAACCCTAACCCTAACCCTAACCCTAACCCTAACCCTAACCCTAACCCTAACCCTAACCCTAACCCTAACCCTAACCCTAACCCTAACCCTAACCCTAACCCTAACCCTAACCCTAACCCTAACCCTAACCCTAACCCTAACCCTAACCCTAACCCTAACCCTAACCCTAACCCTAACCCTAACCCTAACCCTAACCCTAACCCTAACCCTAACCCTAACCCTAACCCTAACCCTAACCCTAACCCTAACCCTAACCCTAACCCTAACCCTAACCCTAACCCTAACCCTAACCCTAACCCTAACCCTAACCCTAACCCTAACCCTAACCCTAACCCTAACCCTAACCCTAACCCTAACCCTAACCCTAACCCTAACCCTAACCCTAACCCTAACCCTAACCCTAACCCTAACCCTAACCCTAACCCTAACCCTAACCCTAACCCTAACCCTAACCCTAACCCTAACCCTAACCCTAACCCTAACCCTAACCCTAACCCTAACCCTAACCCTAACCCTAACCCTAACCCTAACCCTAACCCTAACCCTAACCCTAACCCTAACCCTAACCCTAACCCTAACCCTAACCCTAACCCTAACCCTAACCCTAACCCTAACCCTAACCCTAACCCTAACCCTAACCCTAACCCTAACCCTAACCCTAACCCTAACCCTAACCCTAACCCTAACCCTAACCCTAACCCTAACCCTAACCCTAACCCTAACCCTAACCCTAACCCTAACCCTAACCCTAACCCTAACCCTAACCCTAACCCTAACCCTAACCCTAACCCTGACCCTGACCCTGACCCTGACCCTGACCCTGACCCTGACCCTAACCCTAACCCTAACCCACACTAAACATAAATTATGTTTAAACTCCGCTTGAATTGAGCTTTCCCTGCAAAGGACTCTCTTAGAGAGGGAGGGTTGGGTTGGTTTAACGTCCAACAGCAGCACTATATATACTATATTGTGGACGGGCCCGAAGACGGACGTCTGACAATTTTTTATGTGCTGCCACACACGAGACAGGGCAGGGATACCATGACTCCTGTCTCAGCCGATCACATTATACTGACACCGACCCAACCAGTAGGGAACGCAACAGCCAGGATTCGAACTCGGGACTTTTTGCGTCGGAAGCCGATGTTCTACCACTCGACCACCGCGCTCCCAGAGAGAGAGGGAAAAGGGGAGGAAGGAAGTGAGAAAGATATACATGGCTCTTCCAAAGAGGGGAAAAGAGAGAGACACAGAGACCAAAATAAAGAGACAAAAAAGGTAAATAACTCTTCGAAATAGAGAGAAAGAGAAAAATAGAGAGATAGGAAGAGAGAGAGTGAGAGAGAGAGAGAGAGAGAGAGAGAGAGAGAGGAAGAGAGAGGAAGAGAGAGAGAGAGAGAGAGAGAGAGAGAGAGAGAGAGAGAGAGAGAGAGAGAGAGAGAGAGAGAGAGAGAGAGAGAGAGAGACAGACAGACAGACAGATAGAGACAGAGAGAGAGAATGATTCTGTTACCCCAGTCTAACTGGTTCCACAAGTTTTATTTTTGTCCCTAATTGGTGTCAACAAGTCGATTTAGAGGGTGCTTGTTTACAGAAGAGCGTAATAGGTCAAACGTCAAAGGTTACATGGTTCAAGGGTCAGAAAAATTATAACTCTTTTGCTTTGTTTCGTTGTTTTTGGTGCGTTTTTTTTTTGTATTGTTGTTGTTGTTTTTTTAAAGAAAGAAAAATGTACATTGTCAATGTGGAGTGGTGACCTCGCTTGTATTTTTACTAGAAAAAGCAGGATTTTCATAAATATTGATATGTAAAGCTGTTTTTATTTGTTTTGTTGTTGTTGTTGTTTGTTTTTTGTTTTTTTTTGGGGGGGAGGTACTTGTTGTTTTTTTTGTTGTTTTTTTTTTGGGGTGGTGAAAAATTATGAGGCTTTGTTGTTGTTGTTTTTAGTTTATTTGCTTCTTTTTTGTTTTGCTTTTTTCTGTTAAAATCTGGGAAGATAAAATGAGATATTTTCAGCCGAAAGAGAGAAAGATAAAGAGAGAAACGGGAGAAGGAGAGACAGACATACAAGCAGAGAGACAGACGAACATACACACAAACTGAGAGAGAGAGAGACAAACACAGAGACCTACTGAGAGAGAGACTATTTAACCAAGGTTTTGTTGTTTGTTTTTTCTATCTATTTATTTGTACTTTCATACAAACTTAACCCACGATACAATAGATCATTTAGAGGAAAGATTTATTTTTTTAAGTTGCTTCCCAGCATTTTTTAATCAATCAATAGTAAAGATTCCAAATATACAAAAACACACAACAAAAACGTGTGAAAGTCGGAGAAGGAGCGATAAACCATGGCGTTGACTGGCTGGGAACTGCTGCCTACCCAGGTACACACAAACATTTGCCAAATGTTCCCATCGCTCGGCTTAACCCTTAAACACTTGATGTTGGCATTTGGGGCTATTTCGCAAGCGTTTATTACAAACAGATTTGTCTCTTTCTCAACTGTAAACGTGAACATGTTCGTTCTCTATACACGAGTGTCTTCCTTTCAAAATAAATATGTGTGTCCCTTTCGCATTTACTCTTTTTGTTTTGGTCGTCTCTGTGTATCTGTCTCTGTGTCTCTGTGTCTCTGTCTCTACCTTTGTCTTTTTGTGTCTATATGTCTGTCTCTGTCTCTACCTCTGTCTATCTCTCTGTCTCTGTCTCTATATCTGTCTCTATCTCTCTGTCTCTATCTATACCTCTAGCTGCCTCTCTGTCTGTTTCTCTCCTTGTTTGTCTATCTCTATGAAAAACATAATCACTCACACTTATTTTCTCAGTATCCCTTCATCCTTTCCCTCACCACTGTCTCTTTCTCTCTCTCTCTCTCACTCTCTCTCTCTCTCTCTCTCTCTCTCTCTCTCTCTCCCTC
>RQTK01000207.1:334877-397051 GCA_003991915.1 Elysia chlorotica | reverse complement strand
AGTAAAGAAACAGAAAGAGAGACAAAGACAGAGAGAGAAGGAAGGAGAGACAAAGAGACAGAGAGAAAGAGTGGAATGGAAAGACAAAGTAACAGAGAGAGATAGAGAGATAGAGTGATAGAAATCTCTCCCCCAGAGTACTCTACCTGCAGGAGTCAGGCTGAGAAGATCTCATGCAGGGAAGCCAAGCGTAGTCGTACACAGTGCCGCTCTCTCGAAGCAGAACATCAGAGATCTAGTGCACGGAGAAGGCAACGAAAAGTTATAATGGGTCTGCAATCTCTCATGACAGTGGAATCCCTTTACTTATTTAGATAAACCCTGTTTAAATGAGCTCTCTTCAGGGTATAATGTCTCCTAGGTTCCTCTAGGGACTCCTATACGGCGACGAGCCCCAAGCAGAGCATATCGAATCACTTAAATAACTTGTCGACAGAAAATTACTGGACTATGACCCGCCGATCTTTTAAAAAATCTTTTTAAAAAAACGTAAAATTAGTGATTCAAAATGCAGTCATCCTGTGACAGTAAGGAATTGGATTTACTTTTTAAATTAAAAAGAAGAAAAGAAAAAAAGAAAGAAATTATAAAAGGAAAAAAAAGAAGAAAGAAAAGGAAGAAAAAAAAGAGTGTTCAAGCTAAAACTGTGCACCTGTTCAATGTCCTGGGTGTTCTCATTGTCGACAACGCCGTCAGACATGTTGAATACCCGGAGAATGTTGTCGTTGCTGTTGGTCAAAACTTGAACACCGTCTGGAGACCTACGGTACCGATGTCAGAGCGGACATTATGATTAGCTCTAATAGGGTTGGATAATGACAGTTTAACATCATTTAAAAACACACACAAAATTTGGAAGTAGATTTGGAAGCGGACATTGTGATTAGCTCTAATAGGGCTGGATAATGACAGTTTTGATCTTGTAACACATTGTTTAAAAACACACACACAAAATGTGGAAGTAGATTTGGAAGCTGACATTATGATTAGCTCTAATAGGGCTGGATAATGACAGTTTTGATCTTATAATACATCGTTTAAAAACACACACAAAATGTGGAAGTAGATTTGGAAGCTGACATTATGATTAGCTCTAATATGTCTGGATAATGACGATTTGATCTTGTACATCATTTAAAAATACACACAAAATTTTGAGGAAGATTTGGAAGCTGACATTATGATTAGCTCTAATATGGCTGGATAATGTTGGTTTTGATCTTATACGTCGTTTAAAAACAGACACAAAATTTGGAAGTAGATTTGGAAGCGGACATTGTGATTAGCTCTAATAGGGCTGGATAATGACGGTTTTGATCTTGTACGTCATTTTCAAAAACACATAAAATTTGGGAGCAGATTTGGAAGCGGACATTGTGATTAGCTCTAATAGGGCTGGATAATGACAGTTTTGATCTTGTAACACATTGTTTAAAAACACACAAAAAATGTGGAAGTAGATTCTGAAGCGGACATTATGATTAGCTCTAATATGTCTGGATAATGACGGTATTGATCTTATAATACATCTTTTAAAAATGCACACAAAATGTGGAAGTAGATTTGGAAGCCTGGAGGACGTGCTGAGTTTAGTTTGTTGCTTAGCATCCAACGCCAGCACTATATAGACTATATTGTGGATGGGCCCCAAGACTATCTTCTAACAGTTTTAGGTGATTAGATAAGAACGAGGCAACTGATAAGCAGTACTCTCTCCCCTTAATTCATGAGGTAACTTTATCCTGAACTAGAGTTCAGGTCTTCTGATTTTATTCCGCCACTCTTCATGAATTCGTATCCCTAATTAAACACATAAATGATAGATGGTTAATGGTAGAATAAATTTACCACTTGCAGCCACGCAGGAAGTTTTCTGAGCCTGTCTTCAGGTACTCAGTGCTAGCCCAGGTCACAAAAGTAGGCACGGATCTGTTGGAGAAATCATAACTGTGGGGTGGGGGTAGGGAGGAGGAGGAGGAGGAGGGGCAGATGAGAGGTAATTTCAACAAAATTTTGTCCACAATAACCATCTTTTGCAAGTGCTATACTACTAACTTTAAAACATTCCCAGTAATCCATTTAATAGTTCTTATAGAGATATGCGAATATGCAGGGAAAGAAAAAGTTTAATATATTGATACGCGTATATATATATATATTTCCCTACATATATTCAAAATGCGAATGGAAGACACAAACCTTGCTGTAAAGACTTGCTGTAGTTTCTCTCCTCCGCTGGTGACACTGGTATCCATCATATCTTGATATGAATTTGATTTTACTAGACCAGGTGGAATTATTGGTCCAATAAAGGTTTCTTGGTGTTTCTGAGACATTCAGACAAAAAAACAAAAAGTCCCACAATATTGAACTTTGCAATGGTATCAAAAAATTTTATAGACTGATATTGTTTTAACATCTAGAAATATTATTGGGGGGTCTTGCTCTTACTTTTTATTAATTTTCTTATCTTTTTTTTAACAGGCTCAATAAATACTTTTTTTTTTAACTTGATTTGGAATCCCAAAAATGTGAATTGCTATTTCAACCTAAAAGATGAGATTCGAAGTTCATGTAATGTTAAATTTCCATAGATCTAGAGGGTGTCCAAGCTAGAAGAAAGGTAAGAAATTAACAAGGGCAAAAATCGAATATGTCGTAGGAAAAAAGAAGCATAAAAACCTAGCACATAAAAGGTGAGGAAAGAGAACAGTGGAATAGAAAATGAGTTCCTTAAAGTGACCAGCAGGTTATGTGATGGAGAAGGCTGAGAAGAGTAATATATCACAGAAAATGATTCGTTCTAAAGTAAAAGTAATATAAGGTCTGAAAATGTATACTTTTTTTTCTCTGAGGGTGTTTAGAGTTTTGATTGTGGGGTTTCATTTTCCAAAACAAATACTTTCATTCATTATACCTGAACACCCATATCTAGATAGATAAACATCATAATCATTAAAAGACTAGCTGTACAATTGTTGAATATCTCCATTTTCCGCTCACAAACCTTATTTTCAGAATTCAGGTTGCTTGGTGCAGGCACAACTTCTAAGCCGTCCATCATTTGTTCATCTGGTGCCGGGGTAACAGAACTGCCTTGATTTAACAGATTTGTATACTGTGAATCTGAGTCAGGGCACACACTACTGTTAAAACTCTCGCCTTGTAATATGTGATCCCCTGACACGGAGAAGTTTGTTCCAACAGCACCAGGTTTTGTATCAGAAATTGTGTCTACTGCGCTTAGTGAAATCTCTCTGCTGTTCTCGCCAATAGGGGATGAATCGCCAGCGAATGTTTTGCCAGAACTTTGAAGCACCTCAACCTGACCCTGAGAATTATTCCCTATTGAGGTTGTGTCTACTGCGCTTTGTGAAATTTCTCTGGGCACAGGACTTTGGTAATTTGTTTGGAAAATGTGGTTGAAGTTTTGAGATCCAGGCTCTATCGAAGACTCTTTGCATTGCGTTTCTACCGAGTATACAGGGCATGAATCTGGTACAGAGTTTGTTTTCGAAGCACCAATTGTGTCTTGTTGAGCGCTATTCAAAGCTGGTGCGGTGAGGTTTTCAGAATCGTTCATGTCCATATGATGGTATATAGATTCAGAATACTGTGCAGCAGTTGGCTGTGCTGGAGATGAGTGCGGTTCCTCCATGACAGGTGGAGTATTCACTTCACTAAGCTTAGTAGAGGTCTCCATTGCCTGATGAGACTGGTGCGACTCGTCAAGATGACCTTCCATTGGTTGATTTCTACAACTCTTGAACTTCACAACACTTGGGAAAAAAATTGAATTGAATTAGATCAGACATCATTGTAAAAGTTAACCCTGTTGTATGTAATTAATTATAATCTTCTATAGAAATCATTTACAATTTATCTTTTAAAGCATCATAGCAAGACTTTTTGTTTTAAGGTACATGAACATTGAAAAACATTCAAAAATCTTTTTAAAATCTAGCGTTCACTCTATATGTAGAGGCTTAGGAACAATAAACTATTATCCTGATAATCACATTCATCGGCTACCGGTAGCCTACTTTATTTTTAGTCTAGCTTATATCTTGGTTTGATTAGACATTATTGAGGTTTTTCCTATAAAGAGCCTGATGGGCCTCCATTGTGGCTTTCCAGTTATTGCATATTATTGCTGTTTAGATTTCTATTTATTTGGCCAGATATAAAAGTTATGCAGACTCAGAAAGCTGTTTTAAATTTCTTTGTGTATTTTCATAATTGACTGTGAGTTTAAGCCAGAATAATGTATTGTAAATTTATAAACTTAATTGATGACTTCCACACGTAATAAGGATATAAATCTTTTCCACATTTCCCTAGATTTGTCTTGCAACCACCCACCCTGAAGATGACTTAGTGACTTGTACAAGTTTCAATTCAGTTACCTTTAAGCTCTGGGGACAGAATAAAGAAAAGAACTTTCGTCTTACAAGGTTAACGTTGATAAGTTTTAACTTTTACATCCAACATGCTTCACCAAAAGTGTTAAGCTAAAATTATTTTCAGACTTTACTTTGTTCTCAGAGAATGAGGGTAAACATTGTATCCTTACTTGCTTGGGTCTCTGCTCCAAAACTAGATCTACCTTGCAAGTTTCACTTTCGCATTTAGAATGAGATTAGTTTAGTTAGTAGTATTAAATATTGTTTATCGATAATTATGTCACTGTCGATAACAAAGCCTCTCTCTCCCTCTCTCTCTCTCTCTCTCTGTCTGTCTCTCTCTCTCTCTCTGTCTCTCTCTCTCTCTCTCTCTCTCTCCCACCATCGATATTCTCTCGTATTTCTGTCTACATTGTTAGCACCATTAAAACGACCTCCCCAGTACAAAATCAGTTAAATTAATAAGTTTGAACAATTTAGAACATGGTCTAGATATTCATTAATTAATAATAATGATCTATAAAAACTTGATGATTTTACACGGTAGTTATAATTCAACCTAAGTCGACCCAACCGTACAAACCAAGAAAGAATGCACATGTTATATATTTCACTTTGTAAAGGCTGTTTATGTGTTGTTCATGTGTAGACCTATACCTAAAGTAGGGCCTACATATTTTCCTGGTTATCTTTTTAAATTTTTTTGTATCATTTACTGGATAAACTAAGTAGATATGCTTAGTTCTACATTTGTTTTCAACAAATATTATTCTTGTAAATAATCAGAGAGACAATTTATTACGTAAATAATTAAATGAAACTTCAAAACTATACAGTACATTTATCACACATTATATTTTTAAAGATATAGCACAGTTCATTTACGGAGAGCAGGCACGATCTGGAGTAAATAAGATCTTAATATCTTAATCAGTGTAATGTTTTAGATCTTTTGTAAATCTGTGGGCTCTGCGGTTTTCTATTGTTTAAATCATATGATGACTGTTCTCTGTACCTTGCTATCCTAACTGTAACAGACCTAGCCCTACCCTAAATTGATGTATATATGTGTCGAATACAATGTTTCTTTCATAATACATGTTCTGCTAGCCAATGATTTTATTTGGAAACAATTCTTCTGTTTTCTAATGTACTTGTTTATTACTGCTTGTATTGCTGGAATTGAGCTTGGTTGTACAATAAGTGGTTTCGTGTGAGACATGGCACTATCCACAGCAATAAAAAGGACGATTTTCCTAATTTCTTGTATCAAATGTTTTGCACAAATAAACAATATCCTCAAATTTCGAACTCTCTCTAAATTAAAAGGAGAAAAGGCCTCTACGAATAGACACAAATAACTAAATTTGTGCCCACAATTATTGTCTTTTTGCTTTGTACTGACATAAATTTTGGCACAGATCCGACATAGTTCATTTACTTATGGCTTTCAAGCGTATGTTCTATACTGGGTAAATCTGAATTTAGAATTAAGGCACACTTAACCACAATATTTACACTAAAGCCTACACAATAACGTGTTGAATTTCATATGATATTAAAGAAAAATATCAATTGATTAAAATAGAAGATTATTTAAAAAAATCGCTAGAAATGTGGGGTTTTGTGTTTTTAATCAATTAAAATAAAACCTGCAATTACTGCTGCCATCTGTTAATTAAATACAGTAACTTTACTTTTTAATGAAGATCACACAAATTATGATAAAAACACAAAATTTTGGGCATCCTATGGATTACAATCTGGCTATCAAAATGAGTGTTGTAATGTTTGTGATACTCCTACTCCTAGCAGTTTTGACGTAGTGAGGTACAAATAAGCCAGATTTTGCGTTTTGTTATCAATATCTGCATATCTGCCGTTACACTGGTCGACATGCACAGGGCACAAGGAGTGCCTGTAAAGTCGGTGATTGATTGCCGCATGTGTGAGTGGTCGTAACATCACTTATGTCTCCTAAGCTCAGCGTGCCGCTCGACCATTGTGACTTGCCGATCGCAACTAAAATGCCACATTTGGGGGGGAATTTCTACGCTGTGCATTCCGTGCTGGGTGGACACAGAGGTCCAAGAGAAATATTTGTCTGTGCTCAGGATTAAACCAAGGACCTTCATAAATTGTCAATGAGACAGCGTAAAGAAAGCATGAAAAAATCTTGGGGTGAACAGAAAACTGACATTTTTAACAGTTCACTGTCCAATTTTTCTGCATTTATGAATAATAAAAATGAATTTTTCGAATATTCACAAACAGAGGTGTTATAATCATGGTTGAAGATCAGAGATTTTGAAACCTATATTCTAAGATGAAGAAGCAAAGGCTCTTTTTGAGTTTTTGTTTTTAATTCAATTTCAAGCTGATCACAGCACAACCCTGTTTCTACATGCAAACATTTAATGAAAAAGACAAGTAATCCGCACAAAGAAAAACTTGCTCTCGCATAATGATTTATTTCATCCACATCAATACAAACCAATTCAGTCAACAGTAAACAATTGTCCATAATAATTATTTATAATAATGATAATCAAAACTTTAAAAAGTATAATAATAATTTTTTTACAAGTTTTACAAATCAAAAAAAAAAAGAACATCAACTCAACTCAATTGAGTTCTGCATAATTATTCTGTCATTACGATCTTCACTTTTTTTCCTCCAAAATGTTTAAAGCCAGGCGGAGGAAGCAAAGCTCACCGTCACATATTTATATGTGCTGTTTTTTTTTTGTTGTTTTTTTTTAAGTTTGTGTCGCAAATCATCCATCGATATGAGCCGAGCACCCGTAGCTGTCAAGAAATCCGATGATCTTGCCCACTCCCTGAACTGCCCCGTCTGACCTAGTTTGACGTGTCATCAGCTCAGGCCACGTAGTGGTATAGGTTAGGGTTGTCCTTGTCTCGCTCCATGTACTCGCGTTCAATGAGGGACTCGATTCGCTTCTTCAGGTCAGGCGACTATTGATAGAGAGTCAAAAGGAAAGATTGTGTTAGAGCATGGGTAAAATCTTCAGTAAAACAATATGTACAAGTAAAAAACTTTTGATAACAAATAAAAAATATGATATCTTTGCAAAAGGAAAGATAGGGTTAGAGCATGGGTAAACTCTTCAGTAAAACAACATCTACAAGTAAACAAGATATGTTAGACACAAGTAAACATATAAAACTTTTGATGACAAATAAAAAATATGTTATCTTTGCAAAAGGAAATATAGAGTTAGAGCATAGGTAAACTCTTCCGTATAACAATCTTAACAATATTAACCAAGATACGTTATGCATATAAAACTTTTGACGATAAATGGAAAATATAATATGTAATCTTTGAAGAATTTTACATCCCTAATTTCCTTAAAGACAGGCACACTAGTGTTGAGGATCAAAACTTTGGACCTGATGCTTTTGAGATCAGAGCACTTCTATCCGAGTTCTCTGACGTCCCTTAAATTACATAGAGCTTGGACTTTAAAAACACTAGAAAATATGAATATATACAAGGATAGGTTCGCGGTGTGTACTACCGAGTTGCCTGAAGTGAATATATACTTGACTGATATTACAGGTTTGTTCGTTCTTTGGAATCTTTTTGTCCAAAGTCAGCACCTTGGCTATGTTTCCGATGGACTACCAGTCTAACGTCTGACAAATTTTTGCTGGCACACACAGAAAGTACTATCGAGTGGCCTGAAGTGAATATACTTGACTGATATTAAAGGTTCGTTGGTTCTTTGGAATCTTTCTGTCCAAAGTCAGCACCTCGGCTATGTTTACGATGGATTGCAAGTCTAACCTCTGACAAATTTTTGCTGGCACACACAGAAAGTACTATCAAGTGGCCTGAAGTGAATATACTTGACTGATATTAAAGGTTCGTTGGTTCTTTGGAATCTTTTTGTCCAAAGTCAGCACCTTGGCTATGTTTACGATGGATTGCAAGTCTAAAGTCTGACAAATTTTTGCTGGCACACACAGAAAGTACTACCGAGTGGCCTGAAGGGAATATACTTGACTGATATTAAAGGTTCGTTGGTTCTTTGGAATCTTTTTGTCCAAAATCAGCTCCTTGGCTATGTTTACGATGGATTGCAAGTCTAACGTCTGGCACACACAGAAAGAGCAGGGGAGAGACACTGACACAAAGACACAAAGACACCCACCTTCACAGGAAATTTGAGTTGGTTGAAGAGCTCCGAGATGAGCAGGACGTGGCTCAGAGTTTTTCGAGTTTTCATGATGCGAACGACGGCAGCATCCACCTGGTACTGCCTGTCCTGGAACACGCGCTCTGTCGTGCTGGCATTTTCCTCTTTCTGGGAAGCAGTAAACATCATATGATTAACATAAAAACCGGTGGTTGGTTGGGTTGGTTTAACGTCCAACAGCAGCACTATATAGACTATATTGTAGCAGGGCCCCAAGACGGTCGTCTGACAAATTTATGTGCTGCCACACACGAGACAGGTCGGGGATACCATGACTCCTGTCTCAGCCGGTCACATTATACTGACACCGACACAACCAGTAGGGAACGCAACGGCCAGGATTCAAATTCGGGACCTTTTGCGCCGAAAGCCGATGTTTTACCTCTGGACCACCGCGCCCCCCACAAAAACCGGTGGAATGTTGGAGATCTAAAATGAAATCACCAGTAGTTTACCGAGCTCACAAAATGAGTCTTTATGACAACCCAAACTTGACTAGAGAATACTTCAATACTGAAATGAGGGTGGAAAATAGCTCTGGAAATGTTAGGCTTACTTTGAGCTAAAAAAATCATTTCACAATTTCGTCTTCATGTAGGTAACTTGTCATGATATACATCCCTTTCCTGGTTAAGACTCAGCCACAACCTGACTCCTTTTCTATTGCTACAAAATTTATTTGAGATCAATTCATGCCGTTTTTATTTTTCCATTGGTTACTTCTCAGATTCCTCTTAAAGATCCCTATCTTAAATAAGATGCATTTGACTTTTTGTTTCAAAATGAGATTATTTCTTATAAAAGAGTGGCAACTTATAAAAGAGTGGCAAAAGGTAAAGAAGTCATTTAAAAAAATACTACTAGATTAAAAAATAAAACAAACAGTCTAGCAAATAACGTTTAGAATGTTTAAATGAGGATGTTTAAATTAGCTTTATATTTTTGTAAGCAAACTTCCACTATAACATTATTTTCTTTTTTTTAATCATGCTTATCTATTTGAAAACCTACCGTTTCTTTCATCTGAATCTGGTTAATTTTGATCCTGTACAATTTGTGTTTAAAGTCGTCTGCAAACTTGAAAGAGTCTGTGTCCTCAACATCCTTGCCCTGTTGAGATAAAAAGAAAATTTGGGGGGGAAAAGGGGGAGGGGACAAAATATTATTAGTTTTACTTTGTGCTTTGGATTCTTATATATCACATTCTCAGTTTGTTTAAGTTTCAAAGAATCCAGCACCAGCACTATGTTTCTTGCAACCCTTGCCTTACATTCGAAAATAAGTTCTCACTAATTATATTCCTTACACACCCCCTTTAGTACAATGCGTAAAACATATCTAGATGTTAAGTAGATCACAGAATTATTTAGGTCGAAGAAAAAAATATAAGTAATAATTGAAAAATAAACTAGTCCAGATAAGGATAAAATATTTAGCCTAGTTGACTTTTTGTATGTTTAACATAATGAGCATGGGCATGAAAAGCTAACAAATATAAATACATACATATCTATATTATAAAAGGCAACCTGGTTGCCAGTCTTCGTGAGGTCAGAGGGCTTTACAAACAAAACAATTTAAGTCTTTGACTCATTAAGTTGAAGCTTATTTCATGTACCTTTAGTACTTGGTCACCTTATATCTTAATTATTTTATTTGTAAAAGTGCAAATGTGCAAGTAAATTAGCATGGAAGCAACAGCGTATAATTATAATATTGGTTTGGTTATGGATACCATTGTGTTTACCTTAGGGCTTTTGTAAATGACCCGAGCTTTGCCACAGGCCAGAGACTGAAGAGTTCTTTTAAGCTCAACTTCCTCTGTGGAGTTACATCACACTTTTGTTAGTATTCAAAACCCATGAACGGCAAAAATTTGTTTATCGTATTTCATCAGCTACTGGTTAGATCTTTGTCAGTATAATCATTAATGTAACTGGCTAAGAAAGTAGCCAAATTATATGGGAATGCTCTTCAGTGGTAAGAGATAAGCTTCAGGAGAATATCACCACAGAATATTTGTGTTCTGTGGAATGATATCAAAATTGGTTTGACAAGAATGATCGGCCATTACCAAGCAGCGAAAAGCGACAGAAAATCTCCTACACATTTAGAGAGTGTTTAACCAAAAGGCGAAATATAAAACTAGTTATGGTTTTGGAATTGGTGGTACCAGCTTTGAAAGTAATAGAATAAAAAAAAAGAAAAACTGAATTTTAAGTACGAGTCTTATTCTAATGGAGCCAAAGAGGAGCAAATAAACCTATCCTCTTGCAAAATTCGGTTTGTGAGAAATTTCAATAATCAGACTTTGCTTTTCAGAAATTTCCACTGTATGTGATTGGTACCCCCCCTAAACTCACCTATGCCTGTAGCAGCCTGGATGTCTATGAATGACAGCTCATCTGCATCATTGAAAAGTAAAAGGCAGAGGGTCTGCATTAGCGAGACCTGGATCTCTTTCCTAGCCTGAAAAAGGAAAATCAAGGCTTTATTTTTTAGGCTCAACAAGTCAACGATGCAAGCACAAAGTATTATTATACCTAGTCACTAAATAGTAAACATATGGAACAAATAACATACATACAGTATATACTGTGCAATGGCCTGAGAAAATTTGGCTCAGGGACAACATCAACCATTTGTAGATTTGTAGATATTGATACCATTTCAAGGCTTAGCTCATTTATATAATGCTTAAAACAATAATTATTATTATTATCATTATTATAATTTATAATGCTAGGCTTGTGCAGAGCCTAACTGTGCCTTACCGTGTAGTCATTGAATTCAGCCTTCAACACACAGTGACCCAGTGTGGGTTGCCATTGCAACTTTCTCCCATGGTGTTTGCCGAGATAGAATTTTTTGAAGACTTCTTGGAAACGCAACATCTGCCATTTGATTGAAAAAATAAACAAATAAATAAAGTTATAATAAAAGCGATAATCACAATTACTTTTTCAATACACATGAAAGAGACTATGAGGCCTTTGATTCCTGTGAACGTATTTTGCAAAAATTGTATTTAACTTACATGTATATATGTATATAATCTCCAAGTTCAATTTTAACTTGTAAAAAATTCAGATTATATACCTCTGATGGTAGGTGTACCTCCACCACAGGGTACGCTGGCCAGAAACCTTGCGTCAGAATATTAACTGACATGTCAATCGACTCTGATTGTTGTAAAGCCTGAAGAGTACATGAGATGAAATTGGAGTGAACAAATATGCTATTTTTATAAAGCATATTCACCATGATCAATTTACTGGAAAAAAAAGTACAAAACCACATAAATTTTGTTATAGATCAAATCATAAATAACCTGAAAGCAAAGGCGAAAATCACAGAAGTTACTTGTTATTCACAAAATCAGGGTTGCAGCATTTCTTCCTGCTTAATTAAACTTAATCTTGTTATAATTTAACGGACCAATTTTGACATATTGCATAGGCATCAATAGCTCATTGTGAATTTGTCAACAACTAACAGTCATGATCAAAGTGTCTAACAGTTCATGCCACCTATGCCTTCTGTGAAAGTGAAAAACACAATAAAGCAGTAAGATTAATCATCAAACTCTGATCCTTTTCCCATTCTGAGAACATCAATGACTGGACAGGAGGCTCAAAAACTGAGTCTTTCCACACACATGGCTCTAAACAGAGAAAGCTGTAGAGAAAGAGCCTGGCAGGCAGTGAAAGCAGCAAATGTCCTGAAAGCAGTCAGACACCAGCATTAGACAGCACCCAGGCCAGACAGACCTGGCGGAGGAGTACGGACGCTGAAGCCAGGGCGGCTGGAATGACATGGGCCGAGCTGAGGAGGACATCCCAGAACCGAGTACGCTGGAGGAGTGTGGTTGCAGCCCTATGCTCCTATAGGAGCGAAGAGGATTAAGTCAAGTAAGTCAGGCCGCTTACGATCTGACAGGCTGCGGGGGGGGGGTTGGTTATAACGTCCAACAGCAGCACTATATAGACTATTTTGTGGACGGGCCCCAAGACGGATGTCTGACAATTTTATGTGCTGCCACACACGAGACAAGGCGGGGATACCATGACTCCTGTCTCAGCCGTTCACATTAAACTGACACCGACCCAACCAGGATTCGAACTCGGGACCTTTTGCGTCGGAAGCCGATGTTCTACCCCTGGACCACCGCGCCCCCCTGACAGGCTGCAATGAATGAGTGGATGCAAGGATCCAGAGAACAGCAGAGGCTGCCTACCTGTCTGAAAGAGAGGCTGGTATCTTTAGATAACTCCATGTCCTTGAACATTCCCTCCAGCTTGCTGGTGAAGGCAGCTCCACACTCTGTCGACAGAAAACAGTGTGTGTAGCAGATCAAGATATGGATCTAATACAGTTTCAATCAATAGAGTCCTGACTTATATATATACATATATGGATTCCTTCTTGCAACTAACATTGTGTATATAATACAAATTATGTAACTTAAGTGATAAAATAAAAAAAATAAAAATTGACAAACTAAGGTCTATTTCTTGGAGGGAAGATAAATTATTATTAATGGTAAAATGGCAAGATTAGAAAGCAAATGTTTGTGTAATGCTTGGGTAGCTTTGGAATTTAAAAAAAGGAAAAAACATATAGTTATCAAATAATGCAGTCTGGCGGGATCAAATTTTCCAAGATTGGTTCCAAATTATATATAAAAGCCTTTTAATTTGCTTAAAATGATACTTTTACAAATAATTTTAAGTGAGAATCCCCTTTTAGTGGAGAGCCCTAAGGTCTATAGACCAGAGCCAAACTTAGAATGTGCAAACAAACCTTGCTTGAGCTTGGAAAGCATGGATTTCTCAGCATCGACTGAGGCACTTTTACCAACAAGCAAACGTTTGGCCAGGTCTTTTTTGTAAAAAGCCTCAAATACATCCTTCCCTGAAATGGTTAAAGATAAGATAATATAAGAATTACTTTATCAATCCTTTTGGGACAATTTACATTAAAAATAGATAATACACACTAAACAAAAAATACAGTTGTATGTAAAATATAATGAGAAGACGATCATTTATCACTAATTATACCTAAAATTCTGGAAGTAAATATGTCCCATATAAATAATTACAAGAAGCAAGCAATAAAATCTTTTTTTTTTCTTTTCAAAACAATGTGTAGAAAGTACTACTTTAAATGAACAAATACAAAATCTATTCTGAGTCTCCTTGGTATTGTCTTCCTTATAATAAGCTTAAAATAAAATAACGAAGATGATGAAAAGATCATTTACCTTTCTTAAGAAAGGGCTCAAAGTCATGTTATAACTAAGTGATCTTAATAACTCAATAGCATTATTCCTATTATAAACATGACATTAAAAAAAAAAAACAAAATGAAATATAGAATAAGAAAACCTTGATTGAGTCATTCTACGTCATCCCTTCACCACCTTACTTTCTTTAATCATTTTGATCTTATTCTGGAGAACCAAGTGTGAGGAAATGTTCAACTCACCGTGAATGAATCTGAAGATAACCAAAATTTTATCCAAGAGTTTCTCCAACTCTTCCTCCGTTGCTTCCTATCAACAGGAATAAAGACATAAGGGGGGGAGAGAGAATATGATGTTACATAATTCAGAGAAGCCTTTAAGTTTAAGCAAAAATTATTTCCCTATTTTAGCTGTCTAGGATCAAGATCTGTGATAACAGATACCATTGTTAAGGTACTCTAAGAATTAATAAGTAAGATGATACACAATTGAATCAGGTCCACATTAAATAAAACTTTACCCTCGAACAAAACAAAGCATTTAATATATTTACTGGTGATTTAACTTAGAAGTTAAAAGACACCAAACTACTAATGGTTTGAAGAATAAAGCAGAACAGCTGGATTAATTTGTGAGGCAACCAGGGTAAATCAGGCATAATTCGCCAGTATAAGTTTTGAGCAAGAGCTTTAAACATCTTAAAATACTATTATGTTTACCTTTTTTATTTTGATATTAAGCTGAATATATCCGGTTCCAGAATTGATGTAGTTATTCAACATCTTAAATTGAATTTCATCCTTTTTAACACACTATGAGTAACTCCAAAATTGAAATTTTTGACTTGTGCCTGATTCACTATGGTTGTCTCAGATTTTAATTGTGTTAATTATGTATTGATTTATTATAATTTTAATATCCAATAATTCTCTCTGATCGTGTACAACACATACATTAGAAGGGTCACTATCTCTTGTTATTGTTGACAAAACTATATACATATAACTGCTCTATCTCACCTTATTGCCAGCTCGAAGTTTGGAATCAACGTACTTGGCTGTGCATGAAATGGGGTGGGGGAGAGAGAGAGAAAAGAAAATATTTTGTGAGAAAGAATTATAACATGGGAAATTCCTTTCCAGGCAATGAAATTTCACATTTTCAATAAACATTTCAAGATTCCCAACCAGATGAGAAAAGCTTTTTTTAAATGGTACTCTTTGTTACCACATGTAAAACACATGCTAATAGTTTTTTTTTATTTTATAGATTTTTGTTTGACTTGAAATCTTGTCTCCATTATATCTATGATTCTCTATGAGATTTATTATTTATTACACAAGTGTTCCATTAAATGATAAGGGTATTAAAAAAAAGTACCTAAAGTCTATATAAGATGATTAAAATTGAGTGCAAGAAAAAAAAAAAAATTTTCAAATCTGCTCTTAATGCTTTCCCAATTGCCTAAAATTGATACTAAGCCTAAGTTAAGTGTCATCAACCAATCAAATAAAAGTAACTCCATCTTTGTTTTACCTATTAGTTCAGCTGGCTTGTTCTGGCGTTGGTTGATGAAAGATTCAAAGCTTTCTTTCATGGCGTTTATAAACTTCTCATTCTTGCCAAAGCATTTTGCTATCACAAAGTCGATCCTGTCCTTAAAGTCTGAAAGTCACAGAAAAGGGTCTTAAATAGACAGGGACATTTCAAAAGAAAAAATGTGTTTTCTAATTTTCATAAGACATATTAAGCCATACCTTACTTATAATTTAATTACATTGAATATTGAACAATGATAAAATTCTTAAATAACAAAAAGTAAGGTTGGTCCCATGCTCATAACGTTCCTTGCTACGTTTTTCTTTTGCACGAACTGAAGAGCCTCACCTACCCATATCACGCTGGTTGACACAGGGGGCCCAGAAAGTTTTCTCCATAAAGTGGTCTCAATTGCTTAGACCCAGTGTCACCCCCCTTTCTATTTCAGATTAGAAAAAATGTTGATACTCCTAACAAAATACTGATAATTTTGTGCAATTGTCACCACTGACATGGAAATGCAATGTTCTAGATATTGTGGTGGGAGTGGGTTATGCCTGACTTGAAGGAATGATTCTGGCCATGAGGAGTCTACTAGAGGGTGTGTGTATAGGCCAGTGGCTTTTTGATACCTAGTTCACTCAAGTTCAGCTACTGTTGAGTTGACTGTCACAGAGTAAGGTTTATCTGTTTCTGATATCCGATTTGGGACCCATTTCTTTGCCACTAGATCTATATTCTATCCTATATCCCATTGTACTTCAATATCAATCATCTTTACAGGACAGATGACTAATGGGCATGGGAAATAGAGTGTTGCCGTCCATGTGACTCTTATGGGGTGATCGCTGCACTGTCCCCTATAGAGCGGGCGTGGTAAGGATGAAATCTACCTTAATGCCTCTGTGTCTGCCTCCCCGTAACGTTAGATTCCCGAAAATCAAGTAAAATACCCTAGTTCCCTTCCAACTGCTTCTCATAGAATTCTAGTCTTGCCTTAACCCTTTTGGACAGTTTACACCTGTTCAGTAAAGTCTACTACTGCACTTGTAAGAAAAGTGGGCTCTACTTGCCATTGTAGTAAGTATAAATGTTCTCACCAAGTAACTGTTGCACCATGTCTTTATCTTTCTCAGGATCATTAGAAGTGTTCACGACAATCACACGCCCAGTTTTCTAGAGGATAAAGAAAAGAAAGCAATACAAATAAATGAAATCTTACAGCATCTTATTTATATGCTGTATTTCTTTCAATTTGAAGCTACCATACACAGATATGAAATATCTTCATTGCGCAAACATTTTAAATTGTGGTAAGGTTAAAACAATTAGCAAGAAGAATATTAAAACAAACAAAAGCAAGTGAAACAAAAAAATATTTTTTTTTCATAATATAAATGACATGAATGTAATAATTCCAATTACAATTTATAATTAGAAACCAATATGAAAAAAAAAGAAAAAAAGAAAAGCAATGCACCTTGATGTAGACAGCAAACTCCATTCGCAGCAGCTTTAACCCGTCTTTCACTCGGCTACACAAGTTATGGAGCAACGTGAGTTCTGATATCCGGTTTTCATCTAGCAGTTGATCTAAGCCTGTGTGTATGTAAAAAAAAAAAAAAAACATTTCTGTAAATCAAACGTATACTCTGCTGATTGTAGGAGGTAAAAGAGGGGAACCAATTGCACAAGCGGTGGAGTCTTGGTCTCCAAATTGGGAGGTTCCTGGTTTGAAACCCTTGATCTGTCAAAATTTCCTTTATAAAATTTTACCCCCTGCTGTTTGGCTTGGTGTCAGTATCGTATGACCGGCTAATACAGGAGTCATATTATCCCCACACTGTCTCTAAGTGAGGGTATGTAAAATTGTCAGACTTTCGTTTTGGGACATGTCCAAAATACAGCCTATATATATTTAGAAAGAGAGAGAGTGCTAACATTGGATGCCAAGCAACGGACTCATAGGTCTTGGAGGTAAGATAAACACTAGTTAGAAAATGAAGTGGAAATAACGAAAATATTGTAAAAGATGGTGTAGGGTGTGGAGAAAGTCTGGCTCAAGGCACACTAAGTTTGACAAGAACACTCTACTTAGACTAGCACTTTACATAGAATTGAGTATGGTATCTTTATAGAATTCATCATAACTACAATTTTTTGTAATAAGAAAGCATGTCAGTGTCACTGAGCTAGCCAGATGACATATCTCAGAGATACATAATTTTGACATCAGCTTATCAATACGTGTTTGTTAGACATTACACATTATTATGCATTATTCTTATATACATCTACATGTATATATCTTTCCAACCCAAAGCTTCATGTAACACTCCCTAATACACCTGAATGCTCCAAGGGGGAGGATATACAGAGTAACAAAACACCATACTTGACAAGTTTACCTTTTTGGAGTATAAACTTCATGTGATTTTCCAAGAGATGCTTTTCCACACATGTAATCAAGGGTTTTCTAAGGGATGAAAAGTTTATATATTATTCAAGTGCCAATAAGTTTGCATAAATTCTAGTTCAGGAAGAGTTATGGCCAAATTCTATCAAAAATATGTAATTGTCCCATATATACAAATCTGTTTGTATTGTAGAAAGCCTACATGGTTGTCAATTGGCCCTGGAATATTAGGGAAAGCTAGTTAAAGGAAGATTGCTGCCACAAGAAAGACCATTTGAAGGAAAGGGAGAAGAAATGTTTTCATTTCCAGCTAAATCAGACATATACACACATATAGAGCCCAAATAATAAAAAAAAAACAGCTCTACATGCTTTGTACTTCATGTAAGAATCCATGTCAACATTCATTAACATAATTAATTATTTTTAAAACAAGCAAGCAAAATCCTAATCTACGAATTGCACAATTTTAAAACAGTGGTGCCAATTGGATCAATATATTTTGTATTAAAATTTCACACAAGAGGATTTCTTTATGGTTCAAAACCATGGCTTACTTAAAAAGAGAAAACTTGTAAATTTAAGACTACAAACGGGTCTTATTTAAAACAAATTTTAACTAAACAGACAATCAGTACTTTTATCTCGGGGTAATGCTTGGATTCAAAAAGTGATAGAACGTCTATTGCAGACTCCACTTTTAACCGATTGTATGTATAACATACCTGGTGGACTGATCTAGACAGAGTAGAAGTCTCTCATTCTCCTCTGCGAGCCTCTTGTCTACATGAAGCAAATACTCCGACACCTGCGACAACAAGCTTATTATTATTGTTTTCCCTAGCAATATTTTCTCTATACATATATTTGAAAAAAATTTTTTTTGGCAAATTATTTAGAAAAACAAGATGGAACATCCTAATAAAGTTGAAAATCTAAAAACAAAAATGACACCTTACCTTTGACATTCTCGTTTTGTTTTGTTTATAGTGGGTAGAAAATCACCGGGGCAATAAATAACAAAGAGTCTTCAGAGAAAAAAAAAAAAACCTATTACTTTAGCCATGCTTATAACTGTGGCAAGTTCCTGAAGGACTATTATGCCTCCATGTATATCTTCCCTGTGAGAGGGCGATTTCGCAGGAATTCAAGACATGTGTGATCTGTCTATCTTGGCATAGCGGACAAGTGGGGTCTTCATTCTTTACCCACCGCGCCAGATTTGCATTGGAGGGCAGGAGATCATGGACTGATCTGATGAGGAAGTTGATCCGAAGTGGCCCAATGTGTCAGATGTCTTTCCATGTGAGGGATCTTTGCAGGCCATTTTTTTATATATATAAATAGACATTAGCAACTCACAAAATAAATGTATGGTAACAAAAAAAAAATCACCTCTCTTTCTTGAACCAATCGTTTGCCTTCTGCTGTGTAAAGCATCTCTGTGGCATCAAGGAACTTCTTCTCGAAGGCTGATTGGTAAATCTAAGGGGAAAAAAACACAGTAGATGTATATAATTATGTACATTTTATTTTTGTTCATCCCAATCATGTTTGAAAACTTGACAACATACTGTATAGATATATTGTGGGCCTTATTCTCTAATTTAGTTTCTTTAACAAGGCAAACATGTAGGACAGTGAGTGCAATGGAGTGTACTTGATTGATTGGCTCGATACTGTAGTGCTTTTTACACTCCAGACTAAAGCTTTGCATCTTCAAAGTCTTTCTAATCGCTGTGACTGAATACCTGACTCAGAACAAATATATCACCAAAAGAGGCTACTGTATCACTATGAAATTTGATATCTTGATACAAAATATAAAAAATGTAAAAGCTTACATACGTCATCAAGATTAGAAAATACCCCCCATTAGTTTTATTTTGTTCGCTTACATTGAGATCCGAGAGCATTCTGAGCAGGCTCTTGAGAAGCTGCCGGTTTATGGCCTCGCCGTTGCGCTCTCGTTCAATCAGCCGAAGCAGTCCATCCACGGTGCGGGTCTCCACCACCTTGTCTGAGATGATGTGCTGCCGGAACAAGTCTAGGCCCATGTCCCTGCAAATGGAATTTTAGCATGTACATGTATCTTTCAAATAATGCGATATGCAATCTTTAAATTTTTTTTTTAAGTTGTTACAAGCACAAAAAAAATAAATAAAATTAACCCAACATTTGAAAATATGTGTCAGTTAAAACATTATGATATTATTAAACAAGACCTGTACTTACACTACGAGATTTAATAAAATGTTATTGATCCTGTAAGTGAAGAGAAAGCCTGTGGTTGACATTGTACCTACCAAATAGATAGAATCGACGAGTTCTGTAAAACGTATGTTCTGTCCAAAAACAAAAAGATGCTCCTGATCATAATCTGAAATAAAGGCATCATGAATTGTCAATTTAAAACTTAAGCAATCACAATACAAAAATTTAAATAGACCAATAATTAATTGTAAAGAACAAAATTATGAAATATGTGGACAATTTCTAACATGGATATAATTTTATGAGGAAGATAGAAAAACTACATTTCAGGATGCCTTGGACAAATAATTTGGGCTCAGGGCTCAAAGGGTTAAGTGAATGGATATTGTGAAAAAAAATGCATGTTCTATTTAATGTTTGACTTAAGGATATCTTCAGCAGCTGAAAGTATATTGCCACTTTACTTATAACTCATACAGTAGAAGAATATTTCACCACTTACCATCTGCCTGCAGTGATTTTGCCAACAATTGTCAATCAGTTTTAAAAACTGTTCATAGTCCAAGGTCTCAGTGCAAATAGGTTAAGGAACACAATCATATGTATAGATTCTTAAGATCATATATTTCAAGATATTAATAGGCAGTATATATGTATTGATATAATTGTGGATTATAAAAGGTAAAGACACTTCCTGGAGTATCAAAGCTCTGTGTTATTAGATTGGACAATTTAATTAGGTATAACATAAAAATGACAAATGGGCCCCCTTCGAATAACATGAGACAACATTGGTGGCCATCATTTCAAATTTACTATAAAGTGGGGAAAAGACCTCTACGATAAAAAAAATTGTGTGTAATTTAATTTTTTAAAGCAAATCTAAAATTTTGTGAAATTTCCTGGTCTTAGCTTTAATGATAAAACTGACTGTAAACAAGCATTTCATGAAATATTTTCTGTTGATCCTAATGTCTGTACTTCGTGAAACCTAACAGCAGAGTTAAAAAAAAATAGGGATCCATCTTTTGAACAGGTCCAATATAGTTTGCATCAAGACTCTTGCTGATAATTTAATGATTTATAATTACACATTATTCTTTCATAGTCTGGACATGTAAATAAAAGTTGCAATAAAATTTGGTAGGAAAAAGTACACTTAAGATCATGATTGGAAAGGAACAAAAAGGGATTTGAATGTATTCACACCAAATCCTCCATGAAATAATAGCAGCTTTGAAAGGATATGCAAGAAATTGTCCCAGGTTGGCGCGGACATGCTTCTGACACCGCGACATGAGCTGAGAATACAGTCCTGTAGCCAGCTTGTAGCTGCACATGTTCTCCACTGCTTTGTAAAGCTCCTCCAGACTGTAGCGGATAGCACAGCTGCTGTGGATGGCATCGACCGCGGCCTCCAGCTTCTCCCAGGTCACCTCCTGGAAATTGGCTGGCATGGAGGGCTTCTCTGAGAGTGGAAAAGTATGGATGTTAGTGGATTTGAGGGGATTAAGTCTGAATTTAAGCTAGAGGTATTTCTGTAGATCAAATCTACCTATTGTCTAGATCTAGTTAAGTTATTACACTTTTAGGATTCCTCTGACATGATCTAAGATCAAGATCTAGAGGAAATCTACAGATCTAACCAAGTAGAATTTACACTTAGAACTACTTTTTGAATTGAAGATTGTAATGTTCTTAGAAGAATATACATATTTTAAGGCCTAATAGATTTTATGTTCCTAATTAAATATCAGATCTAGTATCTAGATCAAGATCTAGTATCTAGATTAAGATCTAGAGTCTAGAAACTTCAAATTTAGATCTAGAGATTAATTCTAGATTTGCATTCTAGCCTAAATTACAAAACACTGAATGACAGAGTTCTTAAGACTAGTGTTACCTTTAAAATTCTTTATGACAAGCTTCTTTGCTGTATTCTGAATTGAGCCAGCATTTGCTGGCTGAGTGTGTTTACTCATGATACCGTTGGATGAGTTGAAAGAAGAGAAATTAGGTATTCTTTGGGGATCAGACTTGGACAACTTCAAAAGATTTTTGGCAGCCTCCTCAGCATCAGAACTGTAGATTTTCCTGTTTGGCTCCTCGTGGCAACGCGACCTTTTTGCTTCAGGATTCGTCCCGTCTGCCATAGAACGTTTCATATGGTTTTGGTGAGGCATTCATACTAAATTGGCCAAAGAATGGCCACAAAATCTCTTTCGCGTCGGTAAGTCTGCACAACAGAAATGGCTGAGTCCTCTCCGAACCTCAGTATGTTTTGTTTTCCTGAGATAACTTACACAAAATGGCCGATTACGTTAGAATGATTTCAGGGGCAGCTACCCTGAAAAAGTTATTGGTTTTAAAAGATGTGCAGAGTTTTCGGTATTTTTACAATGTTAGGGACCTGAGAACTGATGTCATAATTATGTAGGCCTACGCTTAGAGACCCATAATTGGATTCTTATCAAAATCACGTTTCGTTATGCAAAAATAAAACAAAAATAAAGAACTTTGAAACCTCGGTTCGATTTTAACAGTTCAAATTTCGTAATGCAAAAAATACGATTTGGTCAGCAATGGAAATAGGCTTCTTGATTTCATGCCACGCAACCTGAAGGCCAAGCCTTCAAGATGCTCCTACGCTCAAAACTAGAATATACAGCTGCAGTATGGGGCCCTTACAAAAAGAAAGATATACATGTAGTCACATTAGAAAAGAGCCCGCGTTGTTACAAATCGGTATAGAAACATCAGCAGTGTGGGTGACATGCTCCAACTTCTAAATTGGAAGACCCTGCAACATCGTCGCAAACTCTCTAACCTCAATCTATTTTTTTAAATTATTTTTGACGGCACTGTCAATGTAAATTTAAATTAATTAGAGCCAACTGTGACGCGACCCATAGAAATCAAGTTTGAAACAGGCAGTTAAAAAAAAAGTTTAAGCCTCTTGCAGCAAATCACCACCACCGAACTCGGTTCTAGGTAGTCCTCTTCAGTTCGGCCTATGTACTATCACTGTACCAGCGGCTTTTATCTCAGCATCGGTGCAACGCCGCCAATTCTGCTTCGGGCGTCCGACCTTGCGTTTGCCTTGGGGGTTCCACTTCTTGTGAAAGGTAACCAGAAACAATAGTTGGACCCACTGCAAGATGAGACGTTTCTGCTTGGTGAACATTTCCGGTGTCTTCTAACAAAGTGGGGAAACTTTTAAAGAATATTGAGCGTCCTAAAAAGTATTTATCGCTTTTGAATACCGCACTCAGTTTAAGATTTGTGCGCACACAACATGTGCATGGCAATTTTAATACTGGGGATAGTTGTGGTTGGGTTGGTTTTAACGTCCAACAGCAGCACTATATATGCTATATTGTGGACAGGCCCCAAGACGGACGTCTGACAATTTTTATGTGCTGCCACACACGAGACAGGGCGGGGATACCATGAATCCTGTCTCAGCCGGTCACATTATATTGACACCGACCCAACCAGTAGGGAACGCAACAGACAGGATTCA
This sequence comes from Elysia chlorotica, assembly GCA_003991915.1. Taxonomy (NCBI): domain Eukaryota; kingdom Metazoa; phylum Mollusca; class Gastropoda; family Plakobranchidae; genus Elysia; species Elysia chlorotica. The sequence goes on along the minus strand of RQTK01000207.1, from coordinate 373,485 downwards.
AACTCGGGACCTTTTGCGTCGGAAGCCGATGTTCTACAGACGCAGCGAATTCGTATTCCTTCCCTCAAAAAAAAGTGAGGGTGAAGGGTGACTAAAACTGAAAGGGTCAGAGGCGACAGACTGGATTCGCCTTCCTCCACTCCCCTTTTTGTTCAGTTCTAACAAAATCGAGGCCTTGCACTTAATGTTGTACTGGCCAAAAAGACAACGTCAAAATTCACGCGGACATTGGGTTCATAGGCACTGGGCGAAAATCATCATTTATTAAATTTTAATTGCGGATGTCTTTAGTGGTGAAGAAAAAGAATTAATTTTTGTGTATTTTATATTGCTGCACATTTTATCTGTTCTGTCTTAAAGGGGTGTTAATTTACAGCAGTGATCAACAATAATGTGGGTCCATATTTGTCGAGGTTCCCAGTAAAATGGAATGACCCGACACGTCACACTAGTCCTAAAAACAACACACAGGGCTGGTGCACAATGCGTTACTACTAGTAGTACAAATTGTGTATTATTAATTTTTTTACCAACAGTGCCGTTGCTCCATCGATTTTCAGAAATCAGGAGGTAGCAGTTAAGTATGTTTGTTAAATAAATAAGATAAAAACTCATATTTGAACCTCTCTTCGTTTTTAATGTACCATAGAGAGAGAGAGAGAGAGAGAGAGAGAGAGAGAGATAGAGAGAGAGGGAGATATAAATAAAGATTATTGATTGATTGATATTTATTGGTTTTTGGGCTTCCCACGTCATACAAACATGACAAGAATAAAGATTTTAGAATGTCCAAGGAAAATGCAACAGAATGGTAACATCACGGTCGTCCATGTCGCGCTGTCAGTACTTTCATCGAATTTCTGAAGCCTATGATATTTAGCAACTTTGAGTGGAAGCCATAAACAATGTTTCAATTGAATGATCAGTGCTGGTATTACAACTGGATACATTGTTTAGGGTCGTAAGTATGCCTACAAATCTCAGTAGGCTTATGTGTGGTACCGGTATGTACAAAGTAGCGGTAGCTTGCGACTTGTTGCCAGCCTTCTTATTTCCGTATCATGCGACGAGTCGTAAACGTACTACAACGTTGTACCTGCGACCCTAAGCTTCCTCGACGTTGTACTTACGATCCTAGATCTAGATCTATAGACTACATGTGCCAGTAAAACCATATTAACTTCAAGTGAATCAATTTAAAGATGATAAATATTTAATGAAAAGGTTTGCCTTGCGGTCTAAATTATGTAAAGGTTATTTATATTGAAAATATACAATTGACGCTCCCAGGCGGAAAAAAGCGGACGTTTCGATAACTTAACACAGCACGATCTTTTTTGTTAGAAACAACCTTTGTATACAAGACAGGTAACTCTCACTAAGTTTTAAGTTTATAGTTTACACTTTCGTTTGTGGGATGAATCTAGATCTAGGATCTACTCAGTATCCAGTAACTCAATGAGCTTTCCAAACCGATAAAATACTCAGCGTCTAGATTTCGTTACATGTTTATACTTTAAATTAGGGGCCCTATATTTCACGAAGTAATTAAAAAAAAAAACAGCAATGGCAAGAAAATTGTTTTCCAAAGATTTGTACGCTATTCTTGGTGTTCCTGATGAAGCATCTGAAAAAGAGCTGATTAAAGGTTACAGAAAAAAAGCCTTAAAATGTCATCCAGACAAAAATCCAGACAATCCTAAAGCTGCAGAGTTGTTTCATGAGCTCTCAGAGGCACTTGAAGTATTAACAGATGCAGCTGCTCGAGCAGCTTATGACCAGTCTCGTAAAGCAAAGAAAGCTGCTCTTGAGAGGAACAAAGTTTTAGACAGTAAAAGAAAAAAATTCAAAGAGGATCTTGAAGCAAGGGAGCAGGCAGTAAACGAGCAAAACCAGAAGGAAAAAGACATTGCAAAGAGGATCTTGAAGCAAGGGAGCAGGCAGTAAACGATTGCTAATGAGCATTGCTAATGAGCAAAAATTAGCGGCTGAAATAGCCCGTTTGAGGAAAGATGGATCCAGGTAGACTAATTTAAATTTTATGAATTGCTGTTGATAAATGTGTTTAAAGTCTATAGCATTAGCTGACAAGTCAGTGTTTTTTTTTATTTGTATACAGCACTCAAAACCCTATGTTTTAGTTTAAATTAAAAGCTATGCCACGGTAGAGGACCGCCTTATCTTTAAGCAAGGGTATCTCCCGATGTTGTCATCATCTCGAGACTACTGTCACTATAGTCTGATAGATAGATCTGATACGAGCGACCCCCCTGCCTTACAAATATATGTAATATATATAGTATGTCAGTGATTATTATTTATATCTCCATATCCAATATAATTTACTTTAGATTAGATTATCATTGCCTTTTTTTTTTTACGAATAATTTTAAAATAATTTATTTCAAGATCTAGATTAGGCCTATCATAAGACCTATGCTTTACACCCACATCAACAGTAAAAAATCAACACATGTCTTACCTTAATCTAGATCAAAAGTTTATTTTAAAATAATTTATTTCAAGATCTAGGCCTATCATACAGCCTACTAATAAAATAAAACCACCGACTAATTTTACTTTTTCTCTCTCTCCTTCTTCATAAAGGCTTCTTGAACAAGAGCAAGAAAGACTGCGAGAAGAGCTCAGAAAACAAGCGCCCGAAGTCCAGCAAGCTCAGGCAGAGGAAGGAGCTGGGGAAACCCCCCGCATCAAACTTAAGTGGAAAGCAGCGAAAGATGACCCTGACAATGGGGGCTACTCTTCGGATTATTTAAATCGAATTTTCAGCTGCTACGGGCACATCAGTACACTGTTAGTCTCTGCCAAGAGAAAAGGCAGTGCGATCGTCGAGTTTGAATCATCTGGGGTTTCCTCTGACATTTTAGAAGAAACCGGGCACAAAGATAACCCTCTCTCGTTGGTCTGGCTCTCGGGAAAACCGATCAACTCGAAGAACAGCTCTTATTCTTCTGGGGTTATGAACAATGCAAATTTATTTGGCAGCACTGCTACATCCTTATCTTCTGGTGCTGGTGCTTTTCCGGAAGGCGAGCAGGACAGGGTAAATTTTGATGGACCTGGATCCGTCACAGCTAATTCATCTGGAGGTGTTCCTCACAGTAATGGGTGGGAAGGGCACAAAGATTTTGAGAGTCTTGTGTTGATGAAGATGAGACAGGCTGAAGAGAGGAAGAAGTTGATTGAGCAAATGATGAAGGAGGATGGGGAGGGATAAGGTCAGGGTGCCATGCAGGGACTTGGTCGAGTGAATGGTTGAAAGACAAGGATAACAGCATTCTATGCTTTTAAAATTTATGATGATGGATTTAAATCTTAAATGTTTTGTTAAGTTATATTAAAAAAAACGAAACTCTCATGTATCAAGCAGAGCAACAACAGCAGCAGCTTTTTTATAATAATTTTAAACATTGTAGATTATATCCATTGATGCAAGACTAATCCAGTGCTTTTTTTGGTCATTTCAATACAGCCTTGTCTTTAATTGAAGCAACATTAGCTGCTGTGATAGAACATTACATTGTTATACATAAGTACACGTATTGGCACTTGTCCGTGGTATAGCCCAGTTGGACGTTATGACACCAACCAGCCAATCTTTTAGCCTTTGTACTTCTATGGACTGGCCATGCCATGTTCCCCTATACCTCTCGTTGGGCACTCTGGATGACGTCATTCTGATATTAGTGATAATTTTGTCGGTGGCCCTGGGGTAGAAGGATTCGAGCCCTGCCAATTGCGCTCTCTACTGGTTGGGTTGGTGTCAGTTTGATGTGATCGTCTGAGACAGGATTAATGGTATCCCCGCCCTGTCTCGTGTGTGTCAGCACATGAAAATTGTCAGACGTCAGTCTTGGGGTTTGTACACAATATAGCATATATAGTGCTGATATTTGACGTTAAACCAACTCAAGAACAGCAACAGCCTGCTGAAGTAATGTTTATATCTGGAGGGTGATGAAGATGAAGAGAAATATCCAAAATAATATCAGAGGGGGGTCTCTTTGCTACTAACAAGGGTACAAACATGTTCATGGGTTTATTCTGTAAAATTATTTTTGTAAACACAGTCTTGTATACATTTAAACAAAATAACTTCTGATTTTGTCATTTATTACAGGGCCAATTTATAAAGTAGAAACCTGGCAATTGATGTCTTTCTTGTAAATAATAGATCTCAATATATTTCATACTTAATTGCTTAATTCACATTTATTTTTTTTCAGAGCGAGCAATTCAGCTTTTATATGTCTTGATCTTGTACACATTAAAACAAAAAATACTCATAAGTATTAACTTTGTCTTCTTTGTGAGTATTGTCTTTCTATCACTTATCATCAGCATTGGATCAGCATATAATGCTAACATGTTTCTTCAAGTTAAAGACGGACCAAATGGCAATTTTTGTTTTGGACACTTTTGGCTATTTAGAACACAGTATTTATCACTTAATAAAAAATATAATAAGAAATAATTACAGCCGAGTTTCTATTAATATAGACATCCAACAAAACAGCTAATAATGCTATGTTGCACTAGAAAAGATCTAGGCTACCTGTGTAATAATAAAACAAGTTAACTTTGTTTTTGCGCCAATAATATGATAAAAATCGTGTATTCAGATTCACTCTTCATTTATTTTTTATTTTAAAAAATGTGTGCCCATATATTCTAGCTATTAAACTAAGCACTGGTACAAGTGCAATAAGTATTCAAGTACCTTGGTAGGCTACACGTCCGTCACCTGTGACTTAGTTTATTACTATTCTTAAGGCAATGCACAATGTAAAAAAACTTGCAACCTCTAGTGTTGGTGTACATGTGTTTTCTCCCCCCCTCTGAGTGCCTCTATCTAGAGTGCATATTTGTTTTTCTCCCCCCCCCTCTCTCTCTCTCTCTCTCTCTCTCTCTCTCTCTCTCTCTCTCTCTCTCTCTCTCTCTCTCTCTCTCTCTCTCTCTCTCTCTTACATTGAATGTTAATTTTAAATGTTATTATTATGTTTGAAATAAAATAAACTATATATATGTAAAGCTAAAGGTTGATCTGACTTGATTGTTTCTTAATGATAAAATGCACCTCATTTTTTATCCATGTAAAAAAAAATGTATATTAAAATTTTAGAAATTCCAAGTTTGGAAAAGAAAACAAAAAAAAACAACAACATAATTCCACATGTCACTAGCATACACACGTAATCAAAACAAAATGTGATCCTTATTTGCGCGTTTGTACCTAAACATAACTATGGATATGATCAAAACTACCAGTAATACAGCAATCAATTTGAAACCGTAGAAGTCTTTTGCATGAAAATACTAAGTAAATTGTACATTATTTTTTAATATGTACAAATGTCTATATGTTTTCCCAGCAAACGCTATTTAATCGAAACATTAGATGGAGCAGAACAAAACCCAACGAATACTCATCAAATTAATTTAACAAGGGTTTTTATTGTTTTGTTTTAGTGGTGTTTTTGTGGAATTTACCCATACATAATTTCTATACAGGTATTACACTGTTAGTCTCTGCCAAGAGAAAAGGCAGTGCGATTGTCGAGTTTGAATCATCTGGGGTTTCCTCTGACATTTTAGAAGAAACCGGGCACAAAGATAACCCTCTCTCGTTGATCTGGCTCTCGGGAAAACCAACCAACTCGAAGAACAGCTCTTATTCTTCTGGGTTGATGAACAGTGCAAATTTATTTGGCAGCACTGCGACATCCTTATCTTCCGGTGCTGGTACTTTTCCGGAAGGCGAGCAGGACAGGGTAAATTTTGATGGACCTGGATCCGGCACAGCAAATTCATCTGGAGGTGTTCCTCACAGCAATGGGTGTGAAGGGCACAAAGATTTTGAGAGCCTTGTGTTGATGAGGATGAGACAGGCTGAAGAGAGGAAGAAATTGATTGAGCAAATGATGAAGGAGGATGGGGAGGGATAAGGTCAGGGTGCCATGTAGAGACTTGGTCTAGTGAATGGTTGGAACTTGGAAGGCGTAGATGACACCTTTCTTTTAAAATTTATGATGATGGATTTAAGTCTTTATGTTTTGTTATGTTCTACTTCTATTAAAAAAAACAAAAAAACTCATGTATCAAGCAGAGCAACAACAGCAGCAGCTTCTTTATTTTAAGTTTAAGACATTGTAAATTATATCCATTTGATGCAAGACTAATCCAATGCTTTTTTGGTCATTTCAATTCAGCCTTGTCTTTAATTGAAGCAATATCATCTGCAGTGCACAGAGCACTTCAAGAATGGATATGAAACCACATCCTTATAAATATTACATGTATACTGTTTAGGTTTTTGAACTATAATGTGACTGGCTTAGACAGGAGTCCTTGTATCCCTGCCAGCTTGATGTGACCGGCTGAGACAGAAGTCATAATATCCCTGCCCTGTTAATTGTCAGAGGTCAGTCTTGGGGCTGTCCACAACATAGCCTTTATAGTGCTGATGTTGGACGTTAAACCAACTCAACTGCACTCTTTCTGTCTGTGATAGAACATAACATTGTTATACATTAGTATTGGCTCCTGTCCGTGGTATAGCCCAGTTGGACGTTATGACACCAACCAGCCAACCTTTTGGCCTTTGTAATTGTATGTACTGGCTATGCCATGTTCCCCTATACCTCTTGTTGGGCACTGTGGATGACGTCATTCTGATATTAGTGATAATTTTGTCGGTGGCCCTTGGGTAGAAGGATTCGAGCCCTGCCAATTGCGCTCTCTACTGGTTGGGTTGGTGTCAGTTTGATGTGATCGTCTGAGACAGGATTAATGGTATCCCTGCCCTGTCTCGTGTGTGTCAGCCCATGAAAATTGTCAGACGCCAGTCTTGGGGTTTGTACACAATATAGCATATATAGTGCTGATATTGGACGTTAAACCAACTCAAGAACAACAACAGACTGCTGAAGAAAGTATTTATATCTGGAGGGTGATGAACATGAAGATAAATATCCAAAATAAAATCAGAGGGGGGTCTCTTTTCTACAGCAAGTAACATGGGTACAAACATGTTCATGGGTTTATTCTGTAATATTATTTTTGTAAACACAGTCTTGCATATAAATTTAAACAAAATTACTTCTGATTTTGTTATTTATTACAAGACCAATTTATAAAGTAGAAACCTGGCAATTGCCGTCTTTCTTGTAAATAATAGATCTCAATATATGATTCATACTTAATTGCTTAATTGCTTATTTTGCATTTATTTTTTCTCAGAGCGAGCAATTCAGCTTTTATATGTCTTGATCTTGTCCATATTAAAAAAAAAATTACCCACAAGTATTAACTTTGTCTTCTTTGTGAGTATTGTTTTTCTATCAGTTATCATCAACAATGGATCAGCATATAATGTTAACATGTTTCTTGCAAATTAAAGACGGACCAAATGGCAATTTTTGTTTTGTACCCTTTTGGCTATTTAGAACACAGTATTTATCACTTAATAAAAAATATAATAGGAAATAATTACAGTCGAGTTTCTCTCTCTCTCTCTCTCTTTCTTACATTACCATGTTAATTTTAAATGTTATTATGTTTGAAATAAAATAAACTACAAATATATAAAGCTAAAGGTTAATCTGACTTGATTGTTTCTTAAATGATAAAATGCACCTCATTTTTTTATCCATGTAAAAAAATATATACTAAATCAAAATTTCTGAAATTCCAAGTTTAAAAAAAAAACAAACATAATTCCACACGTCACTAGCATGGCACACGTATGAATTAGAACAAAATTTGATCCTTATTTGGGCTTTGTGCCTAAACATAACTATGAATATGATCAAAACTACCAGTACCGGTAATAATTTGAAACTGTAAAGTACCCCGGTAGTCTTTTTCATGAAAATACTAAATACATTGTACTAATACGAAAAATACTAAGTACATTTAATCGAAAAATTAGATAAAGCACAACAAAGCCCAACCAATACCCATCAAATTAGTTTAACAAAGATTTTGATTGTTTTGTTATAGTGTTTTTTGTGTGGAATTGACCCATAAATAATTTATATACTCATTACGTATATGAACTATGGCCTATACATTAATAAAATGAGAGCTGAGAATCTACAGGTGTTTGGGACACGGCCATAAGAATAGAGGGGGAATAATTTTGTTGTTGTCCGAAGGAGAAAGAATAATTTGAGTTCTGAAGATCATTAGGGTGACTATTCCATAGGTATGCACATTGGTTAACTAATGGTCCTCGGACAATACGTTAAAATTCTATGTTTTAAGGATCCATAAAGGCAAATTACGTAAACACATAAATACTCCAATAAAATCATATTAAAAAAGTAAGAAAATGGACCATTTATGTGTATAGGAAACATGTAAAGATAGCGGAAACCTTTAAATGTAACGCTAAAATAAGACGAAAAAATAAAGACACATATATCATATATGTAGTTTTTAACACTGTAGTTGATCGCTCTGCTTGTGCACTATAAAAAAAAATATGCCTTCACAGCATTTGTGGCCATTTTTAATCTATATTATGTGTTAAAGGGAGAGTATATCAAACTTATTTATACTTAACGTTTAATTTTTAGATATATTGAAATATGTACTGAAATATTGCATTAGTATTCATTTTGATATCACGATTTGTAAATTTAAATAGAAGCATGTGAGAAAATTATAACTTTATGAAATTTAATCTAAAGCCAATTTTCTTTTTGATTTTTAGCATTAAAACACAGGGCAAACTGAACCGTGCTTAGAGCCTAGAAAAGCAAAATAGAGACACGGTTGCAGTCGCACACATGTTCTAGTTTACATGAAGCATTGAATCTAGATAAACCATAAACAATTAAGAACATTATCTAGATCTAGATTAGGATTTTATTTAATATAACCTAGATCTAGATATAGATAAGAAATCTAATCGAGGCATATGGTCCTAAAAGTGTGCGAAAAAATGGCAGTTCCAATAAATCACCTTCCAGAAGACTTTATGGCACCAAGAAAAGCAGAGGAATGGAACAAATATGCTCACAAATTGACAAAACTGATGACTGAAACTCTTTCTGTTCTCTATGAAAACTTAGAGAATATCTCTGGTGAGGATCCTTATTTTGAAACTCACTAAGTTAAATTGGGTCGATCAATTTACAAATCTAGATCTAGATCAAGGACTTAACCCCAATATGGGACTAGATCTATAGATTTCTCTCTCTATATCTAGATTCTAGATCTAGATCTAGCACTTGAAGTTATATTTTTAGATATATTTTTTAAATCAACGATAATAATCCTAGATTTATCTGTTAAGACTGAAATTTTGGACATCCCTCTCAATAAAAGTGTTTTAGGTAAATTGTTTCCCATCTGCATCTCTCACATTGCGTACATCTATGCGGTGAAATGGGCTTTTTATTTACAAGGCTGAAATTTTTAAATATTCAAAATTTTTTATTCTATCTTTATTGTTTTAAAAGCTATGGACCTATGAATTTTGAAAAGAGTGTGATTTCAGGATGTCTCTTTACAACCTATAGGCTATAGCCTAGTGTTTCTGCCTCTTTAATTGTAATAGGTTTTTGTCAAAATTTTGGTATACACACTACATGTAGTGTTTTTGTCCAAATTGTGACATATACTATATGTAGTGATTTTGATCAAATTTTGCTATACGCACCCTATATATGAGTCTCTTTGTTTTTAAAGTCAAATTATTTGGTTTGACTGGAAAAGCTCTCTCCTTTTACCTTTCTTAGATATAAAGAAAGATCACTTACTGTCTTAAGTAGAATTTATAATAGTTTTTGTAACCACTATTTAGACATTTTATAGTGTTTAGCAAATTTGGACCAAACACTATAGTGCATATAGATCTATAGACTCAGCGTTGCTGGCAAAATACTGTTATTTTGTTGAGATTTCACAGTGGCTATTAGAATTCGTGACACCCGTAAGTGCACATGCTAGAAGTTGAAATGAAGTGTTGAAATGACTACCTGTCAGACTGTGGGCTCTGTGGTTCATTGCATCACTGATTCCAGATCAATGGAGCTCGTCTTTGTTCTCACTGGCAACCTAGCAGTTGCATAAGAGCACTGACATGTTTGTCCCCTTTTCAAATAACACCAAAAATAATTCATAAAAACTGAAAGGTCTAGGTAAAAAAAAAGTGAAAATCAACTTGAGAATTGAAATCTCTGCTCACTATAATAATACTAATAAAAGCCATCTGTAATCGCACGTGTGACCTTGTAATAAGAGAAGGTATAAGCAGTGTACATTTACCTTAGTCTGAAAAGTGAAATGTTCAGGGACATGTTTTCTTTGATAACCACAACTAGATATAATAATAATAATAATATATGTTACATATATATGTGTATGTTTGTTAAGTCGTCATTTTTACTAATTGCAGAACCACCCATTGGCAAGGTTCATGATCTTAAAGATGATAGGATGGAGTTAGATGATGTTCCTTTGCCTGATGTTGTTGCAACATTTGTTAAACATTGTGACAGTCTGGAAATCTTGCTCAGGTGTGTTAGTTAAGTCATCATTCTCATGCCCTGCATTACATTCAGCCCAGGTTTATTATTACGAAATTCGGGTGTGTTTGAAAATTAATGTTAGCTTAGATTAATATATTTTTTAAATTTTCAACAGCAAAAATGGAGATTAAAGCTCAGGAGAGGGAAAAGTCTGAAATAAACAATATGTTTTAAAGAAGATTTCATAACAAATAATTATAAAAGGAATTATGATCTCCTTTGAGTTTGAGTGAAACAATGGGAGTATTCAACAATGAATTCTATAACGCTATAACATCTAAAGCAAGGTTATCTAAAAAGGTGTATAATAATTTTACTATATATCTAGTGATTATTAATATAATGCATACAAACCTTTTTTTTTTTTTTTTTACAAATATTGATTTCTACAAATTATTTTTTCACTATTCATGATTGTAAAAGCCATCATTTTGCATTGTCTTCTTGCTCCAATAACATTTTATATTTGTGACTTTTCTTTTTTGTAAATTTCTTCTTGTTTTTTTTTAAATAATTTTTTACAAGGACGCCCTCAAAATGGCCCATCAAGCTACCCATGAAATCAATAATAGGTGTACTTAACAGGTGCCTCAGGGTTACGTCAGCAGATTTGGTATGTTTATTTTGTTTTTTTTTTTCATGTTTAACGTGGAGTGTACAAGAGTAAAAATATTGCCTTGCACAGGAGTATGACTTCCAGGATTGTGTTTTATCAAGTAAAGAAAATGAGAGGCAAATTTTCGTAGCATTATTTTTATTCGTCCAATGCATTTCAAAGTAAATCCTATCCTACGTTACAAGGCTCTGTCCATACATTGCAGGATGTAGCCATCTCCATTAAGTTTTCATTTTTACATCAAATTGCAATAAATGCTAAACTTAATATTCACTGGTCTCTTCGGGTGCATTTTAATTTTCTTTGTGTTCTCCCATTTTTTGTTGTTTTGTTTTTTCCAGAAATTCAAGCCATCATTTAAAGAGTTGGCAGACTCTTTGCCGACTCTTCATAAGTCTGCTTTATCAGTTATGGCTGAATTGATTGTTTGGTGAGCATGAACGAAATTAGATTTTTTTTTTTTTATGTTATTATACTGGCTTTTCTAAGGTGCAATTATTTAAGTCTCTAAATTGTGTTGTATGCTTATCTATTATCCTTTCGATCACTTTGAAAAAGATGCTTTGGAAGGTGATTCAAGATATTAATAAAGGCAAAGGTATAGACTGTGATGTATTTTAAATGTATGAATTTCTATGCGGTATATCTGCTAGGATTGGAGTTGTTTTTACAATAAACATTTGTACTTTAATTATAGGGAAAGCGTGGTGGGTGGGGCTTCACTTTAATTCTTTATTTCAACGGTGTTTTGCGGAGATTATTATTTTAAGCTAGTTACAGTAACTACTTAATTTAACCCTTGTATTCAAATTATTTAAAATATTTACAGCTGTGGTTCTAATGTTCTGCCAGTGAGCAGAGTTATCATAGATGCCTGCTTGCGCTCTCTTGCTGGAACTATGCAAGCAAAAATTGAGACGAGAAGGTGTGTATTTATGTTCAATCAGTATCAGTTGGAATATTGGATTTGTTTTTGTTGTTTTTACGAAATGAAGGGCCTTAAAGATAAAGCTGTTTTTACACTGTTAATCTGATAATTTTACTGCTTACATTTCTGGAATTATACTGATTATGAAGATATCAGTGATTCTATTTATAATTTCTCTTACTGCGACAGAAAAGTTTCATCCCTGTTTTTTCAGCTAAGGACTTAATACTTGCTCGTTGGTGTGCTTTTGGCATACATTTTTTTTCATCATAAACTCTGCCTTTGTCTTTCAATTTTTATCTTGCAGCACCACAAGGGAAAAAATCTTTCAAGTTCTGAGCTTGATGGTTGGGAGGTTTGGTTGGAGTCGGTACCTTCAGAGTGTTTCCCATTCTTTAATACAAGATTTGATGGCTGATATTTGTACTCAGGAGGCACCAAAGACTGTAAGTTCTTTTCAATGCTATTACCATTGTGCAAAATTTGATTCTAAATACAAGTGTCATTCATTTTTTTTCCCTTATATTACATAGCTGTTTAGAATTTATACTATAGATAAAACCAATGAGGTGTATGGCCCAAATATCCCCACATATGCTTCAAAAAATTTATATGAAAACCTGAGCGTACTGAATGTTCTGAAATAGATTGGATAGGCTTATTAGATGCTAGGTTATTATGAAATAGCAAAAGTATCAGGAGAGAGGTCAGAATGATCTCAAAGAAGGATGTTTAGAAGAGGAGATATATGTATATATATATTTCCTTTTTTCCCCATAACTGTTTTTTTTTTTTTTTCTGTTTTTTTTTGCCTTGTCAAACCAATATGTACTAATCTGGTTCATATGAAATTAACTTTCACCAGAATTTATCTACGACACCTACACGACCAAAGCAGGAAGTCGAGTCAATTGCTCTGCGTAAAAGCAAAAAGAGGAAGAAAGGGAAGAAACAGAAGGGAGATTCTTACAGCGACCTGCCTGTGTTTATCTCTGATGAGACAGAGATCTCCACCCAGAGGGAATGGTTCAACGTGGAGGCTACACGGGGTGCTTTAGAATGTGAGTCAATGCTTATCCATGCAGAGAGTCGCGGTTACTTCACAGAAAGTCCCACAAACAATTCGAACTATGAAGTTTCTGCTGTAAATCATTTTCAGTTTTCAAGTTTCCATACATATTAATTCACTATATGTACATGTATATCTAAAGTTGCAAGAATTTTTAGTAAAATGAAAACGTATTTTTAATGAACCAATAAAGCTTGATGCCTCGAATACTTCCTTGATGTGTGAAAACTACAGTTCTCTCACGGCTTTGTAAGCGGCTTAATACTTCCGGACTGGGACATTAATTCGTCATTTATTCCTTCTTTCTCCAATTTTAATGAAAATCGCTCTGGGCCTAAGTTTGTTTCTTTTTTTTTTTGGTGTAGAGCGCTGTAACGCATTGTACTATAAGTTGATCTATTTATAAAGCAAATTTATATAGAAATAAAGTTTATTATTTTAATTCATATTTATATTACATTGTATTAGATTTAATTTTACAACTGAGCTTTACAGTGAGTACTAAAGAAAGAAACCTGCTGTCTTCTAAAAGATTCTGTAGTTTTTAGTTTAAATGCAGGCTGTATGAAGGTGCTGTAAATAAGATCAAGATTATACTTCTGTTATCTGCGGTCTGTAAATTCTGATGTGCCTTTATGGAAATAGTAAGACTCTGGTTATGGTATAAGTTACTTTCATGTCCTATTTTGTTTTTTCCACCACTCAGTGTCTCAACTGATAATCCAGAGAGCAGAGTTTTCTCAAGTTCAGGCAAGTTGTATCTTTATCTGTTCAGATTTTTTTTTTTGTTCATATTGTGGAATGGAAATCTAAGTCATTTCATAAACTTTTGAAGAGGTAAATGTTAAAAACCAAATATCTTAGCCACAGCGCTCTAAAAGCAGTGTTTTATTTGAGCTAGGCCGAGGTGCTTGCGGCCGTGATGATCTTATCACAATTGGGGATCACAAAGGGGACACTTGAGCTCTCCATTACCTGCGGTGCTGTGGTCTGTTAGTGAATTGAGTGCCCTCATAATGATTGCTCTAGATTAGTAAGTATTACTAGTGCGCTATCTTCAGGGGGTGGGGGGGGGGGGGGGGGCAAAAACACGCTTTTTTAAAAGGTGGGGTGGGGGTGCAAGTAGGGGGGGGGGGGAGCCAAAAACTCCTGTTTTAAAAAAAACAACCTGTGTTTAAGTTTAATATTTATGAAGATATGCATCTCTAGCTTAGGTATAAAAAGTAGAATAAATAACATTAAAATGCTTTAACTCAACTTTAAATATTGAACGTTTGCGCCAATTGAGCTTGATAAAAACTTCATGAAATTGTTTTGTATATGTATATCAAATGTGTCACTTAAATTCATTGTAATTCTTTCACCCATATTGAAGTTATGAGTAACTTAAGTATAAATATACAGCTTTGGCAACAAATAAAAAGTTTGAATTAAAGCCTTTTTTTCATCGCATTTTTAAATACTTTCAAACATTTGTATTATACCAGGAATGTTTGGGTTGTTTTTTTTTTTGTGAAGGAAAAAAATATTGAAAAATCACCTTAAAAATTCAATATATATATACAAAATGACTTTGAATGGGTATATATGAGAGGCGATCTGAAGAAGATGAGACTTAAATATAAAATTGACTTATGCCAAAATCGTAACACAGTGATGACATGCTGTTAACAAACTTATTCTTTCATCTTGTAGACTTTGATACGGAGCTTGCTCAGTACTTGCAAGAATCTTCAGAGAGAAGGCCCCGCGGCAACCTCCCCATATAATTCAATGGATTGTCGCAAGGGGCTGTACTCTGCTGTGTTTTCAAGTGCCACTGTTAGACTAGGATACGACTGCGACAGGAAAGACACCATCAACCATTATCAAGCCACAAACCTGGCCATGAGTTTACTCAACGCAGCGTCTCATTCAGACACATCTCTAGAGGTAAGTGAGTTTGATAATCTACAATTAAGTTTTATCAGCATGTTACAAGATTGAAATCATCTTGAAACCTTACGTGCTCGATGATTATTGTTATTGCAAATTTTTTTCTTATAGTGCAATGAAAGTTCAAATCGACGTTTCTATATTTGTGAACAGTCATCTGTTTTTAGGCAAATGCTTTGGAAATTAGGAAGTTCTCATGTTTGACTATGAGATTCTACGCTAAAGTAATTCTAAGCGGTAATTCTTTTATCTGTAGTTTTAATCTTTAACCTTATGAAATGTCAAACTATTTTCGGGTAATCGTATTTCGTTTTATTTCATTATTTTTTTCTTATGAGCATGCATTTTTTAATTCCTTTTTTTTCATGTGTTTGTTTGATTCAGATTCGGAAGAACTGCCTTGACTTTCTTGTATTGTTGCGAAATACTGGAAATCTGAACAGACCTATTGTGAGACGAATTTTGCCTGACGAACAGGTGATCATCCATTGTTTAAACACTTTTGGACATTTTTGTTTTCGTTTCACTTAGTTTAGCCCTCTTAATTCCCTGTGAGACATAGGGCCGCACCAACTCCCCTGCTCCTGACTCTGTTCTGGCTGGTCCTCTTCAGCTCGGCCCATATGATACCGGCGGCTCTAATCTCCGCCAACCTTTTTTTTTCCTTGTGCATCCACTCCAGGGCTTGCCTTGTGATGTTGGATACAGGCTTTTGAAGTGTGTGGTCTATCCATTCCTATTTATGTTGGGGTTTTTTTGTCACTGTTTCAGTAGAGGTTTACTTTGCTCTGTCCCACGGCTGAGACAGGAGTCATGGTATCCCCGCCCTGTCTCGTGTGTGGCAGCACATAAAATTGTCAGACGTCCGTCTTGGGGCCCGTCCACAATATAGCCTATATAGTGCTTCTGTTGGACGTTAAACCAATCCACAGTTCTTTGTGTGAGACAACTTCAGGCCACCTCATTTAGAGGATGTTTCTGAGACATCAAACATTTTTATACATTTGCTCTTTTCTTTTCATTGGTTCTCACATTAATACATTCAATTTTATTATTCTTTTAAAATGGAAAAAGTGGACTATTTTATAGAGATCAATTTTTTAATAGTTAAAGCTTTTTATAACTTGTTGTTTTAATTTAAACTCACATGACATCTGTCCTTTTTACACTTATCTGTTTAACCATTGGAATCTTATTGGAACATAAAAAAAATGAAACTCTAAGCTAACAAGGTTTTTAAGACATAATGGAAGATATTTTTAACCCTCCATGTATGTATTTTGTCGCAGGTTGTCTTGATTGTTTTTTGTATTTCTTTTTACTGGCAAACACATTCTAAACTTGTTCTTTCAATTTTTTTTTCTTTTTAAGATGAACACAAAGGACATAACAGAGGTTGAGCTAGAGGCTGAGAAAATCAAGGGAGAGAACAAAAGTTTGTGGCAGCAGTTGGTCGACTCTCAGATGGAAGTGGAGGCTCAGCGTCGAGAGTTACGTCAGCTGCGTGAGGCTGCGTCTCACACCAAGACTCCAACAGCAATCAACGTTAGTGTCTTTATCTTTCTTGACGAGACTCTATTTGAACTGTAAAGCCAAGAAAACATCCTTCTGTTTGATGTTTTATCTGACTCTACCTTAGCAAGTAAAGTTTGTTTAAATAATTGTTTTCACGTATGACAACAAAACAAAATGTCAATGCATATTGTCAGCATAATATCTAAGGAACAACAATCATGTGATTATAATCAATAATAATAATAATAATAATAATAATAATAGCAAGTGTAATAACAATAATTATATGAGTAATAACAGCAACTACATTTCTTCATTTCTTAGCAGGTTGAACATGGTGCTAGAGAAAAATCTGCAGACAATAACAACGACTTTGACACTGTGAATCCAATCAATGGGAACAGTGCAGACTCCTCAGATGAAGAAAACGAGGAAAGTTCTAAAGATGATGATAAAGACGTGTGCTCAGAAAGACGAGATATGTCTCCAGAGAGCAAGAGTAGAGATGCTGTACTGTCTGGAAGCAAGGGAGACGAGGGAAACTCGAGTGCCAGTTCTCATGTGTCATCGCCATCAAAGAACTTATCGCAAAAGCAAAGTGATTCATCTTTAACGTCAGATACCGCAAAGCAGGCAAAGGTTAGCAAGCATATTTTTAGTCTGTTTTATCTTTAGCGGTAGAAAACTCTTGTGTTTTAGACCTTAAAACTTGATGGCTGGGTTTTCTGTTAGTCCAAGAGAAATGTATTTTTCGTTTATGGAACAATTGTCTTTTTTTTCTCCTCAGATAAATCAATAACTTTTCATGAATGTTTTTTCCTTGTAATAGAACAAACGACCACTGGGTGAAAGAGATGGTGAAGAGGGTCGCAAGAAGAAACCTAAAACTAGTGAACCAAAAACTGAGGTAAGTTGCAAGTTTTATCAAGAAATGACATGCCAATTTTATGCACCTGCTATAACAAGATTAATTTTTACTTTTTATGATCAAATATAATTATTAGATAAGATGGAAAACATTTAGCCTTGCCCTGGTGAAAATTGGGCTTCATGATTAAAAGGTTTTCATTAAAAAAAATTGGAGACCCTGTACACTAACCCATTGCAAGTAACTGAATGTCACATTTTTTCTTATTTCAGAGTGCTGACATTGATGACATGCTATCAGATTTTGTTGACACAGGCCCAGATAAACACTGACAGTCTCAGGACAACAGACCAAGAGGATGTTTTTTTTAAACTTATGTAGAGCAATATACATATGTCCTAAAACCTGGCCTAGCTTTATCTTAGAATAGTAAAGTTACCTGTTCATAGAAATTCCTAGTACTCAATTTAAACAAAGGTTTTACACCTGCTTTAAGACGTGATTAAGGGATGGACTGATATTTTAGCAAAATTCATATAGTTAATAACTTTAATTTTAATTTAATGTAATCAAATTGCGTATCAATGGAATTTTATGACCTTTTTATTCTTAAAAATTTTTTTATCTGCAGTATGAAATATAGGTCAAATGAAATAATCTACACAGCCATTCATCGTATTAAAAAGAAATTGTTAATAACCATGACTTTTATTTCCTTATTTATAGAATTTTAGTCATTTCCATAAAATTTCAAAATGACTTTTTCCCCTGAAACTTTTTCTTTTTTTTAAACATGTAACCATATGTCCAAAATGTGACATGAAAAATGACTTCTAAGTGAAAAATAAAATACTAACTACATCAGTTTTTCATACTCAGTTTACGACTCTTCATGGATGTGGCTCTAGTTAAAATAGTTATTCGTTTTATCTCCTAAATTTGCATGAGCTTTTATTTCCCATCATAGATAAAACTTATGTCTATAATTATGTCCAAATATGTCTCTAGAATTTTAGTTGACTGTGATTCGCTATGCTGAACATTACCCGATAATCTGTAGTCTTCTATTATTTTTTTATAACTCACTTTATCAGGGTGTGGAAATATTTTAAGCGTCTTTAGTTGTGGTTAGTTTGTTTTGGATTTTTTTCTCTTAAAAAATGTTTTTAAAAAGTATTTTTACATCTTTTTCAAACATTGATATTGTCAAATAACAAATACTTGATTGAGTAAAACAAGTACCTGAAAGCTATTTTTTAAAGTTGAATTTGGTGTAATTTACCTTTTAAAAAAACAAGATCCACTCATATTTTTTTCAAAGAAAAAAAGGGTATTATGGTGCATATTGAAATAAAATTTCATGTAGTAAAAAAAATCATGTTGTTATTTGTTCTTTAATTTTTTATCATTGGGTCGAACTTTTTTTATTTTGAGCTCGAGCCAGTCTTTACTTTCTCTTGTTGCAAAACTAAGATTTAATCTAAACTCAGGTTGAGTTTGTTTACTCTTATGCTCCACTAGATTTAGTTTCTCTCTAAGACTTCTTGAGGAGTAAAGTCCCTGTTCCACCATCAACTAAACATGGCAAAGCTTATGGGTACAAATTTTTGGGATCAGGGGAAACGGTTACCCTACAGCCATTTTGTGATATGGTATAGAATCAATGTTCAACGGGAGGAACGATGAGAAAGCGCCACAGCCAAGAAAACGACTAAACAGACACTGTGACTCTCAGTGATTAAAATTTAAAGGGCTTTATAAAGGAAACGCAATTCATTGAGCACAATTTTTGTTGTGGATTACAAAAAAAAGTGTTTTCAGAAGATTTGTGAAGTTGCACTAGGACTACAAATACTGATGCCCAAGGATGTTATTATAAATGTAATTAACAGTTCCGCCAGTGTATCGAAAAATAGGCAAGGTAACTTGAGCAATAACGAACCCATATTTCACAGGAAATAGAGAGTGTCAACCTAAAGTAAATTAAGTTGAACCACAGTTAGTTCCACATCTGATAAAACGTTTCCATTAGAGTCCTCAATAAAACTACTTTCTTTTTTTTAACTATTCGGAGATTTATTCAGTGGACACTTGTCTGATCTTATTTTGAAATGTTTTCAAACTGATAAAGACAATAAGTACATGTATTATAAACCCACAGTGTTGGACTGGTGGATGGCTTTACTAAAATAGAAGAAAATTCAATAAATGAATTAATAATACACAGATCTACAACTACAGCCAAACAACTCTAATACACGTGTCTCCTAATTCTACCCTCCCTTTATTTGACATAAAATGTGTATTTGTAAAATCAGATGATCAAGTATGCACTGGGGTTGAAAAAGTAAAAATAAAATTGAAATTTTAATATAGTTTTAAGGGAAGTAAATTATTTCCTTGTGCTGTTTACTGCTTTTACGCGGTGGCTTCCCTTTTTGCATGTACATGTATTATATAATTCGAATTTTACTGTTTCCGTATTTTTAAATATTGCTTTCTTGGGAACCTCCTTGACTGCTTTGAAATTATGAAAATTTCAGTTTTTGCTTCAAGCTTTTACCTTTTTTTGTTTGTGTGTGTGGCCCTTTTTTGTTTTTTTCTTCTTCTTCAAATGTGTAAAATTAAACCTTGAACATGTTAAGTCTCATGTTCATTCTCTCATATCACTATCACTCATTGTCATAGTATTATATTTCTACATTTTTTATGGTTCAAATGTTGGAGCGTAGGGTATGAAGTATTGGTTCAATAAAATGTATATGTTGTGACATCATATGTACTTTAAGTCTGGTTGGGTCGGGTCAGTATAATGTGACCGACTGAGACAGGAGTCATGGTATCCCCGCCCTGTCTCGTCTGTGGCAGCACATAAAATTGTCAGACGTCCGTCTTGGGGCCCGTTCACTATATAGCCTATAACGTGCTGATGTTGGACGTTTAACCAACTCAACAACAACAACCCAAAATGTACTTTAAGTCATGTGACATTTTATAACTTTATTGAAATCCTTAGGTGACTCGCTTATTTCATTTGTGACTGTGAGGTGGTGGAAGAATTCTGGTATGGGGACTTTTTAATTGCCTTGGACGTGTCCTGGGGGGGGGAAAAGACATTTTAGATCTGCATTTGCATTGCTTTAGGAAATGAGACGTTCATTTTAATTACAAACTTTTATCTAAAATTATAGCTATTTTAATGTTTTTTTACAATAGTTGGTTGGTTGGTTGGGTTGGTTTAACGTCCAACAGCAGCACTATATAGGCTATATTGTGGACGGGCCCCAAGACGGACGTCTGACAATTTTTATGTGCTGCCACACACGAGACAGGGCGGGGATACCATGACTCCTGTCTCAGCCGGTCACATTATACATACTGACACCGACCCAACCAGTAGGGAACGCAACAGCCAGGATTTGAACTCGGGACCTTTTACGCCGAAAGCCGATGTTCTACCCATGGACCACCGCCCCCCGCGCCTATTTTACAATAGATACAATTGAATTGAAATAAGTCTTGGTAACGACATGTTGTATTGTGTTTTAAAGCAATGTTTAACAATAATCTTTAATAAACAGTACTATACCCAAATTTTTTGTAAACTCATTGGAACTTTTAGTATATTGATGTGCTACAATTTAGTTGTGTGTGTTACTAACTGTTAAAAATTGAGACGGGGGAAGAGGGAGGGAGAGGGAAGATAGCTTATCGCGTCGGGAAGTCGGATGGGGTTGGGTTGGGTTGGGTTGGTTTAACGTCCAACAGCAGCACTATATTGGTATCCCCGCCCTGTCTCGTGTGTGGCAGCACATACAATTGTCAGACGCCAGTCTTGGGGCCCGTCCACAATGTAGCCTATATAGTACTGATGTTGAACGTTAAACCAACTCAACAAAAACAACTTGGAGAGTCAGACAAACATGATACAGATTTGGATGGAGAGAGAGAGAGAGAGAGAGAGAGAGAGAGAGAGAGAGAGAGAGAGACTACTTTTTTTTAAATCAAAGTCTTATAGGGCGTGCGCAAAGGTAGTGATAGTTATATAAGGCTGTTAAGTTTGAAAAAATGTCATCATTGCTATTTATTTCATTCTTTTACTAGTTGCGCAGCTAGACTCTAGTAACAAATAATATTGTGGTATTTTTCAGAACCGACACAAGCAACACAGAACAAAGCAGTGTTAAAAATGAACAAATGTACAAACAAAACCTCAGCCAAACTAAACAAATGCATTGAAAAAAAAACTCACCAAAAAACAACAACAAACAACAAACCAACGAAACAGAAAGGATGAAAACCAAGAGGAAAACGAACTTTGACAAACAAAACAATAATTTTCCAGACGAAAAAAAAATGGTTCACTTCAATACTACTAATAAGATCACTGTAGTTATAGAGATATAGAGACTAATTCAATATTTTTGGTGTATCAAATTGTGAGAGCAATAGAACTAGTATCGATAAGCCTTATGTATAATAATCTTATAAAGTCAGGTAATAAGAAGTATGACAAAAGTTTAAATTGGCGAGTCGGCTTGATAGCGCGAATAAAATAATGTAGCCTACAACTCTTTCCTCCTATTCTAAAACTCTCCTGTTCCCAACTTTCACATTGTTTTTGCGCAGTTAGATTGTCGAGGGAGGAAGAACCGAGGCGTCACGGAAGCGAGTCCCAGTGGGACAGCCCAGACCCAGGCCGTCTGAAGTTTATCAATGAAAGCTGCAGTGCCCTGTTTTAGCGGGAATGCGGCGGATGTTGTGACGTCACCGAACTGGCGAGGCGGGTGACGAGAGGACGGCGCCAGGTCCATGGGGTGAGAAAAGGGGGAAAAAGATCTCTGAAGCCTACAAGTTGCGGCCTTGACCTCTGCATATCTCCACTCTCGAAATGTTGTGTGTGCACGTCTTCTTCATCTGGAGAATGTGATTTTGGATCAAACTTATTTATGAATCATGCCATAACTGCTCTAAAAGAGGTGAGTACTTACTACTTTCATCGTATTTTACTTAGTGTCGTTCACTTTATGACAAATAAGTTTGTACTGTTCAGAAGTTTGAAAGCTGCCAAACTTTCAGACGGCACTCAGGCATGGTGGGGGAATGTTTCGTAGTCGGGCTTGACGAAAATGGCTGCCATGACTTCCTGTCAATGTAGGGCAAGTCGGATGGTTCGGCGAGCAGTAGACATAGGACTAGTCATGTCAGGCATGGAAACCTAGACCTCAATTTAATCTACATTTATTTTTTCTGAGATAAATGTTAAAGATTCCCCCTATGTATTTTCTCTCTCCACACCAACTGTAGAAAGTCAAGCAGGCAGATTTTATCAGTCCCGACTAAAACTGAACAGTAGTCCTAGATCTAGATCAAGGTACTACACGCACGGTTTTTCTCGAACGAGATTATAAAATGACTGTATTAGGCCCATGTACTGATCTTTCCAACAACACTCCTGCAAAACAATCATCATCATAAGAAAAAAAAGGGGCTTTCACAGTTTCACCGTTCA
Source organism: Elysia chlorotica (assembly GCA_003991915.1). Classification (NCBI taxonomy): domain Eukaryota; kingdom Metazoa; phylum Mollusca; class Gastropoda; family Plakobranchidae; genus Elysia; species Elysia chlorotica. The sequence continues at coordinate 350,483 of RQTK01000207.1, read as the reverse complement.
TTTTCTCATAACCAGTTCTAAAGATCTAAATAAATCTGGCCCCCCCTCCCCCTTGGCCACCCCTCCCACTTTTTCCCCCTAGGATCTAAAAAAACAACTAGATCTAGATCTAGATCTAATCAAGTTATAAATGATTTTCACTGTAACGAAGTCTCTTGCCCCTCTGGCAAAAAATGTATGCTGCTGCTAGATCTCGATTTTTAGACATAACTAAAAACATCTATCTCAATCAAGATTAAATAGATCAATGACCCCCCCCCCCCTTTTTTGTGGTATATATATCTAGATCTAGACTAAATAAAATCTAGACCTAAATCTAGTATGTATTCTAGAAATTCTAATGAGACATTAGACCAGTTGCAAATGAAATGTAGAAGGAGCTTAAAAATAAGATTACAAATAGTGAAATATAATGAAGAAGGAGCTAAATAAGATTACAAACACGAATAAGAAGCCTTAGAAGGCTTTTAATCAAGTTGTAAGCTACAGTGACGTAACAAGTATTTACCACCTTAGATCTCTATCTAGACTAAAGTAAGACTGTAAGTTAATTAAGGCAACTCTATCCAATAGATCCTTTTTCAATATTACCAGACTTGGTAAGCTAAATAAAACTAAAAATTATTTAAAATAATGCAATTTCATTCATGAGCATTGAGCCTGACAAAATAATGAACACTGTGACTTTTTAATTTATGATTTAAAAGCAATCTGGTTACATTACTGGTATATTTGTAAAAACAGAGATTGGATTTTTGACACAGTGTCTCACGGGAGGGCGCGGTGGCCCTGGGGTAGAACTTCGGCTTCCGACGCAAAAGGTTAGTGGTTCGAGCCCTGACGATTTCGCTCTCTACTGGTTGGGTCGGTCCTTTAAAAAGTGTCTTGTGAATGTGATTGAGTTGTGTTGCAACAAAATTAGTGGGGGGCGCGGTGGCACTGGGGTAGAACATCGACTTCCGACGCAAAAGGTCTGGATTCAAACTCTGGCGATTGCGCTCCTAATGGTTGGGTCGTCAGTTTAATTGGACCCGTTGAAACAGAAGTCATGGTATCCCCGCCCTGTCTCGTGTGTGGCAGCACATAACATTCTCAGACGTCAGTCTTGGGGCCTGTCCACAATATAGCCTATATAGTGCTGATGTTGGACGTTAAACCAGCTCAACAACTCAACAACAGCACCCTGTAATTAGAGATGTATTAAAGTAACACGGGATTAGGTTTCGTAACTTTTATTGTGTAGGAATTCCTTAAAATAAATGTGGCTATTGTTTTTAAGAATGTGTATTTTTTTTATGAATTGTTATTTTTCAAGGTTTTTAAAACATGTAATATTTATAAATAGCCTTTGAATTTGATTTTGAACACATGTTTGATGAACTAACATTTATGTAATACATAGACATGCGCTCACTCTTAGTTAAATTGATTAATCATAAATTTATGTAATAATCAACTTCAAAGAGATAAATACGACTGTTGCCGTATATGATCTCCCAGGGGAACCTAGGAGACGTTAAACTCGGAGAGAGGGAGAGAATTCTCTCCCCCCCTCTATAGAGAACGAGATAAATTCGATGTTCAGTGAAGCAAGTAGTTTGCATATGAACCAGGGCTCTATATCCCTCACAATAATTTTGGTACATGTATACCTTTTTTTTTCACTGTGGGTTATTATTTAACAGCAATAAAAGCTTGAAGAATTAAATTTGTAGGTGATACTGTTTATTCCTATATCTGTATGCACAATGTTGCTGGGAGCAAATTCTTTAATATTACAAATACTTGTAATTAATAATAATATAAATGCAAATTGTTTAATATTACAAACACTTGTTAAATGTACCGTAATGCTGTCATGTCAACTCAAAGGCCTGGCTTTGGAAAGGTATATCCATGTATTGAACTTTTGTTTTCCCAAGGAACTTACAAATTATTTTAGTTTTCTGACGTAAATGCTCATAAATTATAAATACTAATAGTTGATTACAATCTGCAACTATTTGAAGTGAGGATTCATTTTACTTATATTATGTGTACACATGCTACAATTAGTACTAAGTACACAAGTATTTACCAATGCCATGCATACAGTTTTTATAACTTGAATAGTTTTGTATTCGGAATCGGAGGCAATGCATTGTCTTAAAAAATAAGAAAGAAATAAAACACAAGAATCAGAAAAAATTATCTTTATATGTAAAAAAACAACAACAGCAACAACCCAACATTTAATGACTTTAGAGTGTTGAACTACGATGCACTTGAAAAATCTTTGGTTGAATGTTAATTCAGGAATGTCCTCATTTACATAGTCATGTTTTATTTAAACTGGAAGATGTACAGGTGTAAGATGCAGATCGTTTTGGATTAGAATGTTGGTTGGATGCTGGTGGGCGTTGACTTAACATTATCGTCATTTTCCTTTGTCATGGTTGTCTTTTTTTGTCGGGCTGTTTGCACGTTTGTCTGTCTAACTATTTCTAGCTCTCTTTTTTTCGCTCTGCCTGTCTGTCTGATCTGTCTTTATGTCCATGTCGCAATGGTCATGTCTCTCTCAGTCTCTGTGTGGCTCTCTGTCTCTTTCTCTCTCTCTCTCTCTCTCTCTCTCTCTCTCTCTCTCACAGTCACAGCCATCTCTCCTCCAGATTCCACTAATTATTGTAACTTGTGAGGCCTCTATGATTTATCCCTAGGTATTAGAAACGGACTTCTTTCTTTATCATAACCGCACCAAAATACCTTTTTTCGTCTGGTAAAAAACCTTTTTAACGCCAACAAAAAAGGACCGTTTCCGTACTCTTTCAGCTTCGGCTTCCCTCTCCCCCTCTCCCATCTCTCTATCTCCCCCTCTCTATTTCACCCTCTCTCATCCCTATCTGTCTCCCTCTTCCTGTCCACCCCTCCCTCGCTCCTCTTATCGTAGACGTTTTGGTAAGGTGAGCTGGTTGAACCCTAGCCTGACGATGCCACCGGGTAAATTCCTCCCATCCAGTACACCATAATATTAATGATATCATCTCTAAACTGTCGACAGATTGTCTTGGCTGCTGTGCAACGCCAAAATTCCTGCAATGTGATTAGTGTGAAGTAAGGTTCAAACTAGACGGCTATAGGGCCGGGGTTTATTTTATTTTATTTGGGGGTGGGATAGGTTGGTTTAACTTCCAACAGCAGCACTATATAGGCTATATTGTGGACGGGCCCCAAGACGGACGTATGGCAAATTTATGTGCTGCCACACACGAGATAAGGCGGGGATACCATGACTCCTGTCTCTGCCGGTCACATTATACTGACACCGACCCAACCAGTAGGGAATTGGGGGATGGGAAGGGTATTATTAAATACATCTGTATTTTGCGCTGGGTTGGGTGAAAGGGTTTCGGGGAGGTATGTAGCTCTCATGTTAATCAAATTCCATCCATCTTGTAAGTTTTCCCCAGAGTGAACGAAATACTGCACGCACATTTCATGTACTGCGCAAACTTAGAGAATCGGTGATCATCATTCTAGCTCCATAAAAACAAAGACATTGTCACACGTTGATTCATCGTATTCTGGATTTATTTCAATGACTAATGTCCATAATTTTATTTTAGCCTGATGCTATATTTCAAGCTTATGATATGATCAATCGTTTGTTGGCGTTAATTTCCCGTAGAGAAAAAGTGGACGTTATCTGAAACTGTTTGTTTACTTAAAAAAATGGTCAGATTGGTTTATAATGATAAGCTTGAATGGCCTAGACCGCAGTAGACGGTACATGATGCACCGAGTCGGATCTCTAATCTTATCAAGTGGAACCTTTGATATAAGATAACATCTCAATTAGTTGGACTCCTCATTGGCGTCCCGTGTGTATGAGTCGTGCTATTTTTAGACCTCAGATCTTTTTAAATGTCATAGAGCCCTTGCGATCAGGGGATCCAAAACCAAAACGAAGACGATAAAGTTAAATGATACATGTACAGTGTACAATGTATCTAGTGGCGTCCAATCATACCCCTTCTCTAAACTTGTGGAGCCAATGACTGAACAGAGAAGCCCATGCCTAAGGGACGTGAATGTATACATTGTAATAAATTATGATGTCGTCTCTTATCGTCGAGTGGACCTTAAAGCCTCTATTATTAATATGACGTTGCCAGATAGCTAGATCACCAATCAGTTGAAACTTGAATGATGGCCTTGCACGCTGCATGGCCGAGGTTCGTATCCCAGCCGGTGCCCGCACTATCCTCACAAGATTCACCAGGAAACGCAGGGGATGTAAAAGTAGTCAAAGATTTTTTTTTAAAAGGATCTTCTCTCCCCACTCTCTCTCTCTCTCTCTCTCTCTCTCTCTCTCTCTCTCTCATTCATTATCCCTCTCTCTCTCTCCCTCATTCTCTCATCTTCCTCTTTCTCTCTCTTTCTCTCTCTCTCGCTCTCTCTCGCTCTCTCTTTTCTGGGGGGGGGGTGGTAAATGTTTTTGTAATCAGTTGCTCTTCTAATTTTACTTTAATGGGCCAGTCACCCCTGGAATATTGAAAGTGGTAACTAGATTTAGTCATTTATATTATACGTATCTTAAATATCCCTTTATATATGTGTGTATAGTTACTTAAGTCAGTAGGAAAAGGATCATGTTGTTTTTTTACAACCACTAGTTCCACCCTTGAAATCAGTTAGTTGGTTGGTTGAGCGCTGACATTACGAGCAGCACGGTTTAAGACACTGTACCAGGGCTTTGTAGTGCCACTGTGTACCTATATTGAGCTTGACGGATATAGGCGTCATATTAACCGCGTTATGGACTGGTCATTTTTAGCTACGTAGATGATTAAAGCCTGTGTGGTGATAACAGTTACTGATAGAACGTTTGAAACTTTTTTTTTTGTCGCTAAATGTTTTAATTATTGTAACCCTGGATCAATCCAAATAAAACATTTATAAATAAACTTGATTGTGTGCCTACTGAATGATAACTAACTGTCCTCATAGAATATTAGCTACGTAAACAATAAAGTCTTATTCTCTTTGCAATGCGGGGACCTAGTTAGGGTAAATCCTTTTTTCCTCCTAACTCCCTCCCCTACTAGACTGGGGGGCGCGGTGGTCTAGGGGTAGAACATCGGCTTCCGACGCAAAAGGTCCCGAGTTCGAATCCTGGCTGTTGCGTTCCTTACTGATTGGGTCGGTGTCAGTATAATGTGACCGGCTGAGACAGGAGTCATGGTATCCTCGCCCTTTCTTTTCTCGTGTGTGGCAGCACATAAAATTGTCAGACGTCCGTCTTGGGGCCCGTCCACAATATAGCCTATATAGTGCTGCTGTTGGACGTTAAACCCCTACTAGACTGAAAGACAGCAGTGCATCACTTAGTTGGTCCACACTTAGAGCCACACCGTAAGGCGTAATTAAATCTATGACGAATACTTGTCAATGTAACTTTTGGAATTGGGAATGTTTCGTTTAGCATAGGCACTTGTTCAACGTTATTTATGAGCGACTTAATGAACCCTACCCGCTGGGTGTACTAGGTGGGTGGTCGCTGGTACAAACCATAATATTGTTATTGCTAGATGGGTAAAACTATGGACATTTAGGAGACATTGTGTCTGTTGAGTATTGGGTGGTCTTTTGAATGGTTGCGCTGAACTAACATCTACTTGTCAAGTATGTGTTCGATGTTGCAATAGCAAAATACCCAAATATTATTTTGTTTATCGCTGGTGGAAATAATGGAAAGCTGCGCTCTTTCTTAAAATTTAACATTGTTTCGTAAAGTAAAATATTGGAGGTCGTGCTTCTTTCGAGATAGGCGGTGAGTTTCTAAGAACATTTTCTCACTATTAGACTAATTAGTTTTTAAATTTTCTTATATTTTTATAGATTCAGTCTTGATCTTTATCAAATGATAAATTCATTTTTTTTAAATTTTGATGTCGATATTGGTCTCTGAAATGAAAATCACATTCATGTTATTATGTGTAACAAAAAATATCTCTTTCCTCCTCCTCGCCCCATCTCTGTCTGTCTGTCTGTTTGTCTCTCTACCATTCTCTCTATCTCAAATGTTCACTCTCATTATGACGCTACTATTAACAAAATTTTTTTTTTGCGTTATCGTAAATTATAAAAAAAAATAGACATCAAAAAGAAAATTTCTCTCTTTTTTTCTCTCTAAGAACTCTAAACATTAACGCACATGTACATGTACTTAATTAGCCTGTATGTATCATTGTAAAGATAAAGAAAACCCATTTCATCCATCAGGCATAGTCTCACTCTGAACCAACACTATTTTAATCATGGCGCCTGGATCACCACGGGGTGTCCTGTGCGAGAGCCAAGTGTTGAAGTCTGAGTCTGACACGGTACATTACCAAGTTACACTGATTCACACAATGACAGGAGGCGACGTAGGCTCAGTCGGCAGAGCACCCGGTTGAGCACTCCAATAATATTTCATGTACTAGTGCGATGATGAGAATAATGGCACCATTATACTTGTATGATGCACGTAGTGACTGTGAACAGTCCAACCATTTCTGAGGCGATCTCTTTGTGATTCGAACCGTTTGATTTTTACTCAGGGCATCCTTGTTACGCTCTACCCACTGGTGATGCTTTCTGTAACACCTGTCTCCATACTCTGCCAGTGACAATAGGCAATCCGAAAAGAATCCAAGACAATAGGCAATAAAAAACAAAAAAAAACAAAAACCCAAGACAATCTAGGCAATCCAAAAAGAACCCAAGACAATAGGCAATCCAAAACAAACAAACCTAAAGACAATCTAGGCAATCCAAAAAGAACCCACGACAATATGATTGCGAATCGAGCAGTTACTCCTCGGGGCTTCCTCGTTAGAACCCTCTACCCCAGTACCTGCTGCTGATGGTTTCTAATGCCAGCCACGACCACTGAGCCATTATATTTGTATAATAGACGTAGTGACAGTGAAGAATCCAGACATTTCTGAGGCGATCTGTTTGTGATATCGAACAGTTGCTGTTACTCAGGGTATCCTTGTTACGCTCTACCTACTGCTGGTGATGCTTCCATACTCTACCAGTGACAATGGGCAATCCGAAAAGAACCCAAGACAATAGGCAATCCAAAAAAGCAAAACAAAACCCCAAGACAATCTAGGCAATCCAAAAAGAACCCAAGACAATATGATTGCGAATGGAGCAGTTACTCGGGGCCTCCTCGTTAGAACCCTCTACTGCTGCTTGTGGGGGGGGGGGGGGCGCGGGGGCGGCGCACGGGGGGGGGGGGGGGGGGGGGGCGCACGGTGGTCCATGGGTAGAACATCGGCTTCCGACGCAAAAGGTCCCGAGTTCGAATCCTGGCAGTTGCGTTCCCTACTGGTTGGGTCGGTGTCAGTATAATGTGACCGGCTGAGGCAGGAGTCATGGTATCCCCGTCCTGCCTCGTGTGTGGCAGCACATAATGATAAAATTGTCAGACGTCCACCTTGGGGCCCGTCCACAATATAGCCTATATAGTGCTTCTGTTGGACGTTAAACCAACCCAACTCCAAGCTTCTTGGTTAGAACCCTCTACCTCAGTACCTGCTGCTGCTGGTGGTTTCTCATGCCAGCCACGACCACTGAGGCGAGAAGGCACTGACGTGACCGAGCCCTTGTTTGAAAACTGTGCCCTCTCGTGTGAACTGAAGCCTCACACTCTGGGACAGGGCCTGGCCGGCCATTCCGTGTTTTGAAAACATCACCCCTCACCTAACGGGGTGATGTAACTTGTAAGAGCCCCTGCCACCCGGCCCCCGAGGCTCGGTCAGTCAGTCTACTGACCACTACTGCCTACAAAGTTCTACACTTAACAGGCTGGTCTGGTCAGTAGAGGCCTTGCAAGATCGGACCTCAAAGCGAAAACCAGGACGTTATGGTGAGGGAATCAGCTCCGGCGTCCAAATACTACTGTACTGCTTTTACTAGGCTATTGGAGACAATGACGCATCAGAATTTTTGTTACCGTTGTTGAGCCGGACAGGTGTTGGTTTAACGTCCAACGTCTGCACGAGACAGAGCGGGGATACCATGACTCCTGTAGCAGCCAGTCACATTAATCTGACACCGACTCAACCAGTAGGGAGCGAAATCGCTAGGGCTCGAACCCGGACCTTTTGCGTCGGAAGCCGATGTTCTACCCCAGGGCCACCGCGCGTCCGCGTCCAATCATAGCCCTACCCTAAACTTATGGAGACAATGAAAAAAACACCCTTGCCCAAGGGGTTTCTTTATGTCATCACTTATCGTCGCATGGATCGCAAAGTCTTCACATTGTCTCTGTACCATTCCGTTCAGCATTGTCTGACCAACAGCACTGGTACTGGGGACTTGAGGGTATTCCCAATCATTTCTTTTTTTTTTTTGGTCAAACACTTATCTAGTAGTAGCACTAGCAGTTTTGAGGCGTGGGTGGGCTGACTACCTTTTGTCCGTTTAGAGTTTCTACCCCGCACGTACGGTGTTATTTTGTTTTTTGGTCGGTTGGGTAAGTCTCTCCCTCAACTTCTCAAGCCCCTTCATGTTGATATGGTTTCTTGTTGTCGATAAAGGGAAGCAACTTGCGACAATGTTGCATTTGGGAGAAGGGGCAGATGATTCAGAAGGTAAAGCATTCAGCTGTTAAACTAAAGTTCGATCCTCAGTCGGTCCCCTCCTCGAACCTCGGACCTTTTGCTTGTCAGTCCAGAGAACTAATGGCTGAGGAATATGCCTCTCTCTTAATTTAATACAGAGTTCAATAGCTTTGAGAGTCGGTCTTGTAGATCATTTGAAAAAAAAATAGAAAGGATGGAACCGTACATTGTATTCTGGAAGTGGGAAGTCTTATATAAAGCTATGCAACGATATTTAGTGTAATGACAAAGACGTTCAGCACATTTCAATCACTACAGTCTGCTACAGTACAAATGTGACCGGCTGAGACAGGAGTCATGGTATCCCCGCCCTGTCTCGTGTTGGCAGCACATAAAATTGTCAGAGGTCCGTCTTGGGGCCCGTCCACAATATAGCCTATATAGTGCTGCTGTTGAACGTTAAACCAACCCAACTGAAGTCTTATATAAAGCTATGCAACTTAACATTTAAAAAAATAATCAAATGGACCAAATAAAGTTATTTATGGTAGATACAATGTACAATAAATAAATGAGCAAGATGTAGGGATGTCCATGTATAAATAAATGTTAAAGTGAAACCATCAAAATTCAAACACTTAATTTTCAATGAACCAAACATTACAATAATATTGAAATCAACAAACTTTTCCCTCCTTGGTGTGGAAACCTTCGCACAAAATATATTGGCAATAGAGGCGTTACGATAATGGGGCTTATTCTAGGGAACACCAAGACAATAGGTTTGACAAACAGCAGCGGCATCCAATCAAAGCCCTTCGCTAGTCTTACGGAGCCAATGAACGATCAGAAGACTCATGTCTAAGTAGTAAGGAGCCTGATGATATCACCCGTCATGGGTGTGTGTTTAGCAAGGCCTGTAGGGAGGCGATGTGGTCCAGGGGTAGAACATCGGCTTCCGACGCAAAGAGGGAATCAGCTCCGGCATCCAAATACTACTGTGCTACAGTTTTACTAGGCTATTGATGTAAGACTAGAGCCGCTGCCACCCGACCCCCGAGGCTTGGTTAGTCGGTCTACTGACCACTGCTTACATTTACAAAGTTCTACACTTAACAGGCTGGCCTGGGCAGTAGAGGCCTTGTAAGATTGGACCTCATAGCGAAAACCAGGACGTTATGATGAGGGAATCAGCTCCGGCGTCCAAATACTACTGTACTACTTTTACTAGGCTATTGGAGACAATGACACATAAGACATTTTTATTGTTGTTGAGTTGGTTAAACGTCCAACGTCTGCACGAGACAGAGCGGGGATACCGTGACTCCTGTCTCGGCCAGTCACAATTAATCTGACACCGACCCAACCAGTAGGGAGGAACAGCAGGTCGAACTCGGGACCTTTTGCGTCGGAAGCCGGTGTTCTACCCCAGGGCCACCGCGCGTCCGCGTCCAATCATAGCCCTACCCTAAACTTATGGAGGCAATGAAAAAAACATCCTTGCTCAAGGCGTTTGTTTATGTCATCACTTATCGTCTTATGGATCGCAAAGTCTTCACATTGTCTCTGAACCATTGCGTTCAGCATTGTCTGAATCCTGATCAACAGCACTGGCAATGGGAACTTGTGGGTATTCCCAAACATTTCTTTTTTTTTTTTTTTTGGTCAAGCACTTATCTAGTAGTGATAGTTTAGAGGCGTGGGTGGGCTGACTACCTTTTGTCCGGTGAGAGTTTCTACCCCGCACGCACGGTGTTATTTTGCTTTTTGGTCGGTTGAGTAAGTCTCTCCCTCAAGCCCCTTCATGTTGATATATGGTTTCTTGTTGTAGATAAAGGGAAGCAACTTGCGACAATGTTGCATTTGAGGAAGGGGGCAGATGATTCAGTAGTTAAAGCATTCAGCTGTAAAACTAAAAGTTCGATCCTCTACTGGTCCTCCCCTCGAACCTCGGACCTCCTGCTTGTCAGTCCAGAGAACTAATGACTGAGGAATATGCCTCTCTCTTAATTTAATACAGAGTGGAATAGCTTTGAGAGTCGGTCTTGTAGATAGGCTGAACAAAAATTAGAAAGAATGGTACATTGTATTCTGGAATTGTGTCATAACAACGATATTTAGTGTAATGACAAAGACGTTCAGCACATTTCAATCACTACAGTCTGCTACAGTACAAATGTGACCGGCTGAGACAGGAGTCATGGTATCCCCGCCCTGTCTCGTGTTGGCAGCACATAAAATTGTCAGAGGTCCGTCTTGGGGCCCGTCCACAATATAGCCTATATAGTGCGTAGAACATCGGCTTCCGACGCAAAAGTTCCCGAGTTCGAATCCTGGCTGTTGCGTTCCCTACTAATTGGGTCGGTGTCATGCTGTTGAACGTTAAACCAACCAACCAACAACAACTGATGGTGTCACCCGTCATGGTCATGTGGGTAGCAAGGCGGATAGCAAGGCCTGTAATGTGTATATAATGTGTCCCGCTCGTCATCTTCGGCGCCAGGGGTTCCTCGAGCTGTTCCCGGTACCGTGCTGCCCCCCGCCTGTCATAACAATTGCGTAGGATAAGCTCCTAGCTCGCACTTTCCTAACCGCTCAAGCAAACTTCCACAATTACTGAATTAGTGAGAAATCTAGGCCTCTACAACATCGCCTGTCGTGAGGGGAAAGTTAAAAAAAATTGCGTTAGGCCATAGTCTAGTTAGCCTACTTCCTAATGCCGAGAGTTTTGCTTTTCTCTCTTGTTTATTTTCTTTCTGTCTTATCAAGATGTAACGTTGTTTTTCGCATGTTTACCCTGTGTGTGTGTGCATGCTTGTCTGTGTGCCTATCTAACTGTATCTCTCTGTATATCTATCTATGTCCACTCTCTCTCTCTCTCTCTCTCTCTCTCTCTCTCTCCTCTCCCTCTCTTTTCTCCCCCTCAGTCAACTTTCTTGCCATCCTTTCACCCGCATTCCTGTTTCTCATCACATTTACATGATTTTATACTCACAAATTTCCAAGATCCCTACCATTTCTCCATTTCTTTTATCGTACTCCCTCCCCCCCTCCTTCCTTCCTTTGCTTAGCTTAGCTGCCGACTTTCCCCTCCCTCCCTCCCTCCACCCCTCTCTATATATCTTACGTATCCATCTATCTATCTAGCGTAAAAACAGCCATCTCTCTCTATTTATATACCCCAATCTATTTATCCATCACAAATCTTCAAAGGGGGGCAATCCCTGGAGTGTTTCCGGTCGCAATTTGGCCCAAACCTCTCTCTGTGCGTCCGGCAGGAGGACTCCTCCATCCACCCATCCATCCCGAGCCGTCCAGGAAGCGCCCAATTTGGCAATGTCGCACTCCATTAAACCGCTTATTTCGGGGGGCCAACCAGGCCAGTTTCCATATCCGGCCCGTCTCTTTCAAGTCAAGCTTGTGTCCCTGTGGTTTTTGTTGTTTTCTTTTTGCTGGATTCTCCATAGAGGTAGGGAGAGAATTCTCTACCTCTCTCCGCGTTTAACGTCTCCTAGGTTCCCCTGGGGGATCCTATACGGCGACAGGTTTTCTTTTTGCTACCACAGCCTGGGGTCTATATACCTATTGAGGTTTTAGAATGTTAGATACTAGAGGGCGCTGTGTTATGCATTATGTTCAGTTCGCTCAATCATTTCAATCATTTGGGGGTGTCGACCTCAGCAATTGACCGCTCTTGGCTTCCGCATAAATCTACATCTTCTTTCTTTTGTGTGTGTGTCAATTTTTTTGGTGTGCGGGCAGGGCATTGACGCTTAGGATGATTTATTATAGTCCTAAGTTATCGTATTGTTTCTTATAACTTGTACCCCTCGTTTGAACTAAATTTGAAGCTATATATGGCTCTTTTATTGGCGCTTATAATAATGTATTATAGTCCTAAGTTATCGTATTGTTTCTTTCTTATTTCTTATAACTTGTACCCCTCGTTTGAACTAAATTTGAAGCTATGTATGACTCTTTTATTGACTCTTAGAATAATGTATTATAGTCCTAATCTATCGTATTGTTTCTTTCTTATTTCTTATAACCTGTACCCCTCGTTTGAACTAAATTTGAAGCTATGTATGACTTTTTTTATTGACGCTTAGGATAATGTATTATGGTCCTAAGTTATCGTATTGTTTCTTTCTTATAACTTGTACCCCTCGTTTGAACTAAATTTGAAGATATGTTTAACACTTTTTATTGACGCTTAGAATAATGTAATATGGTCCTAAGCTATCTAATTGTTTCTTTCGTATAACTTGTACCCCTCGTTTGAACTAAATTTGAAGCTATGTTTGCCTCTTTTATTGACGCTTCTTAGAATGATATATTATAGTCCTAAGTTATCGTATTGTGTCTTTCTTATAACTTGTAACCCTCGTTTGAACTTTAATTTGAAGCTATGCATGACTCTTTTTTATTGACGCTTTCAATGATGTATTATAGTCCTAAGTTATCGTATTGGTTCTTTCTTATAACTTGTAACCCTCGTTGCTTGAACTGAATTTGAAGGTATGTATGACTCTTTTATTGTCGCTTAAAATGATGTACATGTATATAGTCCTAAGCTATCGTATTGTTTCTTTCTTATTTCTTATAACTTGTGCCCCACGTTTGAACTAAATTTGAAGCTATGTTTGCCTCTTTCATTGACGCCTAGAATGATGTATTATAGTCCTAAGTTATCGTATTGTTTCTTTCTTATAACTTGTACCCCTCGTTTGAACTAAACTTGTAGCTATGCGTGACTCTTTACTCCCCCCCTCACTCACTCACCCGTCCAAAGATATTTACCCAGTAAGCTATCTGAAACCGCCAGGCAACCATTTGTAACCCGGTCCGCTCGTTTCGGAGCTGACTTTATACGAATCCGCACTCACTCTTACCATAACGTCTACTTCTTCCAGACTCTCATCCCTATCCCAAGCTATCTGAAAGCGCCAGAGAACCTCATGTAACCCGGTCCGCGCGTTTCGAAGCTGACTTCTTACGAAATGCACACGAATCGGCACTCATTCTTACCATAACGTCTCATCCCAATCCTTTCCACCCTCCTTCCGCAAAATGATCATTCCCCTCTTTAACTGCGACCCGTTTCTCCCTAGCTAGTATACATCTATTCCCCCCAACCCCACACCAACCCTTTTTTTCTTTCCTTTTCCCTTTCCACTCACACACACCTTCCACATCCCCTGCCTCTTCCGGTTCCGGTGCCTAACGACCATCAGGCAGATGCTGGACAAGCCTCCTTCCGCTCCTGATTATCATCACTGCGAGTGTACATGGGGTAACACAGCCTCTGCGGTCGTGAGGACGGTAATCTATGACATAATCGTGACCTTTAGGAGAGTGCATTTCCTATCTCTCAGTCTGTATAATGTGACCGGCTGAGACAGAAGTCATGGCATCCCCGCCCTGTCTCGTGTGTGGCAGCACATAAAATTGTCAGACGTCCGTCTTGGGGCCCATCTACAATATAGCCTATATAGTGCTGCTGTTGGGCGTTAAACCAACTCAACCCCAACCCCCCTGATCTCTCATTGGCTCCCTAAGTGTAGGAATTAAGAATAGACATGTTATGAGTGGATACATGTACATGTGCAGACCCTCTTTCCTACCGTCTTCATTTCCGCTGTGGATTCGGTTAACGCAAAGCCTGTATTGTGAAAGCTGGCGCGATCTGCTGAGATCACCTGGTTCCGGCTCACGCCTGCCGCTTGCCGTCTGCTCCTCACTAGTTCTCAGTTCAATAACCGTCAGAATTGGAGGAAATCAACATTTGAAATCTGCGCGAGTGCGCGTTGACAACTGGCGGTCTGTGGCGGTCTGTGGCGGTCTGATCGCGTCCTGTGACTCCTGTCGGATCTCACCTGGACAATCGAGTTCCATCTGTCCTGGTGATGACCTTTTTCTTCTCCCTTTAAGTTTGTCTCGGGTCTGTCTCTGGTTGAACAGTATTTTGACGCTTCCACCCCCTCCTCAACCCCCGTCTCTCTCTCTCAAACACTCTCTCTCTCTGTCTCTCTTTATCTGTCTATCTGTCTCTGTCTCTGTCTCTCTCTCTCCCTCCCTCTCTCTGTGTCTCTCTGTCTCTCTCTCTCTCCAAATCTGTATCATGTTTGGATATCAAATACAGTCCGAACCTCGAGCCTCATGAACGTCAGCCCAAAGCTCTTCAGACTGAACTATCTCACGCCTCTTTATACAATGGGTTGCGTCTCTTGTGCTCTCTGTTGGTCTGTTCCGTCCCTGTCTTTTGTCAGACCAATTCCCCTTAGTTATATTTCTTAGACAGAGAACTGGGGCTGCCTTTTGGTAAAACTTGCAGGATTTGGGTTGAGTTGAGTCCAACATCAGCGCTACATAGGCTATAATTTGGCGGGTCCCAAAACTGAAGTCGAACTATTTTACTTGATGTCACAGAGACAGTGCGGGGATACATGACTCCTGTCTCAGTCGGTTTTAGCATACGTACACCGACCCAACCCATAGAGGTCGAAATCAGGCAAATACAAATTTCACCGCTCGTGGGGTTCGAATCCGCGAGATTTGAGGCACAACATTTTGTTTTTAAGTTAGTCCAGTGCATGTAGACACTACCAACACATTTTTCAATGATTTGTAACGACCCCTTTTTAAAACTCTTGGGTTCATGAAACAGTGAAACAGTGTGTGTGTGTGTGGGGGGGGGGGCAGTTAAGGTTTGAACCACAGACCTTCTTGCCCTTCAGCCAAGAACACGAAGCGAAAGGGCCGAGTTCCTTATAACTTCCATTAAGATAATAGGATGTACAGTGTACACGTAGTTTGTGTACAAGTACTAAAGATGCCTCGTTTCCAACAGCCATGGTGAGTGCAGTAATGCACGGCCGATGCGCTCTCGTTGCGCTGAGGAGGACTTGTTTGTAAATTTCATGGTCCTTCGCTCCCCCCCCTCCCCCTCCCCCTCCGTCGCTCTCTCTCTCTCTCTCTCTCTCTCTCTCCCTCTCTCTATCTCTCTATC
>RQTK01000207.1:324164-334480 GCA_003991915.1 Elysia chlorotica | reverse complement strand
TCTCTCTCTTTCTCTCTCTTTCTCTCTCTCCCTTTCTCTTTCTTTTTCTCTCTTTATTTTTCTCTCTCTCTCTCTTTATCTCTTTCTTTCTCTTTATCTCTCTCTCTTTCTCTGAGTGAGGAGGGGGTGGGGATAGTGCCTTACCCCTGGGTGTCAAGGAGGAATATTAAAAAAAAAGGAAACAGGGGAGGGGGGGGGGGCGTCCATCTCTTCAGGGATTTTTTTATTTTATTTTGGTGGTTTGATATTTGTGTTTTATTTTTTTTTATGTACGCGTGGAGGTGATACTGTCCAAAATAGTGGGAAGATTGAAACTTGAGCATACATCAAAGAAATTATATTTCGCCCTAAAATTGGTCATTGGTTGTTGATAATAATTATTTCATTTGGTGATTTCACTTTGTTCTTCACTGAATAGAAAAAGGAGGGAAGAAAGTAAGGTTAAGCTTGGTAACAGATAGAGAAAGTGTAAACATAGAATAATTCTGTACGCAACATGTCTGATACCTCGCAAAGGGCATTTTTCTTAAAATTGAAAGGCTCATATAATTTGATATATATAATAACAACATGTTTTGATGAAGCTTCAGACTTTTTACAGTTGTCTCGTTGTTTATTTGTCTGTCTTTGTTTGAAAAACACACAAACTATTGTACTCTTAAGAAAATTTAAAATGTTACGTTATAAGTATGAAAATTACAAAAGATCGCAACTTTCCTCGGGAGCAGATAATTAGTACCTGCACGCAAAACTGTTTTTTTTTTTTTACTTTATTTTATTTATTACTTTTAGCGAAATGATAACTATTAAAAACAAATGAAACAATACGGCAACGTTAATAAATATCCACGGAAAACATAAGTTTTTTCGTGTTTTGTTTTTATTATGGGTCGGAAAATTACAAAAGATCGCAACTTTCATCGGGAACAGATAATTAGTACCTGCACGTAAAAGTGTGTGTATGTTTTTAAAGAAAAAAATATTCATTACTTTTCTCGAAATGATTAATAGTAAAAGCACAAGAAAAATAACGGTAAAGTTAAAAAATATCCACGGAAAACATAAGTTTCACTGTGCAAACAAAATATTCAAGATGATTCGGTCATGGCTGCATCGAGCAAGATCAATATATTAATAATTGTGAGACGTTAGTCTTTGAGCCGATCCCACGAGATAGCCTAGTGTGTTGATGTTTAACGTTATGAAACCATCCAGATAACAAAACAAAACAAAAAAAGAATCATTCTTGTTGTCACCAGCAAAACAAACTAATTCCTCTTTTGTGTTGATGTTTAACGTTATGAAACCATCCAGATAACAAAAAAACAAAACAAAAAAAAAAAGAATCATTCTTGTTGTCACCAGCAAAACAAACTAATTCCTCTTTTCCCCAACTGCCCTCGCCTGAAATCATCTTCAAACAATGACCCCTAGTGCTCCACAGGAACACCCAGGAAGTGAGGGAGTGAGGGGAGTCCAATGTATTTGAATATCTTGATTATCTCCTAATCCCACTGCGCGTCCCGGCATTACTACTCAGTACTGTCCCCGTTCCCACACTAGAGGGCTTGCGTTGAGTTGAGTTGAGTTGGTTTTAACGTCCAACATCAGCACTATATAGGTTATATTGTGGACGGGCCCCAAGACGGACATCTGACAATTTTATTTTTATGTGCTGCCACATACGAGTCATGGGAAACCATGACTCCTGTCTCAGTCGGTCACATTAATGATTATACTGACACCGACCCAACCAGTAGGGAACGCAACCGCCAGGATTCGAACTCGGGACCTTTTGCGTCGGAAGCCGATGTTCTACCCCTGGACCGCCACGCCCCCCAGAGGGCTTGCGATAGCGGGAAAACAAGGACGGTAGGCAAGGCTATCTGCACTGGCGTCCTATATCATAGTTCTATCCTAGACCACAAAGCAGAGTCAATTGAATGAGCCCCCACGTCTAAGAGTAATAGTTGTTAGTTTGTCATCCGTCACCGCCATGTGGGTCACATAAAGCCTGCACTGTGAGCGGTTATTTGCTTGACTCACTCATAAGCACACCTTTACTTTACTTTACGTTTACCTACTTTTGCGCATTTTCTTACACTTTTTTTTACTATATTAATTTGTGTACACTTTGGTGATCATTTTAGTTGGCTAAGCCTAATAAATAAATACGACAGTGGTGTCTGTAACTTAATTATGTGAAGGAAAATCAAACAAACAACCCCCCCCCCCCAAATAAAAACAAAAAAAAAATTAGGACATCAATGTATTACAGCTGCTGTTTTTACAAACAAAGACATGATGTTGTGGGTTTGCTCATTCTTTAAATATTTTTTAATTGTTTGTGTCTTTGTGGTTTTAAACTTTTATTTGGGGAGTAGCCCCAATCCGAGCGTGAGAAGCTAGCCAGGACAGCCAGGGCAGGACACTTGTAGAAATTAATTTCCCTCCCACCAATAAAGACCGTTAGACGCGACCCCGCCCCCCTCAGACAAAACGGAGGATTAGCAATTTCAGAAAGGAACTCGCGGGGAAACCGGGAAGTTTTAGTGTGGTCACGGCACCATCGTTGTGAGGACCACCTTGCACTAGTTGTTGTAGTGTTGTTGTTCATCTGGGCTTGGGGGGGGGGGGGGGGGGGGGGGGGGGTGGCGGGTAGAGCCCTGCGTTAGAACATCGGCTTCCGACGCAAAAGGTCCGGATTAGTTGTAGTCGCTAGTGTTGTTGTTCCTCTGTGCTTTGGGGAGGGGGGGGGTAGGTGGTTCTGGGGTAGAACATCGGTTTCCGACGTAAATGGTCCCGGTTCGAGCCCTGGCGATTGCACTCCTTACTGGTTGGGTCGGTATCAGTTTATTGTGACCAACTGAGACAGGAGTCATGGTATCCCCACCTGTATCGTATGTGGCAGCACATAAAATTGTCAGACATTGGTCTTGGGGCTCGTTAACAATATAGCCTATATTGTGCTGATGTTGGACGTTAAATCAACTCAACTGCTCCTCTGGGCTAATCCTGCATGGCTCACACACCAAGCAGCCGTGGAACATTCGTGCCGTTATATGTGTGGGCTGGGATCCTGGGAGGATACAGCCTTGTACTTCGACACAATCTTAAACATCATATGGGTACTTTTTTTTTTAATTGGAGCAAAATAACATGTTACATGTTATTTTGCTTCAATTAAAAAAAACTATTCATATACCATTCTTTTTTCTTTTTACAAGTCTTCATCTTTCTGTGTCTGCCTATCTATCTATTTATCAAGAAAGAAATTATACACACAATGTACCATTCTTTTCTATCTGTTTCTCTGTGTTTGTGTGTCTGTCTGCCTCTTCCTGCCCCTCCCCGTCCGTCTGTCCCCCCTCTCTCTCCATCTCTCATTTCCGCTCTCTCTCTCTCTCTCTCTCTCTCTCTCTCTATCTGCTCTTCCTCTCCCCGTCTCAGACCGACTTCTTTTTCCTACCCTTCCTTGTAAGCCATTATCAAAGTTCTAGTTTTTAATCTGCCCATATTATTTATAACTGCACGGACGCGGCGTCAAGTCCGGGTTCACCGCGTGCCCGGCGGGTACAAACGTAAACTTGAGACTGACTTAAGCGCTGAGACCATAATCGTTCGCAACGGAGTAGAACTTGAAGCATCTTTCCTTTACTTGAGCAGGACGGGTAATGATGTATGCACCGGTTAGACCCCCACTTGATTGTTCTAGTTCTAGTTCTACGATGGCTCCCAATTGAACTACGAGTAATAAAAGGCGCTTCGAGTGCAATTATAAGGCGTTCACTTTAATTGAGATTTTCCTATTATCATGTTTGTGCTTTGTCACGACCGATTAGAAGGCATGATGTCTCTCTGTGTCAGTTCTCTATGGATGGGATGAGAGAGAGAGAGAGAGAGAGAGAGAGAGAGAGAGAGAGAGAGAGGGGGAGAGACTGAGAGAAAGAGGAACACTTCGTTGACCACTCTTGGGAATATTCAACTGGTTCTAGTTTCAAATAACAAAAAAAAGTTGAGAACAAAATCTTTGTAATATCTACAGAAAGGTCAAAACATTGCATAGTTGCGAAAAACTTCATTCATTGGCTTTTGGTTTACTACACTCTGATCTGAAGCAACCGCCACGTTTATTTTCATTTCATCGGTTCTTGAACTAGGTTAAAAAAATCCAAAATCCGATTTGTTATAGGTTTCAATTCAGCGTATACAGCTCCACTCTGTACTCAGCTCCAGGTAGTTTTACCTCTTTTAGGTGGATATAATTGATCAGAGCTTTGTTTTAATGACAGTATAACTCTATGTACAGTCGTCTATTAGTTCCTGATCTTTTATTGCAAATGTTACACATGTATGGGTGTTTCTCTTTCCTTCACTTTTGTGATTGTATCTATGTATCTGACGTTCTCTCTCTCTCTCTCTCTCTCTCTCTCTCTCTCTCTCTCTCTCGTTCAGTTACACACCTACATTTTGTTTGATCTGCATTGTTTTGTGAACTGAAATATTGAACTAGATGACCTCGCGTTATATACAATCTATAAGACTGTAACTGTAAATGTGTTCGTATCAGCCTTGTCTCGTATGCCCTACCACTCTACACTAAATGTCTGCAGTTTAAACTCCAGAACAACTGTAATTGTCATACCAGAGAACTCTCCCTCTCTCTCTCACTCCCTCTGCCACACAGCGACTACGTACTTTCAGTATCATGAATGGAAATGTTATATCTTCAAGTCCGCATTCTTCCGTTTGGAAAGAACCCGTAGTTGTGTACATAACTTTATCTTTTTGGCACAACGCCCGCTTTCTCACAATCCTCGAACATGAATGGCAAAACCAGACGCCCGCCCATTCTTTTATTTACAACAATTCTCCATGTAATAGTTTACATTATTTTTCCAAGAATCCAGTAGAATAGACGGAAGCGAACTCTACCAGCTGAGGTTCAAACATCGAACCATATGGTTGTAAGTCCACAGCACTAGCAATAGACACCTACATCAGCTGATAGTCATTTATAGATCTACCTTGCGTTTCTATCTTGGGGCCCGTCCACAATATAGCCTATATAGTGCTGATGTTGGACGTTAAAACCAACTCAACTCAACCTTGCGTCCCTAACCTCGAACCTTATAGTTGTAAGTTCTTAGCACTAGCGATAGACACCTACAGCAGCATCTGCTACAGTCATGTATAGATCTATCTATCTTGCGTCCCTAAAGAGCTTCTCATTCACACCAATACTCGGCGCGGTAATGACTGCGGGAATTTATAAATCTAGATCTAGATTCTAATTAGGACAAGCGAGATAACATCAGTCGGCGGCCGACTTCACGACTACGCGAGATCCAGATCTAAAATGGAAATGTAAACCCACGTGATGTAGGCCTAGATCACAGTGTTGTTAATGGGCGAGTCTGTAGTCTACTAGTCTATGAATGAACTGGGGTTACCACCCAGCAGCTCATTGACTGATCAATCGAACGTCTGTCTCGCTAGTCTCGCTAGTGCGACTGTACTCTGCCTATATATACCTACAGTGTTGGGCTGTTGTCTGGCAGCCTGCCCGGAATGTCGCCCGTCAACAGTGTTGTTACACCGCCAGGCAATTACTGTATGTACAGGCCATAGATGTCTATGGTACAGGCCTGTCTACATTTTTTTGGTCGGTTCAGTTGATTCACTGATTGCTATACGTGTAATTGAATCGCTTTCGCTTTTTTTTGGCTCATTCATTATATCATTGCTGTCTTTGGCTGTTTGTTGTTTTTTTTTTTATTCTTGTTTAACGCATTATTTCATTGCTGTCTATGGCTGTTTATTTTTGTTTTGTTTGTTTTATTCTTGCTTAACCCATTATTACATTGCTGTCTATGGCTGTTTATTTTTGTTTTGTTTGTTTTATTCTTGCTTAACGCCAACGCCAACGTCAACTCCAACACTATATAAACTATATTGTGGACGTGCTGTCACACACGAGACAGGACGGAGAGACCTGGACTTCTGTCTTAGCCAGTCAGATATTAAAACTGACACCGAACTGACCAGTAGGGGATGAATTGGACAAATATATTTTTGATAGATCGTGGGATCCGAACCCAGGACTTGTCTATCTGGAAACCGACGCTCTACCACTTGAGCCATTCGCCCCTGTCTTTGGTTAACTTTTATTTTAAAGCAAAAAACGGGTGTCGTCAGTGTCTTGATTCTAGGCTTGCTGCATATTGTGTTTTGTTTTTTCGAGAGTAAGATAACGACAGCTTATCACAGGTTAGTTCAACTGGTTGTCAATATACGTGGTATTTCAACTGGGTGTGACGTTTCGTTCCGCCCTGTCTCGTGTGTGGCAGCACATAATAATGTCAGACATCCGTCTTGGTTCCCGTCCACAATATAGCCTATATAGTGCTGTTGCTGAACGTTAAACCAACCCAACCCCCAACCCAACCCCAACCCCGACGTGTCGTTCGGATGGAACACCGTTAGCTATGTTATTGAACAACCCCCACAAACAAAAGTTACACTATGTAATGTTACCAGGGGTACTGTATCCAGTCATAAAAAAATGTATAACAGTGTTGTTGTTTTTTTGTCTGACCAGTTGACAAGCATGGGGGGCCGAAATTTGATTCTAGCTGGCCGGTGTTAAAATCAAACCAAGTTCGGAAGTCAGCAAGAAGCGTATTGGCCAGGTTCTTTTAAAATCGTTATTTGGGATCGGATCACAGCTATGAAGTCCATTAAAAGCCAATCGGTAAGTTTTTGTGTGTGATAAGTATGTCATTATTTAGTATGGAACCTATTATGTCTATTGCAAGTTTATCAATAGTTCTTGAGTATCTGGACACGTTTTATTTCTATATTAATCTTGGGAGACTGCGTAAGCCTAGTATGAGTGTGTATATGTGGAGTGGGGTGAGATGGGATGGGTAAGATGAAGACGAGCTGGCACTAGTGGTATAACGTTGATCTACCTCTCTTGAGTTCCCTGGTTCAAAGCCCACGATTGGTAAACATTTAAATTTCTTTATCCGATTTCGCCCTGTACTGGTAAGGTGTTTGTCAGTATAAACTGACAGGCTGAGACAGGAGTTATGGTATCCATCTACAGTCCCCCGCACTGCCAGGCGCAGTACATGAAATTGTCAGAAGTTAAGTCTTGGGACCCATTCACAATATAGCCTATATAGTGCAACTGATGTTGAACGCCAAGTAGCAAACTTGGCCTATGTGTCGAGTCCGGTCGTTCAGTTTATTTAGTTTAACGTCCAATTTCAGCACTTTATGGGCTGTATTGTGGACGAGCCCCAAAGGCTGACGTCTGATAATTTTATGTGCTGCAACACACGAGACAGGGCAGATATTCCGTGACTCCTATATCAGCCTGTCACATAAGACTTTCACCGACGAAACCAGTAGGGGGCAATATCGCCAGGGCTCGAAATACGACCCCCTGCATCGGAAGCCTTTGTTCTACCTTACCCCCCCTATGTCTAAGCGTACATAACTGGGACCTCTCAGGCCTATGATGTCGAATCCGACCGCCTTTCCATGCCATTATCTAACGTACTGTCAGTGTCTGCATATTATTTCTCCTCCCTTGGGTCGCAAGTAAAACATTTTGGTATGCTTACTACTAGTCGTAACATGTGTACATAAGAAAGAAGACTTCCGACGAGTCGTAGGCTACCTCGACGTTGTACTTACGTCGTTACGACCTGTAGATCCTGTAGATGTGGACATAAGAAAGAAGACTTCCGACGAGTCGTAAGCTACCGCGACGTTGTACTTGCGTCGTTACGACCTGTAGACGGTGCCTGGTCGGACTCGGAGACGCGGAGTGCACGTCCCCCGGGTGTGGTTAAAAATGTATACAGTCATGGGTGTACAGCTTTTGTGTGGGTTAGTTTGCCGTACGTGCCGCGCAGAAAGACGGGCCTAATCCTCTTCTTTTACCCCGTCGGGATCCCTTGATTGCATGCAGCTTGGGGGAGAGGGGGTGGGGGGAGGTTATGCTTGAGCGGGTAACTGTGCAACCCCTTGCCCCCTCTTCTTTTTCTTTTTCATTTAGTATTAAGTTTGTGTCAGTGTGTAATATTCAATATTGTGTCTGTTGTGTTGCTGGATATCGGACGGCATTGAGTTAGCACGCGAAGTTGGATACTGCTTCCTTACCTTGCATTGCAAAGACATCCCTCTCAGCAGGATCTCCTTGATTGATGAGATCTAAAAACTTAAGGCAGTCTCTCTCTCTCTCTCTCTCTCTCTCTCTCTCTCTCTCTCTCTCTGCCCTCTCTCTCTCCCCTCTCTCTCTCCCAACCTTCTTTCTATTATTTTGATTGTGTACTCTTTTCTTTGCGTTTCGCGGTGAAAGTTCAGTTATATGGATGGATGGTTTTTATTCCTCGTGCCCCAATGTGTTGGTAGGCAAAATTACATTCAAATGGTTTTCTGGACATCGGCTGCATCTGCTTTATTTGAATCACACGGCTGACATATAATGCTACTTTTGTTGGTTTATGTTGCACCTTTTGCCACAATGACAACTTTCAGCAGACACAGCCTAGCGCTGTATAACTCAGTTGAGGTTCCTCCCTGACTTTGGCTATTGACGGTTCAATACAGTTCAATGTGCTCTTCACCCCTGAACATCCTGCCTGCCTGAATGCACGCCCAGCCCACCTGCATTCGCGAGTTGCCGTGCAGATGTCCCCAAAACAAACACGCGCAGATGATACAGGCAACCAGGGCAAACTTTACTCACACACACTATTTACTATTTACTATTTTGTACCATAACATCTGACTATAGCGCATACGGGATGAATTGGGGGGAGCTGGCGGAAGTGGTAGAATGTTGAGCTCCCAATCAAGAGATGCATTTCCGCTTCTCAATCTTATAATCTGTTACATTCTTTTTCTTGTCGTATTTCGTTCCACACTGGTACTTTTCGTGTCAGTATAAAAAAAAAATTATGTACAGGTTGCCATAATGGCTCTTTTGGTGTCACTGCAATCATGCATAATGTACGGGTTGTTATACTGGTACTTTTCGTGTCAGTATATGTAACGTATAATGTACGGGTTGAGACTAGAATGATGTCCTTGTATCCCGCGCTGTTTCTGTGTAGCAGCACATTGATTTGAGTCCTGGGACCCATCGCCGTGATGAATCCTCCTTGAGAACTTTGAAGAGTATCCCTCCTACACAACAGTGGCTCCGTTCTTAATCCAGTGATCTTGTCAAGGATTTGATACGCGCCAATTAATTCTCTTGGCTGCCTAGCTATCCCACGAATTTATTTTTAAAAGCCACTTCAGAATTTTGAGGGGCTGCCCATAGCGTCCTTTATTATTCCCAATTCCTCTCTCTACTTTACAGTCCTCGGTTATCATTGACGTCAGAGCTTTTATCCCAGACAAATCGCCAGATGCAGAGCGTAGAAGACTATCAGAGTAGATTCTAGTCCTAGCGATTGTTATTTCATCAGCGTGCATCTCTTCATCAGTCACACCAGTGTGTGTCCCCCCGCGTGTGACATCCGTCCTGTCCATCCCACATCCGGCGCGTCCCTGGCGTTGTCCGAATAATAATTATTACAGGTTTCGCGATAGCTGGGCCTATGGAGAAAACGAAGACGGTAGTTGATATGTTGGTTGGTTTTATAACGTTTCACGTGAGCACCAAATGGGCTATATCTAACTGATTGATTGTTGTAAGGGGCGATAGTCGATAGCTTGGTTGGTTTATAACGTCCCAAAATGAGCACCAAATGGGCTGTATCCAAACTTATTGGGTATTGTAAGGGAATCTGTGATAACGGCTGAAATAAGTAAAACGAAAACGATAGTTGATAGGTTGGTTGATTTATAACATCCCGCGTCAGCACCAAATGGGCTGTATCCAAACAGATTGGTAATTGTAAGGGAATCAGCGATAACGGCTGAAATAAGTAAAACAGGTCAGGGAATGTGAATCATTATCCAATAATAGATCTATCCTACTCCTAGAATTAAGGAGCCAATGAGCCATGCCTATCAGACCTCACCCCTCCCCCAGGTCATCCGCTATCGCCGTGTGTGGATGTGAAAGCCTGTGTTTTGTGCGCCCGAGGAGGAGACGCACCCCGCTGACAACTCAAACAATGACAGCACTGGGCCAAATGGGCGGGATGGATGGACGGATGAATGGGCTCTAAATTGCTCGCTTCTGCGCTTTTAACATTTTTTTTTGGGAGGATGCGTGAAGTGGGAACTGTGTGTCTCTCTCTCTCTCTCTCTCTCTCTCTCTCTCTCTCTCTCTCTCTCTCTCTCTC
>RQTK01000207.1:269823-308832 GCA_003991915.1 Elysia chlorotica | reverse complement strand
AATCGGACTTTTCCCCTACTGGTTAGATCGGTTTTTAGTGTGTGGCCACCTTTTTTTAAATCGGACTTTTTCCCTTCTGGTTAGATCGATTTTAGTGTGTGGCCACCTTTTTTTAAATCGGACTTTTTCCCTTCTGGTTAGATCGATTTTAGTGTGTGGCCACCTTTTTTTAAATCGGACTTTTTCCCTTCTGGTTAGATCGATTTTAGTGTGTGGCCACCTTTTTTTAAATCGGACTTTTTCCCTTCTGGTTAGATCGATTTTAGTGTGTGGCCACCTTTTTTTAAATCGGACTTTTTCCCTACTGGTTAGATCGATTTTAGTGTGTGGCCACCTTTTTTTAAATCGGACTTTTTCCCTTCTGGTTAGATCGATTTTAGTGTGTGGCCACCTTTTTTTAAATCGGACTTTTTCCCTTCTGGTTAGATCGATTTTAGTGTGTGGCCACCTTTTTTTAAATCGGACTTTTTCCCTTCTGGTTAGATCGATTTTAGTGTGTGGCCACCTTTTTTTAAATCGGACTTTTTCCCTTCTGGTTAGATCGATTTTAGTGTGTGGCCACCTTTTTTTAAATCGGACTTTTTCCCTACTGGTTAGATCGATTTTAGTGTGTGGCCACCTTTTTTTAAATCGGACTTTTTCCCTTCTGGTTAGATCGATTTTAGTGTGTGGCCACCTTTTTTTAAATCGGACTTTTTCCCTTCTGGTTAGATCGATTTTAGTGTGTGGCCACCTTTTTTTAAATCGGACTTTTTCCCTTCTGGTTAGATCGATTTTAGTGTGTGGCCACCTTTTTTTAAATCGGACTTTTTCCCTTCTGGTTAGATCGATTTTAGTGTGTGGCCACCTTTTTTTAAATCGGACTTTTTCCCTACTGGTTAGATCGATTTTAGTGTGTGGCCACCTTTTTTTAAATCGGACTTTTTCCCTTCTGGTTAGATCGATTTTAGTGTGTGGCCACCTTTTTTTAAATCGGACTTTTTCCCTTCTGGTTAGATCGATTTTAGTGTGTGGCCACCTTTTTTTAAATCGGACTTTTTCCCTTCTGGTTAGATCGATTTTAGTGTGTGGCCACCTTTTTTTAAATCGGACTTTTTCCCTTCTGGTTAGATCGATTTTAGTGTGTGGCCACCTTTTTTTAAATCGGACTTTTTCCCTACTGGTTAGATCGATTTTAGTGTGTGGCCACCTTTTTTTAAATCGGACTTTTTCCCTTCTGGTTAGATCGATTTTAGTGTGTGGCCACCTTTTTTTAAATCGGACTTTTTCCCTACTGGTTAGATCGATTTTAGTATGTGGCCACCTTTTTTTAAATCGGACTTTTTCCCTTCTGGTTAGATCGATTTTAGTGTGTGGCCACCTTTATTTTTTAATCGGACTTTTCCCCTACTGGTTAGATCGGTTTTTAGTATATCAGCTCAGACAAAAGCCCTGGTACCCCCCGCGCTGTCTCTGTGTGGTAGGCTGGTAGCACGTACAATTATCAGACAATTAGAAATCTATCTGGGAACGCAGATTAGGATTTAAACTTTGAGGGAACTTTTCAGTCACACAAATAATGTTTGGGGTCTTCAAACGGGATCCATAACAACTGGACCAGTAGTGTTCTTGCTACTGGACTGACGAGCGGGCGGTCCAGGGTTCGAGTCTTAGCTGATGACCCTCGCGCAAGCAGACGTTGTAATCTCAAGTTTCTGCGGGACACCATGGGGACAAAATCTATACCTCTTGATCTTCAAAATGAGCACCGTGTTTGTTTTATTGGCCCAATTCCTGCAAGTACAAGATATATACTCAAAGACCCCCCACCCTCTTTCTCTCTCTCTTCTCTCTCTCTCTCTCTCTCTTTTCTCTTCGTATTTCTCTCTCTCCCTCTCTTTATCTCTCTCCATTTTATTCTTTGATTAGAAGGAAGAGAACCAACAAGACAAACACACACACACACACACCGTCAGTCCCAATTCTCTATCTTCATTCGGTATATAATGTCTAGCGCATATTCTGTCCCCATCTCCTCTTCCATCTACTTCACCAAGTTACTCACTCCACCAGCCTCGGCGCCTCTCTGAAAGTGAAACGTATATCATTTTAATTTCGGTATAAAAAATGAATGCACGTCAGCCATAATCGTTATTGCAGCTCTCTATAGATCTTAACTGTGATCTGCATCACTCATTAATTTAAGCTGTGTAAATAATGTTGTGGTGGTTTGTAGTTCAACTGATGTGATAGAGATTGCCAGACCTCTGCAAAATCAATTCTGATAAAGAGAGAGACACACACAGTCGGAAACAGAGAGAGAGAGAGAGAGAGAGAGAGAAGGAGAGACAGACAGACACTCAAAGATAAATAGATGAGAGGCAAATTGGAGGCGGAGGGACTGTGCTGTTTATTCAATTTATTGACGTTTGTGAGAGAGTGAAAGAATGTATTTAATTATAATATTTTTTTTAATGGTTTACATTTTCAGCTGTGTAGACCAACAGTGCCAAGATATATAGCGAGTGTTTTTATTTATTTATTTATTTATTTATTTTTTTTTACAATTAGATCATGTCATTAAGTTTTTAAGTTATTTGTATGGCAATATTTAAGGTTATTTTTGTAAGAAAACCTCTCTCTGTCTTAATATGTAGTGCTTCAGCCTGGGTAACCTACTGTATCAAACGTTTCACCTAAATATGTCTTATAATAGCTATTGGTACCACTGCTGTCCATCTTTCAGTGACGAAAGGGAGGGGGGGGGGGGTTAATTATTGGCGCAAGTGGTAAAAGTGTTGGTTTTCTTATGGTAAGGCCCTGTGTTTAAAGCATTTTAAAATCCTCATGTCAAGACAGTGCATTCTTGCTTGTTACTCAATTACACAGGGACGGAAACACAGAGAGATAGAGAGAGCAAGAGAGCGAGCGAGAGACAGAGACAGACAGACAGACAGAGACAGAGGCAAAAAAGATTCAAAGAACCGTGGACCGTGATGTTATTGTTAACCATTCTTGCTTGTTACTCAATACTCTTAAAACAGTTCTTGCTTTTCATATGTCCATTCCTTCATTAAATGCTCCTAGTTGGATTACTAAGTATTATTTCTTCTTATCTTTTGTCCCAGAATGGCTAAGAATGGCGAGACCCCACTCCAACAATAACTTGAAGGAGAAACTCCAAGAAGAGTTTTTATCATGTAAGATTTGCCTGGAGCCGTTACAGCGGCCCAAAGCCCTGCCCTGCCTTCACTCCTTCTGTGAGCTATGTCTCAGGGTGAGTAAGCTGTATATATACTGTGTGTTCTCTCTCTCTCTCTCTCTCTCTCTCTCTCTCTCTCTCTCTCTCTCTCTCTCTCTGTGCCGTGCCTTCACTCCTTCTGTGAGCTATGTCTCAGGGTAAGTAAGCTATATATACTGTGTGTTCTCTCTCTCTCTCTCTCTCTCTCTCTCTCTCTCTCTCTCTCTCTCTGTGCCGTGCCTTCACTCCTTCTGTGAGCTATGTCTCAGGGTAAGTAAGCTATATATACTGTGTGTTCTCTCTCTCTCTCTCTCTCTCTCTCTCTCTCTCTCTCTCTCTCTCTCTCTCTCTCTCTCTGTGCCGTGCCTTCACTCCTTCTGTGAGCTATGTCTCAGGGTAAGTAATTATTCTCTACCTACAGTTTATACTCTCATACCCCTAATACTGTTCACCTACTTTTAGTACACTCGCAAACAAGTACCTGAAACTTAACCCATCAGCATTTAAAAAATATTTAAAATATAATACTTTTTTAAAACCTGAAAAATATATTGTTGGCAGTTTGCAAGTATTTTAGTATTTATGCAGTACATGTTCTGTACTTGATATAGGCTTGGTAAGGAAAGGGTTCGCTTGATCCGGATATAAACTGATTGTGGTTATTACAAACTGGGAAAAGCTTTGGATCAATGATTTTTATTTTTGTTCAGTGCAGTCATTATAATTACACCTGATCTGTCCTCAGGGCTATGTCCGTCGTAACCCCGGCAACCAGCCCGGTCATTTTCCCTGCCCGATGTGCCGGAAAAGTACGCAAGTGCCGGCTGGAGGGGTGGAGTTTTTCCCGGACAACTTCCTCCTGCTCAGTCTGGCAGACACGATTCACGAGACGACGTCGTCGGCATCATGCCCCGTCACCGCGTCGCCCGGAGACAGCTGGTGTTGCGCCTCTGGACTCAGTCGCCTGAGCTCCTCGCAGCACCATCACCGGCAGCAACATCAACAACAACAGCATCATCGCCACCACCACCTGAGTAGCAGCAACAGCTGCACTCTGCCAGTCAGTAACAACAACAACAACAACAGCAGCAGCAGTAGTAGTAGTAGTAACTTTCTCTCAGGGAGTGCAAACCTAGCCCCGAGCCACTATGGGTCGGGCGGCTTTGTCCCTGTACACACCACGAGCAGTGGGAACTTTCACCACCTGGGAACTGTAAGCTTAAGCAGCTGCCCCGGCCACTACGACTCTGGCGGGTCTGTGTCGGCGACGAGCACCAGTAGCGGCAGTACCAGCAGCCTCGGCTTCTCGGAGCTAGCGCAGCAGCAAGTCCAGCTCCCGCCCCCGAGATGTCACACACTGTCGTCGTCATCGTCAACGAGCTCCACCCTGTCGTCTCTGTCTGCGCTGTCAACGTCTTCCCTGGTCTCGTCGGCCCCGCCCTCCCCCTCGCCAGTCCCTCCTCGCAGCCTATACCCTCCTTCGCCCCGGGAGAAGAGGCACAGATCTCACGAGTGAGTCTTGTTGAAGTGTTGTCACACAAAATAATATCCGATAATTTGTATGTCATCTAAATCTTAGCATCCCTCCCTCCAAAGCACCAACTAAATTTAGAATATCTTCACAGCGACAAATCTAACGAGTGAGTGTTGTTGAAGCCATGTTGTCTCACAAGATAGTATCCGATAATTTGTATGTCATCTAAATCTTAGCATCACTCCCTCCAAAGCATCTAGATAAGATTTAGAAATCTTCCCCAACAATGATTAATCTTTGGTCAGACGAAGCACAACTCTTGTCTTCACCGTGAGAGAAGAGGCACAGATCTAACGAGTGAGTGTTGTTGAAGCGTTATGTTATCACACAAGATAATATCCGATAATTTGTATGTCATCTAAATCTTAGCATCCCTCCCTCCAAAGCACCGAGATAAGATTTAGAAATCTTCCTCAACAACGATTAATCTTTGGTCAGACGAAGCACAACTCAGTCTTCACCGTGAGAGAAGGGGTGCAGATCTCACAAGATAATATCCTATAATTTGTATGTCATCTATATCTTAGCATCCCTCCCTCTAAAGTACCGAGATAAGATTTAGAAATCTTTATTAATGAAAAAGGTCTTTGGTTAATCTTTGGTCAGATGAAACGCAACTCTTGTCTTAACCGCGGGAGAAGGGTTGCAGATCTAACGAGTGAGTGTTGCTGAAGCCGCGTTATCCCACAATTATCTGAACATTTGCTTTGGGTCTAAATAGTCTCTTCTTCCTAGGTCTCCTTCCAATTACATGTTTGTGGGGCTGAAAAAAGGGCTAACATTACATGCCATCCGATATATTTTCGTAAATTGAAATTATGATGAAAAACTTCATTCCAAACTAATTGCCGCTGGTGTTTATGGTATAATTATATTTAAAAAATTTGTTCAGTAAATCAAGAGACATCATTATTAAAGATTTTTGTACCAAAAAGAGTGAAAACTTTCACTTCAAGCAATACATTTTAAATTACAACAGCTGAAGGCCATAGTATGTGTGTCAGAAAAAAAAAATTGAAAAAAAATCAGTGGTTCAATGGAAGCATCTGAGACACCAACACAGTGTGAAATCACTTTCATATCTTTCACTTCAAGCAATCACATTTCAAGTTACAACAGCGAAAGGCTCAGAACAAAATATTTAAAAAAAATCAGTGGTTTAGGGGAAGCATCCGAGACACCATCCCAATGTGAAATCACTTTCATATAACTATAGGAGAGGAGGATGAAGGTAACCCCCCTTCCCCTCCAAAGAAAAAAAGTGCACATAGAATGGACATGTATAAATGAATAGTAGATACCATTATCTGTGATGAAGCTTTAAACTTCACATCCTAGTCTTTATTGATTTTGTCAGAGAGTTGAAATTTAATTTGATGCAAGCCTTTGTTATTTTTTCTTCAATGCTATTCAATTATTTAAAAAAATGCTTATTGTTGTATCAAATTTTTTATCCCTCGATCGTCTTACTTTAGATGGTATTTCGGCAAAGTCAGCCGCAATGCATCGGAGGAGTGGCTTTTAGCACCGGACTACCCTAAAGGTACTTTCTTGGTGCGCCTTGGAGAGATGTCGCCAGGTAACTGAACAAAGCAGCGGGAACTCCCTCTCCCTCTGTATTCTTATTTCTCTTCCGCTCTATTTCCTAGCTGTTAGTCTCCAGTGATTTCAATTTTCCATAAATTTACGATATTCAGTATTAAAAAAAAGAAAGTTGGCAGGTCAGAGTTTAGTAAAATTACCTGGTAATTGTTTGTGATTCAGTATGCTGTTCCACTTTATGTGATCTAATTGATTGGGAAGTACAAATACAGTACCGGTAGTTTGTTTAAATCTGCTTCTGACACGAGATACTGACAAGGGGGCAAAGGGTTGAGTTAAAAATAATTATGTTAACAGTTGATCCGGTTAGGAAAAGCTGTTTAGAACCACCACTTGCCTTAAATTTAGACTTTTATTTTTCTCTCCGCTACCTGCAGACACATACACGTTGAGCGTGCGCGACTGCGACGAGCTGCGAGGATACCTGGTGAAGCACTACAAGATTCTCACCAGAAAACTCGACAACGGAGGCGAGCTCTACTTCATCAGCAACCAGCGGCTGTTCACCTCCCTCTCAGACTTAGTCAAACACTATCAAGGTAGGTTGGTTAGTTGGTTGTTGGGGTTGGTTTAACGTCCAACAGCAGCACTATATAGACTATATTGTGGACAGACCCCAAGACTAACGTCTGACAATTTTATGTGCTGCCACACACGAGATAAAATACCATGGTCAGCCAGTCACATTTTACTGACACCGATCCAACCAGTAGGGAACGCAACAGCCAGGATTCGAACTCGGGACCTTTTGCGTCGGAAGCCGTTGTTCTACCCCTAGACCACCGCGCAGGCATACTGTGTGTACTGCGTGTGCATTTTTTTTTTCTTAGTCTTTTGTTCTTTAGTTTGATTTGGTTACCTTCCATGTGGTGACATTTGAAAGATTTTATCTACACGTTTTAAGCTTTCGAGAAAAAAGTAATAACAAGTTTAGTCTGTTACAGATTTATGATTTATGTCTAGGTAATATTATTACTATTGTTTCTTTAGCTTTATAACCAGGCTGCCAATTTCTACACTTTTTGTTTCTGAATATTATTCTGTTTCAGAAAGAATATTTTCTTGATGTTATCTCTAATCTTATCGAAACTGTAGATAGAACATTTTTAACGTCACCTCATGTTTTATAACTTTATGCATGTTTTGGACAAAACTTGTTTTGCATACTTAATATACTTATTGTTGTTTTTTAACGTTCTTCGCTTTTAGTTGGTGACTGTTTTATCATATATAATATTCATTCACATTTTGGGTCACGACTTCGTCATATAGATCCAGGAGATGTAAAACCCAGAGCAATTGAGATCCAGTCTCCCTCCCTGTACAGAGAATTTTTTCACCACTGCGTCCTTATTTATCTTTGAATTTAAACTGTATGTAGTGTTTAATACTCTTGTCTTGATTTTAGGTCTTGGCCTTTTTATCATAATTTTCATACACATTTAGGGTCACCACTTCAAGGAAATCTATTAGATGTAAATCCCAGGACGAGAGAGATTCAGTCCAGAGCTGGCGTTGTATGCTTAGCAACAGTAAACAAACAATCCACATGCTCTGATTCCAGCTACTTTTTGTCCCCCCCTCAGAATCGGCGGACGGCCTGTGCTGCAAGCTCGCGTCGACCTGCGCCAAGCCGCGCTCCCTCATCTGGGCCATGGAGCGCGGCAAAGAGGACGAGTTCATGACGGAGCGAAGCACGCTGCAGCTCATTCGCAGGCTGGGCAGTGGTCAGTTTGCCGAAGTTTGGCTCGGTAAGTTCGGACAGCTTTTGCTTGCCAGCTTCCTTTGAGCTGTTTTTAACCTTTTTCTCCTTTTCCGATCACGTCGCATGCGTGTTTTGCGAATTAATATGCTCTTGTGCTAGCACCTCTTCTTGGTATTCATCTGTACAGCTTCCTTTGAGCTGTCTGTAACCTTTTCCCAACACGTTGCACGCGTGTTGTGCGAATTAATATGCTCTTGTGCTAGCATCTCTTCTTGGTATTCATCTGCACACCTGTTGTTTCAAAAACAATGAAATCAAACCTTTTATTTACCTTTTGTAAATTAAAAAAAAATTCCTCAAAATAGTACTCACACAGAAAATTAGACTTAATCCTTATAACCCGTAATCCCGCTACAGCAGTATCTGCCTTGTTTGACTCTAGGCCGTAGTAGCGCTATATCGGGATTTGGAGGGGTATGATCTAATGCGCTATAAATAAATACCAATAAGGTTCACATCCTGTTTAAAATAATAAATAGCGTCAGTTAAAGATATCCGCGTCCATCAGGCATGTTTTTGATGATATTTTAGTAAGAGCAGTGAGGGGCCAGGAATATAGGTCAATGAGGTCAGGGCAATAGGGTTCAAAGGGTTAAATGATGGGAAGTGAAATGGTTTGCATACAAATGCTTCATAGCGCATGTTTTCTGCCCTCACACAGCCAAGTGGCAAGGTTCGATGGATCGCACACATGTTGTGCGGTATTCATCTGCACACCGGTTGTTTCAAAAACAATGAAATCAAACCTTTTATTTACCTTTTATAAATTTTTGAAAATTCCTCAAAATAGTAATCACACAGAGAATTAGAATTAAACGATAGGAAGTGATATGGTTACCTAGAACATACAAAATTAGCGCCTGTTTTCTGCCCTCACACATACAAATGCTAACTAGCGCATGTTTTTCTCGTCTCACACAGCCAAGTGGCAAGGCTCGACGGACGTGGCCGTCAAAGTCCAGAACACGACGTGCGTCACTGCGGCCGCCTTTCTGGACGAGGCCCAGATCCTGAAGACCCTGCAGCACCCGAACATCATCGAGCTGCGGGGCGTGTGCTGCACCGACGACTTGGACTACAGCCTGGGCAGTGCGGGGCCAGGCAGCGACGACGGCAGCGGGGGTGGGTGTGGGGCCCTCCTGGTCCAGCCGCAGCCCGTCTACCTCCTCACTGAGTACATGCCGCGCGGGCAGCTGTCGCGGTACCTGCGCGAGGCTGGCAGCTCGCTGGCCCTCTCACAGCTCATACACATCGGGGCGCAGGTTGGTACACTGGCTTCTCTTGGTCTCTAACACAAACTGAATAATTAACCCTCTCACAGCTCATACACATCGGGGCGCAGGTTGGTACACTGACTTCTCTTGGTCTCTCTAACACAAACTGAATAATTAACCCTCTCACAGCTCATACACATCGGGGCGCAGGTTGGTACACTGAATTATCTTAAATCTCTAAAACACAAACTGAATAATTAACAAAAAAAAAACTAAAAAAAAAAAAAAAACAGCTCATACACATTGGGGCGCAGGTTGGTACACTGGCTTCTCTTGGTCTCTCTAACACAAACTGAATAATTAACCCTCTCACAGCTCATACACATCGGGGCGCAGGTTGGTACACTGGCTTCTCTTGGTCTCTCTAACACAAACTGAATAATTAACATGTACGAGGCTGGCAGCTCTCTGACCCTGTCACAGCTCATACACATCGGGGCGCAGGTTGGTACACTGGCTTCTCTTGGTCTCTCTAACACAAACTGAATAATTAACATGCACGAGGCTGGCAGCTCTCTGGCCCTCTCACAGCTCATACACATCGGGGCGCAGGTTGGTACACTGGCTTCTCTTGGTCTCTCTAACACAAACTGAATAATTAACATGTACGAGGCTGGCAGCTCACTGGCCCTCTCACAGCTCATACACATCGGGGCGCAGGTTGGTACACTGGCTTCTCTTTATCTCTAACACAAACTGAATAATTAACATGCACGAGGCTGGCAGCTCTCTGGCCCTCTCACAGCTCATACACATCGGGGCGCAGGTTGGTACACTGGCTTCTCTTGGTCTCTAACACAAACTGAATAATTAACCTGCTCACGAGGCTGGCAGCTCGCTGGCCCTCTCACAGCTCATACACATAATGGTTCAAATATAATGATGTTGCAACCCAAAGCTCATACACATCGGGGCGCAGGTTGGTACACTGACTTCTCTTGGTCTCTAACCCAAACTGAATAATTAACCCTCTCACAGCTCATACACATCGGGGCGCAGGTTGGTACACTGGCTTCTCTTGGTCTCTAACACAAACTGAATAATTAACCCTGTCACAGCTCATACACATCGGGGCGCAGGTTGGTACACTGGCTTCTCTTGGTCTCTAACACAAACTGAATAATTAACCCTTACACAGCTCATACACATTGGGGCGCAGGTTGGTACACTGGCTTCTCTCGATCTCTCTAACACAAACTGAATAATTAACCCTTACACAGCTCATACACATTGGGGCGCAGGTTGGTACACTGGCTTCTCTTGGTCTCTAACCCAAACTGAATAATTAACATGTACGAGGCTGGAAGCTCGCTGGCCCTCTCACAGCTCATACACATCGGGGCGCAGGTTGGTACACTGGCTTCTCTCCATCTCTAACACAAACTGAATAATTAACCCTGTCACAGCTCATACACATCGGGGCGCAGGTTGGTACACTGGCTTCTCTTGGTCTCTAACACAAACTGAATAATTAACCCTCTCACAGCTCATACACATCGGGGCTCAGGTGGGTACACTGGCTTCTCTTGGTCTCTAACACAAACTGAGTAATTAACATGCACGAGGCGGGCAGCTCTCTGGCCCTGTCACAGCTCATACACATTGGGGCGCAGGTTGGTACACTGACTTCTCTTCACCTCTAACCCAAACTGAATAATTAACATGCGCGAGGCTGGAAGCTCTCTGGCCCTGTCACAGCTCATACACATTGGGGCCCAGGTTGGTACACTGGCTTCTCTCGATCTCTCTAACATAAACTGAATAATTAACATGTACGAGGCTGGCAGCTCTCTGGCCCTCTCACAGCTCATACACATCAGGGCGCAGGTTGGTACACTGGCTTCTCTTGGTCTCTAACATAAACTGAATAATTAACATGTACGAGGCTGGCAGCTCTCTGGCCCTCTCACAGCTCATACACATTGGGGCACAGGTTCGTACACTGGCTTCTCTCGATCTCTCTAACACAAACTGAATAATTAACCCTTACACAGCTCATACACATCGGGGCGCAGGTTGGTACACTGGCTTCTCTTCATCTCTAACACAAACTGAATAGTTAACATGTACGAGGCTGGCAGCTCGCTGGCCCTCTCACAGCTCATACACATTGGGGCACAGGTTGGTACACTGACTTCTCTTGGTCTCTCTAACCCAAACTGAGTAATTAACACGCGCGAGGCTGGAAGCTCGCTGGCCCTCTCACAGCTCATACACATTGGGGCGCAGGTTGGTACACTGACTTCTCCAAAACTGACGTCTGACAATTTTATGTGCTGCCACACACGAGACAGGGCGAGGATACCATGACTCCTGTCTCAGCCGATCACATTAAACTGACACCGACCCAACCAGTAGGGAGCGCAATCGTCAGGATTGAAACAATTTACTACTCTAAAATACGGTGGGGTGCGTCTAATTTTGATTTTTTCTTAGTTTCAGTGGTATCTGCTTGAGATAAACCTAAGGGGAATAGTAAACGTTTGTTTCATCCTAAGTTTGTCTTAAACAGTGACCGTGAAGTAGACAAAAAGGAATCGGTGCCTCAGAATTAGTTCATATAAATAAAGCCATAGAGTATCTTAAACAGGTTTCATCTGAGGCAGATTCCACTGGGCTTTATAATGGTTCAAGTGTTATGATGTTGCCACACAATACATTTAGTTAAGTTATTATGACATTTGCACCTGCTCATCAACGTTGCGTAAATGCATCTGCTTCTCTCACTCTGCAGATAGCGGATGCAATGGCTTACATGGAGAAGGAAAAGTTTGTACATAGGAATCTCGGCGCGCGGAACATCCTTGTTGGAGAGCAGAACAGGGTCAAGGTCGCTGGATTCGGCATGACCAAGGCTGTGGACGATCCGGATTTCAACTTTAGAAGGGGTAATTGGATGTGGGACCTGTTGTACCAAACCTGTTATTCTGAGAAATAGTCGATTTAAAGGCTCTACAGAGCATAGTTTTAATGTGGCTTCTGTGTAAAGAATATTCACTACAAGAATCGAAACAATATAATGAATTCTAAGGCGTGACACAAGTATAACTATTACATCTCTTACAATGCTGTTGTTGAAGCAAACAAAGAAATATTTTTTTTTTTTTTAAAGCAAAGATAAATCCTTGGATAATATTGGGAACATACTCTATGAAGAACATTTGTTTATGTATCCTAATTTTTCTACCTCTTTATATTTGCTGTGCAGGTTTGAAAATGGCAATAAAATGGATGGCACCAGAAGTGTTACAGTACAACAAATACAGCACCAAGGCTGATGTTTGGTCTTTTGGGATTGTCTTAATGGAGATCTTTACATATGGAAAAGAGCCTTATGAAGGTAATATGAAAAGAAATAAAATTCTCAATGTAGCAGTCACATTTTATCTCTTTAATCTTCCCCTGAGATTTAGATTCATATGCCAACCCTAAACAGTCTCTAGGCGTTTAATCAGCGGATGTGCTGTCCCTATATTGTTGTATGTGTTAATTTTTGTCTAAGGTACATTATTATTACTGGAAAGTTTCCCTTATGTATACTCAATTTTTAATTCTTATATCCAACCGCCCATTTTATGAGCCGGGACTGAATCGTATATCATCAACATGTTAAAAGCTTTATGTTTTGATTTTTGACAATGCAATCTGAATCAGAATGTTTTATTTGACACAGATATAAAAATAATTATATTGCATACTCATCTAATGAATAGAGTTGCTGGCAAAGTTCAACTTCAAGTCGATTTGCTTTGATCAAGATTAATTTTGTTTATGTATTATGAAACAAGTTTTAAAATAATCAAGGGTTTGTTTCATTCTCCCCCCCCCCTCCCCCCTATCCAAAGGACAGTTTAATACAGTTTAATTTTGATTTATAAGGATTGGGCATGAAAGCATGTATTAGAAATGTGACCACTAGCCCACCATAAACCATACTTTTTTCTCCTGTCGTTCCCACAGACAAGGCCAGCATGGAAGCTTTCGAGAGCGTGCAGGACGGCTACCGCATGGAGAAGCCCGACATCTGTCCGCCGGAGGTCTACACCGTCATGCTGAGCTGCTGGCAGAGCAACGCCCACTCCAGGCCCTGCTTCGACTTCCTGAACACTTTCCTCCACGATTTCGAGAGTTGACAGCTGTGCCCGAGTGAATGTGCAAAAACTTATCAGAATATCGGACAGAGACGGAACTCTCCGCCTGCTGTTGCTGTCAACTGCGTGAGGCACTCTGGCACTCTGGGTCCAGACAAAACTTTGATCCATGACGTCCGGAGACGACGGCCATGTATGTTCTTGTGTGGAGTAGTCGGGTAGGCTGGTTCCGGTAACAACAGCCTCTCGGATAAGCTTCTACGGACGGCACAAACCAACAGCTGACGGAAGCCCTGAAGCTGCCAGACCAAGTTTGGACTTCACCGAGAAAATGGATAGTGGACAGCTGCTGTGCATACTGACATGTGTGCGTGTTTGTGTGTGGTTCTCTCTCAGTGGAAGGAAACCTTAGTGGGCAAAGCTTACCTTACTTCGGTGATAGTGAGCATGAAATAAGAAATAATTCCAGCCTTTGTGAGTATTAGCGAAATAGAGTGAAAGCATGTTGGTTCAGTAACGATCGTTAGTGGGTAGGACTTGACAATGGCAGGCTTTGTCTGTGTTGTCTGATGTTCTACTGGCTAACTTTAGATATAAGATCAGACTTGTGTTCAACGAATAATAATCATGGAGTGATGTACCGTACTTCTCCATGCTCAATTAAAACGACTGAAAATTAAATATTTTGACTTCTGAATGAAGCAAATCTGGGCCTGTGCCTGTAGTATTATAAACATCTAGTTTTTTTTACAGAGATGTTTAAAGCTTTCACACGGCGCGGTGATCCAGGGGTAGAACATCGCCTTCCGACGCAAAAGGTCCCGAGTTCGAATCCTAGCGGTTGCGTTCCCTACTGGTTGGGTCAGTGTCAGTATAATGTGACCGGCTGAGACAGGAGTCATGGTATCCCCGCCCTGTCTCGTGTGTGGCAGCATATAAAATTGTTAGACGTCCGTCTTGGGGCCGGTCCACAATATAGTCTATATAGTGCTGATGTTGGACGTTAAAACCAACTCTACTCAACTTAACTCAGCCTCAGCTGCCTAGTGCATTAACAGACCAAGGCAGAGCTAGGTTTAATAAATTTATAAGCATTTTAGAAAAATAATTGGGCACAGATGAGATGCGCTCCGATGTTTGTGTCTGCTAAGATTGACTAATTGAAACTAGCTAGACAAATTTAAAATTCAAGAAAAGAAAGAAAGGGAAGCAGGAGAAATACGTGTTTATTTTTTTTATTTTTTTTAACAATATCGCTGAGGGCATGAGCAGGAACCATCCTCAGTGGATGTTGGATGCCTCTCAATTACTGGAATAGGACGGCGACGGATCATGACAAAGGTAAACAAGCCTTAACCTCCTGGCACGCTCCTTCTAAAACTTACATTGTTTTTTACAAGGAAAAGTCAAGTGTGTCTCGATCTCATCTTAGAATTGGAAACTAGATCAATATAGCATATTTATCATCAAGCAAAGGATTTCTTCCTCTTTTTAAAAAAGTTGACGAGTTTATTACATTGGTATGCTGTTTCCTGACTGGGTTCATTAAAGTTGTGTCCCTACTCTCTTTTTATAACTTTTTATCAACATGTGGTATAGGAGTAGTAACCAAGACTTACCCCGTTGTTAAATGAACTATATTTTGGTTGTGCTTTTAACTTGTTAGATGAACCTAAGCTTTATATTCAGCAATTTTAGTTGAATGAAAAAAAGATTCCTTTACAATCAAAAGGTTTGTGGTAGAGCTGAATAAAGTTTTCGCCTTCTATGGAAATGCATTTATATAATTCTATATATTTGTATTGATTTGTTTTATATACCAGCCTTGCCAATCAAATTGTTCTGGATTTGACCAGAAAGAGTTGTGTATCTTATGCTCTTCCTATCTGCTTGCATAGCTGTGTGAAAAACTTAATGTCCTTTTTATATGTTTCGGGACTCTAGCCTTGCCATCCTAAACAACTGCTAACACTACAGAAATATTGTATAACTTCTAATTTATAGTCATCAGTTTCTTTTTATAGCTCGCATACATCACATGCTATTTTTTTTCCTTCAATTTTAGAGCTATTATACATATGAATTTTTTAATGATGAAATATGCATACTGTCTCAGTGAATATTGGGTGGGGAGAAATCACTCAGGCGATTCTGGAAGCAATAATTATTATACTTAAAGCTTCTCTCTAGCATCAAGGGTTTGTTTACATTTTCACTAGCATGCCAAGACGAATGTTTAATGGATAGTGAAATCAAGGAGTAAATGTTCCCCCTTCTCGAGTTATCCTTTTAAAGCATGCTCATATACGTTATAACCACATTTTGAGATTGAGTTAAATGTTAATGCCACCTTGTAGTCTCTTGATGAACTTTTTTCATCATACAAAGTGCTAAAAATTGTGGGAAACGCGTTACTATGCTAGCCTTTCTAAAACTACATGTCGAGAGGTTTCCACTGTTCCTTTGCTTCAAAGTTCTTTCTTTGACAATTTTGTGCAGTATTATTTTGGATCTGATTTGTCGCAAACTCAGCTAGAAGGCTAGAGAAAATTGATTTTTATTTAGTGTCTCTGGGATCCACATATAAAGGAGTCAATCTAGTGTTCACCTTGAAGCAAATCACTGAGATGTAGGAAGAGTTCAAGTAGTAACTAGAAAGGCTTTTAGTTTTACAGTATATTAAAAATGTAATCAGATTGTCAGAGCACACTTTTTCAGTGATATACATTTTTTTGTGTACCGCAATCATTTCTGAATTCTCCTTCCAACAGATTGTCGCTTTGACAATGTATTGATATGCTTTTCCCCCTTCAATGAAATGGCTATCCTCTTCAAGGAGTAATTCTCTCAGGATTGTGCTATGCAATGTAGGTGAATCAACATATCCATCAGCCCTTGAATAGT
The DNA here is from genome assembly GCA_003991915.1 of Elysia chlorotica. Taxonomy (NCBI): domain Eukaryota; kingdom Metazoa; phylum Mollusca; class Gastropoda; family Plakobranchidae; genus Elysia; species Elysia chlorotica. Next base: position 292,442 of record RQTK01000207.1, on the reverse strand, counting down.
TTTATCACTGTTTATACCAACATGCTATAGGGATTCTATATAATGTAAGAAAAAAGGTTACTGAAAACTCATAAAAACATAATTATCTCCCCCACTAAGGAGCAAGTGTTATGTAATCATTTACCATGAGTTGCATCTCTGTATTGCCTCATTTAATTACATACTTTTATAATAGGCCTGATGATCACTCAATATTGACAATGGTCTCAATAGAACAGATAATGTCCACCCAACACCTTGAACGTTGAAGGAGAATACTACTAGAATATGATCATAGTTTTCATACTGTAGTTTGCCTATAATTCCAATGTTATTAATTATGAGTTTCTAAGATATCTTCTGGTTATCCATAAATAAACAATTGTTTCAGTCAGATAGGTTTGTTATGAAAATTTAAAGAAACCGAAATTATCTTTCATGACTTTTGGTAGATACATGACTCTCACTTCAAAAAGTTTTATGTTTACTTTGATGTGCTAAGTAATGGTTTCAGAGGTGTTATAAAATCTTCGAGGTTGTGGGTACATGCATACCGAACACGCATGTTTTTTTAATTAATTTTATTGTTGGTTAATTTAGGATACCCCCCACCCACGCCAGAAAATTTAATTTCTATAGTATATTTTGCAGTTTTGGCAAATTATAATCAACACAAAAGCAATTATTATTATGATTATAATGAAATAATTCTTCAAAAAGTTTATTACCTTGATTTTTTTTCACAATAAAAAGTTCAAGATTTTGATAAAGACAATGATAGGAATAATTTTATTTTGGTTCAAAATCCAATTGGATGGTATATATCATCATCATGATAATCATCAGCAGCAGCAATATTATCAATATCATCATCATCATCAGCAACCAGCAATGTAAGCGACCTTCAACATAATTACTTCCTCTTTGATTCTCCTGAAATGATAATGGTACTTAAATAAGATTTTTGGTACAGTCTTCACTTTTAATCTTGGATAATTTAAAGCCGTTTTAAATTCATTGCTTACTACAAACCTTAATATAAAATATTAAATTGAAATAGTTTAACAAGCACTTATTTGATAACATTAACAAGCCTTTGAAAATTAGCACATACATATTATTTTATTTATAAATAATTAATCAATGCATGTGGGTAGTAGATCTCTGCAAGCTTAAAGTTGTATATTGTCACATGTACTTGGACATATTGTATCTAGGTTTTCTATTTTGTATCAAATAGAATTGATATCCTCAATTGTTCAAATGTAATTTTTAAAAGAGTTACTGATTCAATAATTCCTCCCAGAGAGAAGAAAAAGCTGCATGACTATACTTGGAACTAGTCATGGCACCTTTATAATGGCTTAATCAAAATGATTGTTGTGACTTCAATGGCTTTTTGATTTATTATTATTATTTTTCACAAGTAATGTATGTAGATTGAGAGAATGGGATCTATTTCTTTACCATATCTTTATACTTTGTTTTGTTATTTGGAGAAATGGATCTTCATTGTTGCTATGCATAGATAGATAACAGACAATATTGTATCAAATATTACAAATTCGACAAAATGAAATGTTTTCAAAGAAAGCCAGTCTTTGATCAACGTTAATTGGAAAGCGAAGATTTACGTGTTTTGAAATTGAACCATATGAATTGTTATGATGTAGGCCAGTAGCCCTGTTATACCTTCCTCAGCTGTGCTGTGTTTGCGGAGAGAATGTTTAAATAAGTCATGTTATTTGGTTGTAAGTTCACTGCGTTGTACGACACTAAGTGTGAGTAGTTGTGAGATTAGATCTGAGATATACAAGTATAGGACTATGGCCAATTATATTCCCTTAAATGAAATATTGAAACAACAATGAGAAATTAATATTTTCATATTATACTTATCGATGTGCCAGTAGGATTGATGTTCCTAGTTTAGATGATACATCTTTTCTGCTGGTCTTCTCTAAAATATAAAAAAGAACAGACAAGCTTGTCAGACATTGAATATTTATTTAATAAAAACAAGAAACATCTCCATTAATGAAAATTTAAATGATTTATTGGTAGTATTTAAATTTTGTTTTTTTTAATACTTTTGATTTTTTTAAAAATAGTGTAATTTAACTTAAAATGAAATATAGGGGTTTGTGTGATTTAGTCAAATGTTTTGTGTATTTTAGCCTGTTAGAAGCTTCAAATTGTACAACGCTCCCTGAGTTATATGGGAAAGAGTAGATACCTTTCATTCAAACTGTTTTGTAGAAGATTAACGGTGTAGATATGACAACTACAGTGCATGCCTTATAATTCATCATTACAGGGACCAGAGCTTTCGTGTCGAATTAAGCGAACGTTCAATTAGCTTACAATATCCCAGTCAATTTCAAGTAGATTTAGCTCTTTAGAATTTTAAAGATTTGTATGTACCAGGCCCTTTATATATAAATAAACTTGTTCCATTTACTCTAAATGCTAAGAGCTATCATGTTAATGGTTATAAACAATGATGAAACAAAACAAAAAAAAGATTACGAATGTGCTCCGCAGAGTGCATGAATGTGTGCTAGTGTTGTTGCTTTTTGCTGCTTGAGATTGAGATACGTTATAGAATCTGTACATTTCTTTATATTTGTTCATCATGTTTTTTCACAAAATTCTGATGTCTGTTATTGCTTGTTGAAAAATCTGTACATATTTATCAGGTGAATTTCACTTTTTGTTGACATGCCCTTTATACGCTTGTTTTTAATGGAAAGGAAAGCTGTGGACGTCATTTTTAAGTTGTGTTTTATAATTATAGCAAGCAACTTGTCACAACTACACAATAAATAAAAACTACTGCTGCCTTCTTGAGGTGAATTTCTGTGTGTACTTGATTTGCTACATGAAAATATCCTAAATAGTTCTTATAACAGTTATTACCACCCTTTAGCCGTTAGAATTTTAGAATTATGAAGAATTTGTAAAGTGTCTGTAACCAGGACTGTTAGTACTACTTTTGTGGACATCTATTTGCTAAAATGATTAAAGATCTAGCTCATTTCAGGCAATACGCTACAGCAGCAGCAAAAGTTGAGTCCACAGATGCATGCAACATCCACTGAAATGGTATACTAAAATTACTAGAAATATGCAAACCTGTCTATAAGAATAGATTACTAAAAAAAAAAAAAAACTTCGATACCATTGAGTACATGTGAATACATAATAGTATGTAGAAAATTAAACGGAAGTTTTCTTTCCTTTCAAATGTTTTTTTTTTTAATACAAATTTCCTATAGTACAACTCCTTTTAGCGGCTTTTCCAAATAAAACTTTGGTATAGTACAATTCCTTTTAGCAGCTTTTCCAAATAAAACTTTGGCTAGAGAAGTAAAAAAAAAAACAACAAAAAATTTAAAAAGGCGTTATTGGAATTCTGAAATGAGGACATGAATTTGTCCTTGGTAGTCTTAAATTGAACTTGAAACGAATGGTATTAAAAAAAAAAAAAAAGCATATCACCATACACAAAATACTACCAGTTCTTTTGTCTCGCCACCTCTCATACAAGACGAGGGGTCATGTGTACAGCACTTGTGTGCGGAGTGCAATGCTCCATGCTAGCGAGACATGGCCCTTGACCAAGCCAAACCTTCAACGCCTGCAGAGAAACGACAGGGCAATGATAAGACAGATCTGCAATGTGAAGCCAGAAGATGTGGCCACCACTAGGTCAAATGAGCTATTGACGCTTCTTGGCCTTGAGGACCTGAACCTCATTCTGAAGGAGAGAAGACTCCGGTGGTATGGCCACGTGGAACGGTCAAGCGGAGCTATCAAGACAGCATTGGACATGCAAGTAACAGGAGGTCGTGGAAAAGGGAGACCCAGAATGACATGGAAGCAGGTGACAGAGAGGGATCGAAAAGACTGGAAACTCTCAACAACTGACCCTCATGACAGAAACACCTGGAGATCTGGTGTGAGATCAGCCATGCGTGCAGCAAGCCAGCTACCTGGAAGGGGCTCCACTGATGTGGATGTTGCCCCAGTACCTGCACGTTAATCAAAATACCGATGATGATGATGATGATGATGACAAAATGCCCGGTGCAATGATTGAAAACTCCATTTTGTAAATAAATTTGACGATGCTGTACCTATTTGAAAGTTAATACCCCACTCGCAAAAAAAAAAAAAAATTTGTAAGTAGCAGGACTTCAATAATTAGTAAAACATGAATAACAACAACTCATGAGTGAAAATAATTTTTATTAATGCATTTGTCATACAAGCATTTTCTCAATAGTTAAACTCTTTTATTCATATGAGGTTATATTTTCATGGTTTTAAAAAGGGTGCAGCTCAACACCATTATGATAAATCAAATTTCAGGGCAGTACAAATATACATTGGGTCAGATCATCTGATCCATGACTTTGACATATATCCAAGTTTGCTAATGTGTTCATTCTATCTGAGATCGACCCAGGAGGCGTTTAACCAATAAAGAAAACAACGATCAAAATGTGCTCATGTTTTGGTACTGAACAATAAATTCTTAAGCTCCAACCTGATTACCAAGCTCAGGTGTCTAAAGTAATTTGCTTGATAAACCTCGAGGAGACTTTAAAGTTTATTTTGTAATCCCAAGTTTATAACGTCGTTGTGCTACAATATTGACTGAGTCATTTTTGCAACCACGGAGATATTATTAGAAACTTCAATTTCCTCAGTTCAGCTTCAACGTGGGCACCATTTTCTTACAAGATAAAGCAAAAACCTATTTGCGCGTGTTTAATCTGAAGGTTTATATAGATCCCCTTTTCACTTTATCAAAGGTATCTTGGCACATTAAACTTAAAGTCTAACTTATCCCATAAAAGTTAATCTCAAATATTCTACCTTACATCATCAGCACTCCTTGATTCCAATTATCAAAGATATCAAATTTCTTTTGATCATTCCATAATAATGAATTGTAAATTTCCACCTCAATGTCCCTCTCTTGCTTACTTTCTGGACCATTCAACAACAAAATTTGATAACTTTTAATTCATTTAAAAGTTATTTGCTGAATATATGATTATAGTTGATTAATATTGAGGACTTAAAACAACAAAAAATGTTTTTTTTCTCAATATAATACATGGGAGGAGGAGCTCATTGCACAATCATCATGAATATAAATACATAATGCATACATAGTTCAATTCAGAAAAATTAGCAATAATGCACAAGAATACATTAGAACATTTCATTTTAATATACATCTTTATGAAGTGCAAGACTTCGTTTCAATCTTGACTATACATGTGTGTACAAAAAGTACTAACAGACAGACAGAGTCAAAGAAGTAAAGAGACAAGAAAATTCCACGCTCTGTTTATCCAATGATTAAGCCAGCGCTGGTTCCTGAGGGCTGTACTGTCGTTTCGAGACAAAGATTTTATGTTGGGAGACTGTTATCATGAATACATGGTCACCAATGATAACTGCAATCAGAAAGGAAATTTTAATTATGAATTAAAAAAAAATTGATTTGAAATTGAAATATTCTTAGGGTGGAGAGAAGACTAGTACTATACTAGTGAAGAAGTAGCAGCATGTTAGCAAAGAAGTCGAAATTGGTTAATTTTCAAGATATGACTGCAGGAGCACTCATTTACATCCAGACCTAAACTTAAGAATTAATTTTTTTATTTTTAATCGTTGGGATTTTTAATCAATATAAATTATAATGTAGCTTGTGTGCACAACTATCTACAATCTGCTTAAAAATAAACACGCATCAGAAGGCAACATCATTGCAAGCAATATAAAAAAATTGTATCAAAAGTCTTGCATATAGATCTAATTAACTATTCTATCAATTAATGCATTGGTTGATCATTCATTTTTACAATAAAGATAGTAATTGTGTGGTAATAATACATACAGTACAACTCCCACAAAGGGATCTGACTTGTTTATTTTTAATGGCTTGTTGAAAGCAAGCTCTGTAAAGACAAAGTGACCCAATGCATTCCTTAATTCTTACCAGAGATTCGCTTCAAAGGGTCTTTCTTATCAGCTGTAACAGGAATTTTGTAGGCTATGTGGACCAGCTTCACAATCTTGTTCGCCGTCATTTCGTCATTCTCTAGCTGGCCACCGGACTGATGAAAGGGCAGAGTAGAAGAAAAAAAAGTTTTCACTGCAAGGCTTTTAATTGGAAGGTTGCAGATTCCATCCCTGTTCTAGCTCCTTGATTGTTTCTTACTGGTTAGGTTTGTGTCAGTATAATGTAACCCCAGGTCTCGGGTATCAAATTCTGAGGTCTTGTATTTCATAAGAACCTAGGAGGTGTTAAACTAAGAGAGAGATTCACTTCAGCAACTGAAGATTATTTTTCTATATTGTTATGTAAACCTGGTGCCATCACGATTTGCAAGCGGTTGCAGCTTTGAACACATCAAAAACAAAAAACTATTATCCTTAACCTTTAAACTATAAAAGCATTACATTATTTATACATCACATTTCTGTGTGGAAAAACACGAAAAAAAAGGGGCACAACTCATACAAAAACTCAAATTTAATATTACCATAGGTTGCTCCCCTTAATTTAATAGTCATCAGGTGTCACTTGCACAGCCAGATAAGGCAGATATATAACACTCCTGCTGCTGTTAGTGCTAGGTCAGTCTAGATTTTTGTTACATAACCGACACCTCTCTGTGTGAGAGCTGGGACTGGGAGGGGTGCAAGTGTTTTAGTTTTATAACTTCTACTGTAACATCCAGACAGGTAGAGCGGGTGGAATAATGTATTGACGAAAGGAAAAGGAAGAAGATAAGGGGAGTCAGAAAGCATCTGTGTTAGAACTGCGTGTTGTAACACAAAATTCATTAGGAAACCTAGAAGATGCACACAAGCACATATAAAATAGAGAGCCATGAGCACACAGAATGTTGATGGCTGCCAAAGAGATATTAAATTTCTTCTTAATACTCTTTCTCCCTCTTTTCTCTAGAGTTTCAACTCTTCAATTCCTGCTCCTCTCTGTCCGGTTTCTCTCTCTCTCTCTCCCCCTCTCTATGTATGTCTCCCTCTCTCTATCTCTCTTTTTCTCCCCCTCCTCCTTTGTATCTCTATGTCTATCTGGGCTCAATAGCTGTTGTAGATCTAGATCTTTCTTTCATACATGGCAAATAGCTGTTTTAGACTTAAAAGTGGATCAAGTTGGACAGCAAACTGGAAAGAAGAAGGGCACAGTTACACAGGTTCTAGCGATGATAGCCCCATCTCTTTCTATTGTATTGATCATGTATTAGCAACGCAACCAAAAATATTCAAACTGATTGTAGGTAGAGTATTTCTATTTGTTCTGATAAAGCTAGTGATTTAGAGCAGATTGCTTTTTAAATCATCAAAATCTATCAACATTTGTGGAAGTTATGAATGATTTAGTGTCGCGAAATGGGTAATTTTTTTAGACACACCAAATGTAGGAGTAAAGAGGAAAAAATACAACCAGAGGCGGTAGCTTTTTATCGCTGAAATTACATAAAAATTGTATATTTTCTTTTAAACTCTATGAAACAACACAAAATTTGGTACTTTCCTTAATTTTGGGATTTCGAATTCAGAAAATCTATTTCCGTCTTTGTATCTCATCATTAACGTCTGGAAAATTACATAACATTGAGTCGTCTTACATAATGCGCAGCATGCTGTTCACAAATTCCTTCATATTTTTGCCATTTTTTGCATTAAGGCTCTGAAAATTGACAGGTAGGTAGTCCTTAAAGTTATCTTAAGTTTTGTGTCATTATTTTGATTAAAAGTGGTATTCACATTGTATATAGACAGGCCCTTAGGTAGAGTGGGCGGTACATTATGAATTTGACCAATGGGGGAAGGAAGAAAGAGGTGGGAGACTTATGAGGGTTTTTAAGAAGCTGGCTTTTCAACATTCTAAGTCCTGCCAGATGCCTGTTTCGTTAGACTCTGCTAACCAGTACATTTTACCTAGGTTTTAACTCATTTAAGTCGCAGCCTATTAAGCACCAAGAATTACCAGAATCGCAACAACTTGACCCCAATTTTGATATCGCTTAGTAACGGTAAAAAAAGGCAATAAAAGACAAATATGGCAAGATTGTGGCCAAAGGGAACTAATAACACTTCAAGAAAAGCCTTTTCATTTAGAAAAAATGCATAGTGTTCCTTTACAATATATCGCTTAGGATAAAGAGAAAGTAAACAATCACAGCGCAACTATAGTTACGATGTGACTTGAACAGGGATCTAGCTCATCTCACTTATAATGCGATGTGACTCGAATGAGTTAAAGGGAGAAAATGTGGACATGGGGAAAGTGTCGTTACACTGCACTGGGCGTTGTATATGGACTGGACTGTATTTGGCTCTTAAAGATAGAATGCATGGAAATCCCCAAAGACTGAAATTTTAAATGTAAATAAAAATGAATATGTCTACGTCAGGAACTAGCAGATCAAAATTTTTCCAACCCTCGATGATCAAACAGCAATTTATAAGTACTCATAAAAAAACACCTTTTCAGCTTTTCAAAGAATAAAACAAAAACAACTGAGAAAACTACACGCTACTGAAAAACACTGCAGAGTATAATTATGTCCCATACTATTTTCCTGTGATCAATTTCAAAATTGTAAACACATTAGCAATTATTGAAACTTACACTGATTACAGCCCCATCTTCTGTTAGGACGAGATATCCCAGAGAATCTGGGATTCGATCAATGCCATGAGCAGCCATTGTCTCTGTTAAATTGTTTTTTTCTGAAAGTAAAAAAAAAAAAGATCAATATTTATTTATATATATAACATCAATTGATTATCACAATACACTTTAAGTGGTGAGAATCTAAAACTAATTTTTTTGTTTTTTTCTTTCTCCCCAACCCACGCCCTGATGTCCCACTTTATTTTATTATTTCACGGAACTTTATTTAGCTGATAGATCTTGATTATATTTGTTCACTTTGTTCTGAATCTGATGCTCTAAAATTATGTAAATACTGATGAGAAGGGGAAGAGAGAGAAATAAATAGAGAGAAATTGGGGGTAGGGGGTTGCGAGAAAGACAAGTAAATGCGCAGAGTGATATAGAGTTGCTGTTCTTATAGAAAAGAGAAGCAGAAAACCAGCGACTTGTACATTTTCCAAGTTACATTCGTTCTACTTTAATCAAATTTATGAGTTTTGTGAGAGGGTAGTGTAAGTATATAAAACTGTAAAGTGTTTTTTGGTTGTATAGACTCAGATCTATACTATAGATAGCGAATTAGCAATTATAAAACAGCACTAGGGATGGGATGGGCTGTTTCATCATCTAGCATTGCATTACATGCAGATTTATTTTATATAACAAGTTTTAGGTGCATGTATGGTGTAGGGGAGGGTGGGGTTTTCACTAAATGTCACTTTTATCAGCAATGGCAGGGGGAGAGTGACTGGACTGGGGCACAGAATGAGATTTTTACTATTCTGCACCTTAATGGGGTTTATTTTCACTTTATGTGGGAAATGGGTTTAGAGCAGATCTTTATAATTCTAGACCTTGTAAGTCTTTTCATTATTAGCAGAACTGTCTGGTTTGAATAAGGCTCTCTTCATTTTCCCAAAAAATTATTGAGTGTTCTTAGAGGGGGGAGAGGAATTTTCAAACCTCTTGTAGTTCCAACATTTCTCGCAAATTCGAGATTTATATGACTTTAAAAATAAGGACTGCAGTAACTATAGGTTGAACAATGTCAATTTGTACATGTGATAGGAACCCAGGCTCTGATAAAAGGTTCCACCCTGAACTTGGCCCTGGATGTAAAGCCGGCAATTGACAAGAGAGAGCTGTCAACGATAATGGACTGCAACTGAATCTACCTTTGCTTTGCAACTCAGTCAACCAACACCTGTCATGGTGTACCACAGGCAAGGGTCAACATACTCTACTGGGCACACAATGAACAAGACAGATTTCCAACAAATGGTAGAGGAGTGAACTGAAGGTATGCAACAAATGATCACTAATATCTAAAGATCAATCACTTCAAAGAGGACGATTTAGATGAGAACTTGTAAGTAACTAGTACAAGATCTAGATCTAGATCCTTGATTATGCAGGTAGGATTGCATCAGCGGTGCCAAGAATAAAGTTAAAACAAGCCTAGGATGATTTGGAAAATCTAGAATGAGGATCTCAAAGCCACCTAGATTTTAAGACTAGATCTAGATCCAGAGCAAGATCCATATATCTAGACTTCTAGACAGTAGGTGGAACTTTTTGGTGATTTACAAAATTTGGAGAAATCTATGCATAAACGAGAGGCATCTATATTTAACCTTGATTTAGATGCAGACCTAGTACATCGTCGCGGTAGCTTTGAACCAAGATAAAAAAAATTTTAAGGCTTAGTCGTAACTAACGCCACGTTTTAGTTAAGGCCGCTAGATCTAAATCTAGATTTCTAGATCTAGATCTAGAATCTAGATTCTAATCTAAATCTAGATATCTAGATCTAGATAAAAGCTCTCTAGACCTAAATCTAGATACATCTAGATCTATACTTAAGTAGATCTATAAACCACACCTGTTTAGATTCCTCTAAAAGATTTATAGACAATCTTGATTCTAATTTTATTGAAAAGCATCTAATGTAGACTAGATCTAGATATGGATCACAATTCTTTATTTTCAAGTATTTAGAGTTTCCAGTTAGATCTACAAGATTTTTAATCCATGGCTTAGTGAAAGGCTTTGGCGATGCTAAAAACAAAATTTTCCAGTAAGTTTCGTGGGTAGGATGTCAAAATGTTTTTTTCCATATAATTATTTTTTGAACTTTGAATTTTTCGAGTTAAATGTAACATATTTCATTTTATCAATATCTAAGTATATAATTTTTATTTTTTTGTTGAATGAATAGTTTTTATTTTAAATCAAAACATGGCAAACATAAATATTGTAGAATCGGTGGCAAAAAAAGTTTTTGACTTTTTAGAAGCTTTTCAGACATTATTAGTGTTAGCATCACATGACATCGACAACCAAGTCATGTGAAATTTGTGTAAAAATCATGGACGTTTATTTTCACAGTAAAAAAATCCAAGATTACTAGCGTAATATCTTGGAAAAATCAAATACTAACATATGATTTTGTTTTCCTCCGTTGTCTCCCCATTCAAACGCAAATTTAAAATTACAGAAGGATGTCTGTAAAGTGGGAACCAATGGCTTGAAGAGAGGGGAATACATCTTTATTGCGAACTATATTGTGAACGGACCCCAAGACTGACGTCTGACAATTTTATGTGCTGCAAACACGAAACAGGGCGGCGGTACCATGACTCCTGCCTCAGCCAGCACATTTAACTGATACCCACCCAAACAGAAGAGAGCGAAATCGCCAGGGCTCGAACTAGAGACCTTTTGCGTCGGAAGCCGATGTTCTACCCCAGGGCCAGTAGAGACTGGGAGCACGGTTTTGAAATAAAAACACACTATGACTAATAGGCTCGTCTACAACCTGTTAGGTGGTTGAGTTGGTGTAACGTCCAACTTTGTTTTCCTCCGTTGTCTCCCCATCCCAACGCAAATTTAAAATTACAGAAGGCTATCTGTAAAGTGGGAACCAATGGCTTGAAGAGAGGGGAATACAACTTTATTGTGAACTATATTGTGAACGGACCCCAAGACTGACGTCTGACAATTTTATGTGCTGCAAACAGGAGACAGGTAGCCTACCATGACTCCTGCCTCAGCCAGCACATTTAACTGATACCCACCCAAACAGAAGAGGGGAATAATACTTATGCATTATCTGATACCGACGTAACCAGTAGGGAGCGAAATCGCCAGGGCTCGAACCACGGACCTTTTGCGTCGGAAGTCAATGTTCTACCCCAGGGCCAGTAGAGACTGGGAGCACGGTTTTGAAATAAATACACACTATGACTAATGGGCTCGTCTACAACCTGTTAGGTGGTTGAGTTGGTGTAACGTCCAACGCCAGGACTATATATTGTGGTGGGGCCCCAAGGCTGACGTATGACAATTTTATGTCCTGTCACACACGAGACCGGTCGGGGATACTATGACACCTGTCTCGGCCGATCCCATTATACTGACACCGACCCAGTTACAGGGGACGAAATCAGATAAATAAATCTGCCGATCAGATCCGGAGACCTCCAGATTTGGAGACCAACGCTCTACCACTTGAGCCAGTTCGCCGCAAAGAGAGAGAGAGAGAGAGAGAGAGAGAGAGAGAGAGAGAGAGAGAGAGAGAGAGAGAGAGAGAGAGAGAGACACAGAGAGACAGAGAGAGATAGAGAGAGAGACAGAGACAGAGACAAACAGAAAGACATCCAGTGAGAGAGAAAAGAGGCAGAGATAGGGAGAAGGAGACAGACAGACATACAGAGACACAGGCAGATAATTCTCTTAACAAGCAGTAAAAGGAATGAACAAAACAAAAGAATCTGTAAAGAAACTCTGCTACGGTACCCCGGTACCATTAAATCTCGCCCGGTGCACCACCACTAGCACGACTACTACAACCGTCACGCTTGGCGCTTTCTACCCAAGTTTTCTCTGTGGCTACCTGTTGGCTCGTACGGTACCATTAGCAGACAGCCAGTCACCCAGGGTTAAAAGGGAACATAATACTGCTGCTTGACGTGGATGTTTTGGTCTATTAATCCCTCAAAAAAGGATCCACAAAACAAGAGAGCAAAATGTGAGTGTGTTGAAAAGGACCTAGGGAAAAATCCGTAAGCAGTAGGGGAAAAACGCTGAAAATGGCAAGTTTGCGTGCCAAATTAATGCGCTCGTTCCGTTTATAACTTTTTAGGTGTAGGTTGAAAGCTATGACGTGGAAATAGAATATCAATGATTGAAAATTAGGAGATAGCTTAGAATAGCATACTTTGAGATAAAGGTGTTGTCATTTTCAAGCATCGGTACATTTTCTTCAAGGACCGTTTCTTGAAAGCGTTTACTTATACATGTAAATAGAATATTACTGCTTGAAAGATATAGATACAACTTAGCATAGCATACGTTAAGATAAAAGTGTTATTGTTTTCCAAGCATTATTGATTTTTTTTTAACAAAGCCGTTTTATGAAACATTTACCTATACATGTAAATAGATAGAATATTACCATTGTCTATAAGATAAAGCTTAGCGTAGCAAGCGTTAGAAAAAAAGATGTCATTTTTCTATCATCAGTATGTTTTCGAACAGGACCGCTTGTTAAAAGCATTACTTTACTAATAAAATATTACTACGTAGTTGAACGATATAGAGCTTTGCTTAGGATCGGGGCCTTAGAAAAAGTTGTTATTATTTTTTCAAGCATCAGTGCGTTTTCGACAGGGCCGTGCTGGCCATTGGCACATCCAGATCTGCCAAGTGCACGACAAAAAAAAAAGCTTATTTGAACGGACTTTGTTATCACCTTTTGGGCTAAATTTGTATACTTCTTGGCTGGTTGATTTTGGCAGGTCTGTAAGTTTGGCACACTGAATCCTATGGCTCGGAACCAACCACTGTGTCGTTCTATTACAGGGTGGGTAGATGTAGTCAATGCTGTGGCAGTTTTTTTAGTTTTTGTGTGTGTAAAAGGTTCCTAGATATAGACACCAGTGACTTGGGTAGATATAAGTCGATGCGGATATCTACCACCATAACACAGTTAACAAGATTTTAAGAGCGAGAAAGGTATGTAGAGAAATATTTTGTTTCTTCGTTATTTGATCATGAAAAATTGAAAATATTGTATAAGTCTCTAGCGTCACGAAAGAGTTGAAAGAAACAAGAAAAATGGGTTTATATTAAATATCTAATATTAAGTAGACATTACTCCTTACTAAAAAAACAATATAAAAATATAAAAGAGGAATATCCTTATTAAAGTTGAGGACACAATACTGTTCTGCGTTTTAAAAAGTTGGTAGATCACTTAACTAGAGCAAGTAATCCTTCTTAGTGTGGCTGTGAAGAAAATGTCTCCAATGCATAGATTTATATAACTAGGTAGTTATATACACCTATGCTTCAATGTTATCGCCTTCTCCTTCTCCCGTCGTACAGAAGATTGAGATGAGGAAAAGCCATAGCTTTTTGTGGTTTTTAAAATTCTAGATCTTGTATATTCCGTATTGTAAATTGGAACAGATTTTATGTAATTTGTTGTGTTTTTTATGACTGAAGGGAATAAGTCGAAATTATTTTTAAGCCTGTGTTTTTTATTGTTACGGATAAATAGGAAATGATGCCATGATGGCGTATGTAAAATAATTATTATATAGGAATCCAACCAATGAAACCATACACATCTCTTATCTTAAGACTATAAGTTTTAACTGCCTTATGGCTCGGCGTAGAGAAAAGCGGTGTTGTTCTCTATAAGACAAGTCACACGACCACGTTTTTTTTGTGTTTTAAGGAGTTCACACCATTCAGCACCAACACACCCATTACTTCAAAACTTATCTTTATTTTAATCATCATCATCATCATCATCATCATCATCATCATCATCATCATCATCATCATCATCATCATCATCATCATCATCATCATCATCATCATCATCGATCGACCAGCGCTCCCATTAAACCACACACCCACAACGTTTAATATAGCCATATATATTGCACTACCAGAATCAATCAGTTCCATGATACCGCTTTAGGGTAGTAAGTACAACGGTGCCTTAGCTTAGAACCTCGACTGATGTATTGTTTACTAGTAAATCTCTCATTAGCCTAGGGTTGAAGTTTATAGCACTGTTGTACCAACAGACACTGCCACTTGATCTAGTCCTACTATCTCACTATCCTACTATCCTACTATCATACTATATTACTAGTCTACTATCCTATAATATTACTATCCGACTATCACCAGAACTGCCATCACCTACATTTAAGCAGCTTGACTGCACTGGCGTAGTCACTGCATTCTCAAGAAGATCTACCATCTACGCCTCCACTGGCACCATAATATAATAATACTTTCAACCATACACCATGTCCATCCTTGGTGTCAGATCTACCATCATCGTCTCCACTGGGATCATGTTTAATATCAAGCATACACCAGAATACAAAATACAGAGATCTCTATTCATCCCTCATATTTACTATCAACCATACACCATGTCCACCCTTGGTAACAGATAGCTGAGTCGGTGAATTGTTTCCGCAACGTTCAACGTTAACAGGAAGGTTATATCATGACGACTAACGTCTCACGATTTTATGTGCTGCCACCCAGAGACAGCGTGCGGGGATACCATGACTCCTGTCTCAGCCGGTCACATTATAATGACACCAACCCAACCAATAGGGGACGATGTCGAACATCCTGGGTTCCGAACCAAGTAGCTCCTGCTCAGTTAGTAGAGCACAAGGGCTTTGGCCATGCGGCTTCAGGGTCGATTCTAGCTTCCGTCCAAAGGGGATCCATGGGATACCATGACTCCTGTCACATTATACTGACACCGACCCAAACAGTAAGGAACGCAACAGCCAGGATTCGAACTAGGGACCTTTTGCGTCGGAAGCCGATGTTCTACCCCTGAACTATTGCGTCCCCCCATAGGGTCGTGATTATGCCACCCATTACCGTCGCGTGTATCGCAAAGTCTGCAGGGCTGCTCACTCCTCCTCCCACCTTGTATAATTATAATTTATCCCCGCCAGCCCGCGGACCACCAGAATGTCCAGCCTTGCCCACCTGGCCCGAGCTGGGGTCAGCCTGTGCGTGCTCGGCCATGTTGTGCTGCTGGTCAGCGGTCAAACTTGCCGGACCCTGACCACGTTCAACGCCGCCCTGACCCCCAGGATCGCCGACTACCCCGACAGAAGGGCCAGGCAGCCAGACGCCCTCCTCATGGAGGATTCCGACGTCATCTGTCTCCAGGAATACTGGTAAGAAAAGATGAGATAAGGTAAGGTAATGTGAGATAAGGTAAGGTGAGATAAGGGAAGGTGAAATAAGGTATGGTATGGTAAGGTAAGGTATGGTAAGATAAGATAAGGTAAGGTAAGGTAAAGTAAGATAAGGTGTGGTTAGATAAAAAAGACAACGTAAGGTAAGGCAGTGTGGTAGAGGTATTCGGGTCCAGAACTATTGCCCGGGGTAATGAAGATCTCTATTGAATATCTTTTTTTAATGGTGCACCTTTTGTTGTCGGTGTAGGTGCTGTTTTTGTTGCAATATTGCCAGACTGTGTATGTAAGAGAGAGAGAGAGAGAGAGAGAGAGAGAGAGAGAGAGAGAGAGAGAGAGAGAGAGAGAGAGAGAGAGAGAGAGAGAGAGACAGACAGACAGACAGACAGACAGACAGACTGACTGAGAGACAAATTAACAGTAACGTTATCGCAAGGAATGTTTTTGATCATTACTCAAGTTTATTTCATATTGATCCCTAGTATTAATTCTACCCTTTCACTCAATCTCCTCACAAGGCTTGAGAAAGATATCGACTTCATGTTGAAAGCAGTTTCCAGCAAGTACCGATACCACTACTCCCCTCTGCACAGTTCACTTAATGTCCTTTTGACGATTTCCAAGAAAAGACTTGTGAGTCAGTTTCTTAGAATTTGGGTTTGAATTTAAAACTGACTGGGTACACATATTATGTCTATTAATAACCTCTCTGACTAGGTATTATTATATGACTATAAGAGCTCAAGGTTTTTTTTATGGGTATTGTTCACACAATCTAAAGAGTACAGCATTTTCAGTTTTGAATGATACGTTTTTAGCGCAAAAAACTACATTTCCTTTCATGACTTACATTTTTTAATGTGACACCAAGTGCCCAACGATGATTTATAGTTTTGCCTGATAAGTATATTATCGCGATTTTTGTGAAAATATTTTTTTATATACACAATACTCCTTGAATAAGAAAAACATGAAACAAAATAAACAAAAAATTTCCTCTCCCTCTATTTATCTCTTCATAACTCGCTTTGTCTGTATCTTCTTCTCTCATTTCACTCGGCACTTCTCTTCCCTTCTCTCTTCTTTTATTGCCTCTTTTTCTCTCACCCTCAATGTCTTCCTCTCTCTTGAGCTCCCCCCCTCTCTTCCCCTTTCTCTCTATCTCCCTCACTCACTCTCGTGTTTCCACGGAATAACCAGGCTTCACATGACTGTACACAACCAACATAGGCATACGCAAGTCTTATTCCTATACTTGATGCACACACTGTATACATATTAATTCTCATATTGATGCACATGTATACAATGTCCCACCAGATCCCCGAGACAGCTTGCGACCCAGCAGACGCTGCCTACTTCTACTTCAGGGTTTTACCGTGTGTGCTTCTCAGAGGTTAGTAGTATCAAAGTATAGTCGAAGTTTTAATATCATTAGTATTGTTGATAAATTGGACTAGGCTCGCGTGGTGAAGTCCTGAGAATAAAAAGAGTCTCAATGTAATGGAACAGAATTGTTTTAATGTTTAGTGGGCACCCACCCCCACAAACGCAGTATTTTCTTTCGATCTCTCTTGGGAGCGTTTGTATGGAGGGAGCGTTTGTATGGAGGGAGCGTTTGTATGGAGGGAGCGTTTGTATGGAGGGAGCGTTTGTATGGAGGGAGCGTTTGTATGGAGGGAGCGTTTGTATGGAGGGAGCGTTTGTATGGAGGGAGCGTTTGTATGGAGGGAGCGTTTGTATGGAGGGAGCGTTTGTATGGAGGGAACGTTTGTATGGAGGGAGCGTTTGTATGGAGGGAGCGTTTGTATGGAGGGAGCGTTTGTTTCTTTTGTGTTGCTTAGCGTCTAATGTCAGCACTATATATTGTGGACGGGACCGAGAGGTAGGAAGAGAACAATTCTTCAATTTTTTTGTATTGATGGTCCTAATTAACCTCCCCCCTTCAAGTTTTTAGCTCTTTCTCTTAGCTTTGGCGCTCTAATCATTCTTTTTCTGGACAAACAGCATTCTTTTTGTAATTTTATCATAAGAACGTCTTGTTAGAGCCAGGATATATCACTATGTGAATTTACCAATGTTTTTAGAAATAACATTAGGAGATAAAGACTTATTATGCGTTTACCGGTGTTTTAGAAAATTCCATTATGGTTGAAACGTGGTACAGTACTCCTGACGCTATCTCTCTCTTTCTCTCTCTCTCTTTCTCTTTTTCTCTTTCTGTCTGTCTCTCTCTCTCTCTCTCTCTCTCTCTTTCTCTCTCTCTCTCTCTCTTTCTCTTTCTGTCTCTCACTCTTTTTTCCCTGCATCTCTTTCTCTAGCACGTTCTCCTCTCTCTCTCCCCTCTCTCTCTCTCTCTCTCTCTCTCTCTCTCTCTCTCTCTCTCACACACACACACACACACACACACAGACCTCGGCCTCTATGAACCCTCTTTGAATCGTCTGTTCTTTTCCCGGGAAGAAGTCCTGGTGTTTAGCGCTCAGAATTTCCTGCTTGCTGAGGAGAACCAAACCCGGACCGTTGAAACGGTTGTTGTAGTCGGAGCCCACTGGTTTACATCTGGTCGAAACACAGGGACAAGGGGGGATGGAGGTGGGGACGGTTGAGTATAGTGTTGCTGTTGGCGTTTCGAACATTATGGCTATCAGATTAGAAGAATAAGAAAACGACTATTATTATGGTGGTATTGGTGGTGTTGATGGTGACGTTGATAATGATAATAATGATGATGGAAAGTAGGATGAGGAGGAGGAGGAAGAGGAGGAGAGACAGAGGACAACGATGATGATGATGATGATGATGATGATTATAATAACAATTATGATGATAATAAAGTCGAAAGAGGGAGTAGGAGGAGGAGAGAAAAGGGACAATGATAATGATGATGATGATGATGATTTTGGAGCGATGAAGGAGGAGGAGGAAGAGAGATAGAGGACAATGATGACGATGATGATGATGATAATGATGATGATGATATTGGTGCCGCTGTTGCTGCTGCTGATAGTGTTGATGATGAGGATAATGATGATGATGATGAGGATGATGATGATGATGATGATGATGACGATGACGACGATGATGATAATGACAATAATGATGATGAAACAAACGAAAGCCAGCTGGACCCACGCTTCCATCAGGGTGGCCACAGAGGTGCCCGTGACGGCGATGCACGACAGGCAGTCATCGTTGTCCTCTGTCTCTCCTCCTCTTCCTCCTCCTCCTCATCCTACTTTCCATCATCATTATTATCATTATCAACGTCACCATCAACACCACCAATACCACCATAATAATAGTCGTTTTCTTATTCTTCTAATCTGATAGCCATAATGTTCGAAACGCCAACAGCAACACTATACTCAACCGTCCCCACCTCCATCCCCCCTTGTCCCTGTGTTTCGACCAGATGTAAACCAGTGGGCTCCGACTACAACAACCGTTTCAACGGTCCGGGTTTGGTTCTCCTCAGCAAGCAGGAAATTCTGAGCGCTAAACACCAGGACTTCTTCCCGGGAAAAGAACAGACGATTCAAAGAGGGTTCATAGAGGCCGAGGTCTGTGTGTGTGTGTGTGTGTGTGTGTGAGAGAGAGAGAGAGAGAGAGAGAGAGAGAGAGAGAGAGAGAGGGGAGAGAGAGAGGAGAACGTGCTAGAGAAAGAGATGCAGGGAAAAAAGAGTGAGAGACAGAAAGAGAAAGAGAGAGAGAGAGAGAGAAAGAGAGAGAGAGAGAGAGAGAGAGAGACAGACAGAAAGAGAAAAAGAGAAAGAGAGAGAGAGAAAGAGAGAGATAGCGTCAGGAGTACTGTACCACGTTTCAACCATAATGGAATTTTCTAAAACACCGGTAAACGCATAATAAGTCTTTATCTCCTAATGTTATTTCTAAAAACCTTGGTAAATTCACATAGTGATATATCCTGGCTCTAACAAGACGTTCTTATGATAAAATTACAAAAAGAATGCTGTTTGTCCAGAAAAAGAATGATTAGAGCGCCAAAGCTAAGAGAAAGAGCTAAAAACTTGAAGGGGGGAGGTTAATTAGGACCATCAATACAAAAAAATTGAAGAATTGTTCTCTTCCTACCTCTCGGTCCCGTCCACAATATATAGTGCTGACATTAGACGCTAAGCAACACAAAAGAAACAAACGCTCCCTCCATACAAACGCTCCCTCCATACAAACGCTCCCTAGGCCCTTCATACAAACGCTCCCTCCCCTCCATACAAACGCTCCCTCCATCCCTGCCAACA
This sequence comes from Elysia chlorotica, assembly GCA_003991915.1. NCBI lineage: Eukaryota > Metazoa > Mollusca > Gastropoda > Plakobranchidae > Elysia > Elysia chlorotica. Next base: position 272,238 of record RQTK01000207.1, on the reverse strand, counting down.
CCTCCCCGACTCACTCACTCTTTCTTTCTCTCCAGATCAAAGACTTAGGAACGGTTGTGTGCTCCCACTTCAGCTCCGCCTTTCCCTACTATTTTGAATGTGAGTAACATGAGTACAACTAGATCTAGTGTCTTTTCAAGTCGAACTAATTGTATGGGAAGATTATGTGGACTATTAGGGAAGATTAAGGGCCAACACAGAAACAGCTACAGCCGCAGCAAAAACACAACATCAACACATCAAAAACAGCAATAAAAAAAGTAACAGTAACTACAACGCCAACACTACCACCACCAACAACAACTACAACAACATCGACATAAAAAACAACAATAACTACAGCAGCAGCAACAGCTACAACGGCAACAACAACATTCATCTATATTAGTAACATGAGTACAACCAGATCTACTGTCTTGTCAAGTGGGACTAATTTTATAGGAAGATTACGTGGTTTTGAAGGACCAACACAGCAACATCTACAGCAGCAACAACAACACAACATATACACATCAAAAACAGCAATAAACGTAACAATAACTACAACGCCACCGGCACCTTCACCAACAACAACAACTACAACATCGTAAGAACAGTAACTACAGCAACAACAACATTCATCTACAATCTTTTTGGTACCGTGCGTTACACACAAGATATCTTTTCCTAGTTTCCTTAGGTAGATAATGAAAAAGTAAAACATTATCTGTGTGTCAAATGTCTGAGGATAATGAAGTTCGTTAGAAACACTTGTTTAGCGGACACTATGGCCATAATACCCAGGTAGAACTATCTATAAATCTTCCTACCTATACATCTATCTACCTATTTATATACATACCTACATATCGTAATTATCTATCTGTCTACCTGTGTATCTATCTATCTACCTATCTATCCAAATATCTATCTATCTGTCTACCTATCTATCTACCTATGTATCTTTCTACCTACCTATTTATCTATAATCCGTCTATCTATCTATCTATCTATCTATCTATCTATCTATGATCTATCTATCTATCTATCTATCTACCTACCTACCTATCTATCTACCTACCAATCTATCTACCTATCTATCTATCTACCTCTCTATCTACATATCTACCTATCCCCCTATCCACACATCCATCCATCCATCTATCCATCTGCCTACCTCTCTACATATCTCTATATTTATCTACCTACCTACCTATCTATCTACCTCTCTACCTATCTATCTACCTACCCACTATTTACCTACCTACCTACATATCTATCTCTCTATCCCCCGATCCCTAAGACGAGCTGAGCTACGACAACTACACGCAGCAGCAACGCGAGGAGATGGCCGTCATTCAGGAAAAGTTCTCGTCACGTGACCACATCGTCATGGCGGACTTCAACACGGGTCCCCGAGTGGAGGGGCCTATGGATTCCCAGACGTCCCTGGCAGGGGAGGCCCCGCAAAACTACCAGCTCTGGCTTCAGGCCGGGTACAAGTAAGCTCAGACTAGTGTGAGGGTTAAGTAAGCTCAGACTAGAATTACCAGGCGGTAAGCTTAGACTAGTATGAGGGTAAAGTATAAAGCTTAGACTAGTATGAGGGTAAAGTAAGCTCAGACTAGGACAAGTAAGCCAGGATGTATGAGGGGAAAGTAAGCCAGACTAGAATAACCAGTGTGAGTAACATAGTGCGAGGGTAAAGTATAAAGCTTAGACTAGTATGAGGGTTAAGAAAGCTCAGACTAGGATAAGTAAGTTAGGAAGTGTGAGGGTAAAGTATGAAGCTTAGAATAGTATGAGGGTAAAGTATAAAGCTTAGACTAGTATGAGGGTAAAGTATAAAGCTTAAAATAGTATGAGGGTAAAGTATAAAGCTTAGACTAGGACAAGTAAGCAAGGAAGTATGAGGGTAAAGTATAAAGCTTAGACTAGGACAAGTAAGCAAGGAAGTATGAGGGTAAAGTATAAAGCTTAGACTAGGACAAGTAAGCTAGGATGTATGAGGGTAAAGTATACAGCTTAGACTAGTACAAGTAAGCTAGGATGTATGAGGGTAAAATATAAAGCTTAGAGTTAGACTAGAATAACCAGGCCGGGTACAAGTAAGCCATGATGTGTGACTGAGGGTTAAGTAAGCTCAGACTAGGACATGTAAGCCAGGGTGCATGACTGAGGGTTAAGTAAGTTCAGACTAGTATGAAGGTAAATTATAAAGCTTAGACTAGGACAAGTAAGCTAGAATGCGTGAGGGTAAAGTATAAAGCCTAGAATATAATAAGCAAACAGGACAACTAGATTCGCCATCCTCTACAGCAAAGCAAGCGCGGGGGTATCGCAAACGTCGGCCCAGATTTTGATTTCCCCGTCAAGAATCAGAACGAGTCCCATTGTGCTGGTACTACTCCCCTCCCCCCCCTCACCGCGCGCGCG
>RQTK01000207.1:245482-267246 GCA_003991915.1 Elysia chlorotica | reverse complement strand
CCCCGCCCCCCCCCCCCCCCCCCCCCCCCCCAATGTTTCAGACAAGAACTGACAATATCTTTTCAGATGTCTGGCTTTAGACTTTTCACACACACTTTCTCTTTCATGCTCACTCTCTCTTTGTCCCTCTTTCTCTTCCCACCTCCCTCTTCTTTTTTTTATTATTACACGTGTCTTGATTGTGTACTTTTTGCAACTGTTGAGCGATGAGTTATACTTATTCTGTTATTCGAGTTTACCACAACACAAATGTGTTGACAACTAAAAATCTTGCATTGGCTTTTTCTGAGTTAAAGTGTAGGCCCCTATTTACTTTTAACTGATTCTTGGTTATAAATTTGCTGGAACTTTTAAAAACTTTTGCTATTTTTTACTACAACTTTTTGCAACTTTTTCATGTTTGGTAGCAACTTTTGCAACTTTTACCACTTTCAATCACACTTACGAAATTCGTAGTAAAATTGTCAGATGTCCGTCTTGGGGCCCGTCCACAATGTAGACTATATAGTGCTCCTGTTGGACGTTAAACCAACCCAACCAACAAAACAACCGTTAGAACTGTAGAATGGGACAAAGATGAAGGATTATAGATAAATTGGAACTAAATTGCTAAAACTAAAAATTATCTATAAATCTAGGAATTTAAATCGTTTTCACAAAGAGAATGATGCACCAACTCATTAATACACTCACAGGAAATCGATATAAACTCCCCCCCCCCCTCTCTTGTCGTTTGCTTTTTGTCGTTTGACTGATATTTGTAATAATTTGCTTGGCATATTTATAAGTCATAGAAAACTGGCTGTTAATTGTTGGCCATTGAGTTTCTTAAAATAGGCTTAATTTTATCTTCGGAATTCAAAATATTAACCAAGCACTCTAACGAATGGTGCAGGATATGCCGTAAAATTTGGATGGTTAAAAAAAAAAAAACTAAAAATTTATTGTGCGTGAACTTTTCCCAGTGTAAAAACTAGGCTTTTTCACAACCACTACACCAGATAAAATGACACACTTGTACAATGTTTACCTTCGGCTCAGTCAGTGTATTTAAATGAATTTTCTAATTCTTACCGATGCAAAACGAGATCAATACAAAAAGTCAGAGGGTATAATAAACACCTGCCCAAACAGCATGCATGTAATTATAAATAACTTGAAATCAAGTACATTCTCTTTGGAAAATTAATTAAAGTCTAAAGCATCAGATGTAGATAGAACAATAAAGTCAGCGAAAATTCGTGAGGTACATTCAAACTACAATTCTAAGACACAATTCGCTCATTTTGGAAAAACCCAATGAAAAAAATAGTGGGCTATTTGAGATAATTGGGTCATCTCAGAACTGCTTTGTTATATCTCCACTAGAAATGAAGGGAAAGAATAAAGCAGTTCTGCAAAGATGAATAATGAGTTGAGTTGAGTTGAGTTGAATTTAATGTCCAACATCAGCACAATATTGGCTATATTGTGGACGGGCCCCAAGATGGACGTCTGACAATTTATTGTATGTGCTGCCACACACGATCCAACCAGCAGGGAACGCAACCGCCAGGATTCGAACTCGGGACCTTTCGCGTCGGAAGCAATTGTTCTACCCCTGGGCCACCGCGCCCCCCTCAAAGATGAATGAGTGAGTCATTAATTATCATGTTTCTTTTACTTCATAACCAAGCTGCTCATCTCTACACTTATTGATTTGACGATTCTCCTTCCCAGATAGAACCCTCTCATACTGTTATCTCTTACTTTACAACATATGCAGGTAGAACCTTTTTTATGTTACCTCACAAATTCTTAAATACCATAGGCTTTGCAGGAAAAACTGTGTGTTCGCGATTTGAGAACAAATATTATCCTTGCATTCTCATAGTAAAACTTTCTTCCATGAATAACATATAAATCATCATGCACAAGTAATAATGAGAGATTGATGAATTCACAATGAATGAAATCATTTTGATTGATGCTACTTATAAATTATTATCATAAACAGATAATAGTAATACAACTTATATATGTTTTTCTTAAAATTATCTTTTCTTTAATTTCATTAATGTAAAAAATGAAGAACAATTATGTGAATATCAATTTCATTTTTACATTTAAAAGACATTATGTTGCTTTAAAAAAAAAGTATATCAGTATCATAACTTTTAGATTAAAATTAAAATTAAACAACACTGAAAACACAACAAAACAAAACAAAAAACACTTGATAATTGTGATGCTTAGTGAAATCCAAACTATACTAACCCTGTACCCCATGACCAAACTGACTGACAGACAAACATGTAATGCTGTTTACAACGACTAATCGGACCGACAGAGAGACACATGAGAGCCTGTATCTTATGGATGAACGGACTGTCAAACTGACACATGACCCTGTATCCCATGACTGAAATGACTGACAGACAAACATGTAATGCTGTTCGCCCAAACCAATTGGACTGACAGAGTGATACATGACCCTGTATCTTATGGACTGAACACACTGACAGACTGACACGTGAGTGAGCCTGTATCTTATGGATGAACGGACTGTCAAACTAACACATGTTTAACGTCCAACATTAGCACTATATAGGCTATAATGCAGATGGGCCTCAAGACTGACGTCTGACAATATTTGTACAAAGGGCTTTGGTGTAAATATTTGACTATCAAAATTGTATATTAGGAATGAGCTAAGATATAATTCCATAACCCGTCGAAGATATCAGTAAATAGAACTCAAGTCTCAAACAAAAAGGTTGAAACAACAATAAACATTGACTTTACATGCTCAAAAGTCAAATACATCATACAAAAAGATTCTAGATTTACTTCCAAGGTAATACACGTAATGATGTCAGCAATGGGGTGGCCAAAATACTAGATACAAATCTAGAATTCTGTTGAGAGTTGTATGGGTAAATAGAGAAATGGCACATTTTGGAAGCAGTATAAGTCCCCGACTGTATGCATAATGATAAAGACTAGTAGTTTCATCACAGAACAATGTATTGTATTTTTTCCAAAAGGCTACCATCAAAAGGGCATAAACACATATGGGAAAAAACAGTATAGGCCTTGTAATGTGTTTTCTCTGATAAGAAGATCTTCGCTAGGCCTGGAAACAAACACAAAGAGTTTCAGTGTTCCAACACTCTCCCCCCACTATTGAGACTAATGTATTTTGCTTTCCATTTTATGGAAATAGACGGCAGACCTACAAATATTAAAGTAAACAAACACAAAGAGTTTAATGTTTTAGTGTTCCAACACTCTCCCCTCGCTATTGACACTGATGTATTTTGCTTTCCATTTTCTTTAAATAGTCGGCAGACCTTATTAAACAGTTAGTGATCACTACAAATCATCAAACAGGTCTCAAGACTAAAGTCTGACAAGTTAATGCGCTGCCAAACAGAGACAGTGCAGGGATACCATCACTGTCTTAGCCAGTCACATTAAACTGACGCCAACCCGACCAGTAGGAGATGAAACCACCAGAGCGGGACTCGAACCCCCGATCTCCTGATTTAAAAGCCAATGTACTACCCCAGGGCTACTGCGCCCATCTCTCTCTCCCTATAGAGAAAAGTACTACAAGGGATTCATTCTTGAAAAAAGGTTAACTTTCAGTCCTTAAGTCATTATTATTTCCTTTCTCTGTAATAAAGTTTCTTTCAAAGTTCATAAGCACACAAAAAGTTGACACATAAAAAAACAAAACCCCCAAATGTTTTTAAAGCATACATCAAACAAAGCTGTAATGCTTTAAAGCAAGTCAACGGTCAATAGAAAATTTCACATGATATCCTCATTGATTTTTATATTACATTTACATAAATATAAATAGCTTAGCAATAACTAGACAAAAGGTATTAGATGTAAACTTCTCAGCAATAAATAGACATGAGATATGGCTTGACCCATATATATATATAAATACTTCATCACATAGGCTATGACGTAAGAACATATTTCAGCCACTGAGCATGATTGTTCATGGAAGTACGCTATATCAATGCAATGTATTATTATTATTATTATTATTATTATTATTATTATTATTATTATTATTATCATTATTATTGATAATGATATAAACAGTACATAGACCAAACACAGAGAACAGATTTTGATTGTTGTCTCAACTACACATAAGTATCGTCGCTGCAGAACTTTTGTGTTCTATCTCGTTCTTTTTTCAATAGAGATAGGACAAAGCAGTTCTGAGCGTATGATTATATCATAAACTGGTGGAATGTACAAAATACAACAACATGCAGCAAAGGCAAGCACGCTATTGAAAAAACTTCAATCTTAAAACGAGATGGAAACATGTTCAAATCATGATCGATGATTAATAATAATATGCTCGTATTTTACACTAGCAATAAATAATAACATCTTCTGAGACCAGTTTGCAACAAACATAAAACGTGAGGTGATATTATGAAGGTTCCATTAACACTTTTTTGCAATTTTGAAAAAAAAAACTGAATCAAAATCTATCACTATAATAATAATTATATAACAGATTTATTAGTAGGTCAGTAACCATAACGCTTCTACTATTCTACAACCAGGCAGTCAATCTCCACAGTTACTAGTTTGATGATTCTGTTCAGACAGAGAACTTTCTCATGCTGTTAACCACAAATGCAGACAGTTGAGTTGAGTTGAGTTGGTTTTAACGTCCAACAGCAGCACTACATAGGCTATATTGTGGACGGACCCCAAGACTGACGTCTGACAATTTTATGTGCTGCAGCACACTAGACAGGACAGAGATACCATGACTCCTGTCTCAGCCGGTCACATTATACTGACACCGACCCAACCAGTAGGGAACGCAACCGCCAGGATTCGAACTCTGGACCTTTTGCGTCAGAAGCCGATGTTCTACCCCTGGGCCACAGCTCCCCCCCACAAATGCAGACAGAAACTTCTTAATGCCACCTACAGTTTACAGTGACTACTTGTTGAAGATAATCATACATATACAGGTTCAAATTCAACATGGGTTTGTAATGCTTCGTCAATGATCCTCAAAAGAGAATGAAATTTTTCAACGCTCATGCAACCTACATGAAGATAATCATACATATACAGGTTCAAATTCAACATGGATCTGTACTGATTCGTGAATGATCCTTAAAAGAGAATGAAATTATTCAACACTCATACAACCTGCAATAGAAACAAACAGCAGGAAAAATCACGGTATAGTCGCAGCTTACTGCAGATTGTCAAATGTATTGGTGGGTAGAGCCTGTAATGCGAGGGCAGGCAGCTCTGTGAGGTAAACTGAACTGCTATATCGATAAGAACATAGTTATTTGAAACAATATATTCATTTAAACTCAACTGCTATATCGATAAGAACATACACTGTAGTTATTTGAAACAACATATTCATTCAAACTGGGACTTTCTGATTTGGAAATAATGTTGTAAACAAAGCAACATGGATGAAAAGAGAAAACCCCAGCTGTAAAAACAATAAATTCCATAGTATATTTTTCAAGGATAGTAAAAGCATTAAAACTGTAACATTTTTAGTGGGTGTGTGTTTGTGTTCTGGTGGGTTTGTAATTTTTTTACACACCACTTTATGAAAAGTGTTAAATCATTTTGACAGCTGTTAAAAAAAGGTATGGCAATTAAAAAAAATAAAATAAAAAGAGATAGCTTTATACTTCATCTGGACGCATATTTTACAAATAACAAAATTACAATTTAATAAAAATTCCATGAGGTCCGAAAAATTTAAAAAAGGTGATGTATATTTACAAGATGATCTGGAGATAGTTTGAAATCTGGTGAGAAGATAATAAATGTAAATGTAATGCCTTAGTGACTGGTACTGACAATTTGTTTGGGAATGAAAATTTCACCGTCAGACCATGTACATTTCCAGTTCATTTTTTAGCCAACAAAAAGCATCAAATGCACTATTATTTCTAGAACCAAAGGTATTCTTTTTAAAATAAAAAAAAAATTATCCCAAAAATGATAGCAGTTTTACAATATTTAGAAGGCTCTAGCTAAAAACTTATGATAACATTAATAGAAGACAGTATAAAATAAAAAGAGAGAGAGAGAGAGAGAGAGAGAGAGAGAGAGAGAGAGAGAGAGAGAGAGAGAGAGAGAGAGAGAGAGAGAGAGAGAGAGAGAGAGAGAGAGAGAGAGAGAGAGAGAGAGAGAGAGAGAGAGAGAGAAAGAGAGAGAGAGAACACAGGGAGGAGCTTGATACAAACAAGTATCATGAGAGATGGTCCAGAGATCTGCCATCATGCGGCATCAACATTGAGATCAAAATTGGCCACACATGCAAAAAGTATCAGCAAGTAAAGAATATAAATGTACGTTACATCTTATTTTTATATGAAGCGTTATGTGAATGTTCACTCTCTGGTCTCCTTGTGAGGAAATAACACAAATGATTTTTCTCTTTCTATTCATTAGTGCATGGAGTTGTAAGAAAAAACCCGTACAAGAAGCTATTTGGTACAAAAAATTGTTTTAGACCAAAAAAAATCACAATCTGGCCTTTCCACTTTGTCTCCATAAATAAACACATCAGAAAATACTTAAAAGTATTCAACACTAACTTCTTACAATAGTGGAAGAAAACAAAAGATTTCAAGTTCTATTGAGCACCTAATGTGTTTGACTAAAATATTTAACTTTTTTTTCCTTCTAAAAACAATGAAGTTGGACAGTTTTTCATAACAACTTTATCTGATAAAATATTTAGCTTTTTATTTCTAGTAACAGGATAACAAAACAAAAGACTTCAAGACCTATTGAGTATCTAATGTGTATAACTTTTCCGGATAAGATATAAAAAAAAAAACTGTATTCATCACAACTGTATCTCTATAAATAAACATATCTGAAAATATATTTGACATTTTATTTCTAGTATAAACAATGGAGAAAACCAAACACGTCAAGAGCTATGTGTTTCTTTTTTCGTCACAACTTTATCTCCACATATAAACATATCTGAAAATATATTTGACATTTCATTCCTAGTATTAACAACAAAGGAAAACAAAAACACATCAAGACCTATGTGTTTCCTTTTTCGTCACAACTTTATCTCTACATATAAACATATCTGAAAATATATTTGACATTTTATTTCTAGTATAAACAATGGAGTAAAACCAAAACACGTCAAGAGCTATGTATTTCCTTTTTCGTCACAACTTTATCTCCTCCGTGGTGAGGTTGGTGTGAACTCCGTTACGTCAAGAGCTATGTGTTTCCTTTTTCGTCACAACTTTATCTCTATAAATAAACATATCTGAAAATATATTTGACATTTTATTTCTAGTATTAACAACAAAGGAAAACAAAAACACGCCAAGACCTATGCATTTCCTTTTTCGTCACAACTTTATCTCCTCCGTGGTGAGATTAATGTGGACTCCATTACGTCAAGAGCTATGCATTTCCTTTTTCGTCCCAACTTTATCTCTATTAATAAACATACCTGAAAATATATTTGACATTTCATTTCTAGTATAAACAATGGAGGAAAACCAAACACGTCAAGAGCTATGTATTTCTTTTTTCGTCACAACCGTATCTCTATAAATAAACATATCTGAAAATACATTTGACATTTTATTTCTAGTATAAACAATGGAAGAAAAACAAAACACGTCAAGAGCTACGCATATCCTTTTTCGTCACAACTTTATCTCCTCCGTGGTGAGGTTGGTGTGAACTCCGTTACGTCAAGAGCTATGCATTTCCTTTTTCGTCACAACCTTATCTCTATGAATAAACATATCTGAAAATATATTTGACATTTCATTTCTAGTATAAACAATAGAGGAAAACCAAAACACGTCAAGAGCTATGTGTTTCCTTTTTCGTCACAACTTGATCTCCTCCGTGGTGAGGTTGGTGTGAACTCCGTTCTCGGCTTTGCGCATGTCCAGCTCTTCGCTGACCGCGCCGTAGTGATGACCGTTGGTCGGACTCGCGCCGTTCTCCGCGGCGTCTGCTCTCACGTTGTCTTGGAGTGACCTGCCCTTGGTTTCCGGCAGGAGGAGCGTCAGGACCAGGCAGATCACCTGCAGGACTCCCACGACGATGTACGACACGGCGAAGTTGTAGTCCTGGGCAAAGCAACATTTATTCATTGGCATAATCAATAAATCTTATGTTGTTTTTTTTAAATTCTAACCTAAAAACTAAAAAAAACCAATGAGATATATGCCTTTCTGCTGACTCAATGATGATAGCAGATTTAGGACTTCCACGACAATGTACGACACGGCGAAGTTGCAGTCCTGGGCAAAGCAACATTTCATCATTGGAATAAATCTTATATTTGTTTTTTTAATTTATCTAAAAACTAAATAAACCCAATGAAATATATGCCTTTCTGCTGACTCAATGATGATAGCAGATTTAGGACCTCCACGACAATGTACGACACGGCGAAGTTGTAGTCCTGGGCAAAGCAACATTTCATCATGGGAATAAATCTTATGTTTGTTTTTTTAAATTTTATCTGAAAACTAAAAAAACCCAATGAGATATATGCCTTTCTGCTGACTCAATGATGATAGCAGATTTAGGACTGCCACGACGATGTACGACATGGAGAAGTTGTAGTCCTGGGCAAAGCAACATTTCATCATTGGAATAATCAATAAATCTTATGTTGTTGTTTTTTTTAAATTCTAACCTAAAAACTAAAAAAAAACCAATGAGATATGCCTTTCTGATGATAGCAGATTCAATATGGTGCAAGTGGTAGAGCGAAGTTGTAGTCCTGGACAAAGCAACATTTCATCATTGGAATAATCAATAACTCTTATGTTGTTGTTTTTTTATTCTAATCTAAAAACTAAATAAAACAGTGATATATGCCTTTCTGCTGACTCAATGATGATAGCAGATTTAGGACTTCCACGACAATGTACGACATGGAGAAGTTGTAGTCCTGGGCAAAGCAACATTTCATCATTGGAATAATCAATAAATCTTATGTTTGTTTGTTTTTTAATTTATCGAAAAACTTAAAAAAACCTAATGAGATATGCTTTTCTGCTGATTCAATGACGATGGCAGATTTAATATGGTGCAAGTGGTGGAGCTTTGGGATCCAAATTAGGAAGCTTCTTTATTTAAAATTTATTTATTACGATTTCATCCCCTACTTAGAAAGTCAAAGTGCCTGGCTAACAGCTGAAATGCTAAAGACAGATGATTAGAGAAGTATACAGAAGTTGGTGACTGATTAATGTTTCATTAGTTGAGGCCTGTACTGAGAATTACAATAGGCTCTGAGATAATGCTTTGAATATTAAAGTATTAAAGGATACAATATATGTGAGGCACCAGTGTGAATCAGCCACAATATAGAAATTTTAATTTTGAGTTATTTACAGTGTGTTTGAAAGCAGTGAAATGGGCTTTGAGAGGTTAAAATATTACAACTCTATCATTTCTAGAAGTAGAACCATAGCTAAACATCTTTATTTGAAAATGACAAGGGGAAACTCAGAATGCATTCCTATATTTAAAGGGCTCTAGCTCGAAACTTAGGGGGGCGCGGTGGTCTATGGGTAGAACATCGACTTCCGACGCAAAAGGTCCCGAGTTCGAATCCTGGCTGCTGCGTTCCCTACAGGTTGGGTCGGTGTCAGTATAATGTGACCCGCTGAGACAGGAGTCATGGTATCCCCGCCCTGTCTCGTGCGTGGCAGCACATAAAAATTTTAAGACATCCGTCTTGGGGCCTGTCCACAATATAGCCTATATAGTGGTGGACGTTAAACCAACCCAACCAACCAACCATCTCAAAACTTATATTAGTGACTTGTGCCTGATTCACCCGCGTTGCCTCTCATATTGAGAAAGTACAAGTAAACCATGCCGTAGATTCAGTTTATTTTTTATGGCCAAGATTGGACCAAGACTTACTAGATCCAGAGCAAATGGAGCGAGAATGGCTCCAATCCTCGCAGTCATGTTTACAAAACCGTAGCCAACACTCCTGGATGAATGGTGCGGAAAGAAAGAGGTTGATCAGATTAGAATTTATTTTTTTTTATATATAACTCCTCATTGCTTATAATAACTATGAAATTAGAATAAAACATTGTTTAGAATAACTAAAAAAAAATTAAAATAAAACAACGCTTATAGTGGCTATGAAATCGAAACAAAACACTGCTTATAATAACTATGAAATTATAATAAAACATTGTTCATAATAACAATAAAATTAGAATAAAACATTGCTCATAATAACTAAAAATTAAACTAAAACATTGCTCACAATAACAATAAAATTAAAATAAAACAACGCTATGAAATTGAAACAAAACATTGCTTATAATAAATATGAAATTAGAATAAAACATTGCTTATAATAGCTACAAAAATTAAAATTACACACAGCTTATAATAACTGTGATATTATAATAAATTATTACTCTTCTAATAATAACTTATAAAATTAAAATAAAACATGCATATAATGTCTATGAAATTATCATAAACATTGCTCATAACAACTATAAACCAAAAAAAAACAAAATGCCACTGACCTGGTGACAGTCGGGTAACTCTCGACGACCCAGGTTGCCGTGGCGCCCCAGCACCCGCTGCTCGCCATCTTGGCCACGAGGCTCAGCGCCGAGATGACCGTCCCTCGGTGGCTGCCCGAGACTGGCCCAGAGAGAGAGAGTGGTATAATACAAAAACATTAAGTCGAATTATAAAGTTACTACAATCAAATAAATGATCATGGAGAAAGTAGATGACACATTACAAGCACCAGCATACATTTCTCAGTTTTGGGTTAAAATAGATTTATGATTAAATAATTTGTAAAATAAAGGAGGTAGCATGTGTAAATACTCAGATTAAAAAGACAAAGGGCTTGTAAATAAATGGTGGGGTAAAAATGTTGCACAGAATATACCATAATCATATTAACTACAAGTACAAGGAGTCACTGAAAGATGTAAAAAAGAAAGTTTTAACTCTACTTTTAAAAGATTGCAAACTGTCGGACGCTAAAACCAACCTCTGTAATGAACCGCCACGCAGGCAAACGCTGCCGCACATCCGATGACAAAATAAATGAAGGTTGTCATGCGACGCCCAATCCTGTACGGAAAGATTATTAAACGTATAGATAAACAAAAACCAAGTCAAACAAGTGAGAAAAAAAAAAAAGAAAAGTTTCAAGATACTTTACAATCAAATAAAATCTTACGACATATCACTGTCAATCTTGTTTCAACTTTAAGTGAGAAATACCTAATGCAAATTCTAATCAGATTGTCCGATGACAAGACAATTTTATGTGCTGCCACACACGAGACAGTCCGTAGAAAACGATCGATATGGCGCACCTGGTGACCAGAGGTTCGCGAATTAGGGAGACATGTTGAGTTGATTTAACGTCCAACATCAGCACTATATAGGCTATATTGTGGGCGGGTCCCAAGACTGACGTCTGACAATTTTATGTGCTGCCACACACGAGACAGTCCGTAGAAAACGATCGATATGGCGCACCTGGACACCAGAGGTTCGTGAATTAGAGAGACATGTTGAGTTGTTGAGGTGTTTTAAAGCCCAACATCAGCACTATATACGCTATATTGTGGACGGACCCCAAGACGAACGTCTGACAATTTTATGTGCTGTCACACACGAGACAGGGCGGGGATACCATGATTCCGTCTCAGCCGATCACATTAAATCGACACCGACCCAACCAGTAGGGAGTGCAGTCGTCAGAGCTCGAACCCCAACCTTTTGCGTCGGAAGCCGATGTTCTACCCCATGGCCACCGCGCCCTCCTGAATTAAAGAGATAACTGATCAGAAACAAACACTGATACATGTTTTGTATCCTATCCTTAGAGCTACACTATACCTATTTTTGTATTTTTTTTTTTTTTTTGGTGCTTTGCATATTGTTTACCAAGCTCTACTGTATTGTGGTTTATTATTCGAGACGCTAAGTTTCAGTGAGAGCAAACAAGATCGAGGCCGGTAGCTTACCACTGAAATCCGAATATGATGGTGATCTTAGCAACAGCAAAACCATTGAAGATGTCAAAGTAGGAATATTTCTTGCCGCCTTTCTTAGATTTCGTTGCCTCTATGGATATTTCCTGTGGGAAGAAAAGAAAGAGGGTAGGGGAGTTAAAAAAGGGGAATTATGGGACAAAACAGACCGGTTATAGTCTGGATAAACTTAGACAATGATTCCTTCCCCCTGCTTTGCTGAGTTGTTGAGTTGGTTTAACGTCCAACATCAGCACTATATAGACTATATTGTGGACGGACCCTAAGATTGACGTCTGACAATTTTATAGCTGCCACACATGAGACAGGGCGGGGATACCATGACTCCTGTCTCAGCCGGTCACATTAAACTGACATCGACCCAACCAGTAGGGAGCGCAATCTCCAGGGCTCGAACCCAAACTTTTTACGTCGGAAGCCGATGTTTTATCCCAAGACCACCGCCCCCCCCCCCTTCCCCCTGCACATGATCTGACCAACACATTATATTCAACCTTAATACAGCTACAAAGAACTGCTGCTTTCTTCCTCTCACGGTACTAGGCAAAAGAGCGGTAGCTCTGAGACCACAAAAACGTTAAAATATATGTTTAGAAGTCCACCATGTTAAGGATGTTACAGAGGACTTGCAGATCTAATTGTGGCAGTTAATAAAACTGTTTTTCACTTTTGACACCTACAGAGGTGACAATTTGCCAAAGGTTTTTGTTGATTGTTTTTTTTTTATTTCCAGTTTTTGCTCAACAACACAATTTCACAATTTTCGTTGCCCTCAGTTTTTGCCCCACATTGCAAAATCTTGGGCCAAAATTGTAAAAAAAAAGAAAGGAAAAAAAGTAGGTAAATTCCGTTGACACCTTCACTGTTTTATTTTAAGTCCTTTCTAAGTTCCAATGTAATCTGAATCGCTAGTTTTTTGTATAAATGAGTCAGGACATTACTCAAATTAATGAGTTGACAAAATAGTTGAAAGCAATGTGCCGGGTACTCTACCTCTATGACCTCCATTGCGTTAGGGGGAACAACTGCGCCATTCACAGCCGCCATCTTCTCCAGGACCGAAAGTGCCTCTTTCAGCTTCCCCTGCACTGCGAGCCACCTCGGACTTTCTGGTATCAGGCTGAGGGGGAAAAGTCACAAAATAGAGTACCAATAATGGTAAAAAACAAAAAAATCTTTATTTCTATAGCACTATAGCATAATCAGACTTAGTCTCATAGCGATTAGAGTACTAAAACAACCTTCAATTCTTTCATTTATTTTCTTTTTAATTTTAAATACAAGTTACAATATTTTCATTTTCATGACAAAACAGACCCAGGACTTACAAGTATGTCAGCACTGAGGACAAAACAGACCCAGGACTTACAAGTATGTGAGCAGGACCAGGACTTACAAGTATGTCAGCAGGACCAGGACTTACAAGTATGTGAGCAGGACCAGGACTTACAAGTATGTCAGCAGGACCGGGACACTGAGGACAAAACAGACCCAGGACTTACAAGTATGTGAGCAGGACCGGGACTTACAAGTATGTGAGCAGGACCAGGACTTACAAGTATGTCAGCAGGATCGGGGCACTGAGGAGAAAACAGTCCCAGGACTTACAAGTATGTCAGCAGGATCGGGGCACTGAGGACAAAACAGTCCCAGGACTTACAAGTATGTCAGCAGGATCGGGGCACTGAGGACAAAACAGACCCAGGACTTACAAGTATGTGAGCAGGATCGGGGCACAGGCAGGACCGGGACTTACAAGTATGTGAGCAGGATCGGAGCGCTGAGCACTGCGCAGCCGAAGTGCAGGTGGGCCCAGTCCTCCAACAGCCAGGCTGCGCCGGCAAACATGACGACCCCGAGAGGCCACATGGGCACGGCAGACACCAGGGGGCGCCACTTGATCGGCAGGAACTCCGTCAGGTACGGCACTAGCACCACCAACTGTCCACCTGGTGGCATGGAGGAGAGGTTAGCAAGATTGGAGGTTTTAATGTAAATGGTTGGTTGGTTGGTTGGGTTGCTTTAACGTCCAACATCAGCACTATATAGGCTATATTGTGGACGGGCCCCAAGACGGACGTCTGACAATTTTATGTGCTGCCACACACGAGACAGGGCGGGGATACCATGACTCCTGTCTCAGTTTTAATGTAAAAATCATCACTGTGTTAGAGTTTTAGCATAAGCCATTTGTCACTTTTGAGATCATCTTTAAAAGCTGCTTCATTTTCTTCTTTCTGCTATATATTACTATTATTAGACACAAGAAAATTAAGCACAAACCTATTAGCCCATTAAATTTGTAATCTAAAAGCTAAGTTAGATAGATCTCGTTGTTACATTTAAAATGATATATCACTTGCATTTCGCCATAAGTTTCACTTGTGCCATAATGTTGCTCAGAGAAAAAATGGGCATTAAAAAACATTAAAAAATTGTTTAATTGTTTGAGCTATAACACTTACAGCTGCAGCCAAAATCATTTTTTATGTGTATACGTTTAAAAAAATTAGATTTTCAAGAGCTAGAGAGATGGATGGAATATAGAAGTTAGATATGTAAATAGACAGACGGATAGATACATAGGTCTATGTTTTTTTTGGAAGCTCAGTTTTCGCTAACATCAATGTATATTCTCTCTAGTGGCTTGGAAGCCAGGTGCAGATTTCTTTCACGATGTAATATCGGAGTCAACCAAAACGTGCCTCATGGAAAATTGACAGTTGTAGGTATGACACTGTATAGAGACAAACCATCAGTACTTATCGGACACGCTGTTGTTGTTGTTGTTGTTGTTGGGTTGGTTTAACGTCCAACCGCAGCACTTTATAGTCTATATCGTAGACGGGCCCCAAGACGGACGTCTGACAATTTTATGTGCTGCCACACACGAGACAGGGCGGGGATACCATGACTCCTGTCTCAGCCGGTCACATTATACTGACACCGACCCAACCAGTAGGGAACGCAACAGGACAGTTGTAGGTATGACACTGTATAGAGACAAACCATCAGTGCGTATCAGACGGGGATAGAGCCTCACCTATAGTGAAGCCAATGAAGAACCTCACCTATAGTGAAGCCAATGAAGAACCTCACCTATAGTGAACCCGATGAAGAACCTCAGGCTGATGAACATTTGCCACGAGATGGAGAATCCAGCGACGATGTTGAAGACCGTCTGGAGGAGGAAGAAGCCGAAGTTGGTCGTCCTGCGTCCAAACATGTCCCCCGCCTGTCCTGCCAGGACCGCCCCGACCAGGACTCCGGCCATCTGGACAGAGGTGATGGTCGGCTTGACCCACTTGAGGTCACACACCAGGTCCCACTGGTCATAGGGGAGAAGAGAGAGAAAGAGATTGATATGTTAGACGCCGACACCTCAGTGTTAATTTTACAGGGTGAATCCTTAGGGTTGATAGAGAGAGAGAGAGAGAGAGAGAGAGAGAGAGAGAGAGAGAGAGAGAGAGAAGAGAGAAGAAGGAAGAGAAGAAGAGAGAGAGAGAGAGAGAGAGAGAGAGACAGAGAGAGGACAGACAGAGGATAGAAATGGAAGACCCACACATTGCAAATATTAAAGAAATGACCATCCCCCCTTCCCTTCCCTCAGTCACAACAAAGCGAGAGTCAAAAGGTGAGACAGAGAGACAGATAGACAGTCAGAGCGACAAACAGAGAGGAGAGACAGACAGACAGACAGACGAGAGACAGACGATAGAAATGGGAGTGGTACACCCACACACAACACAAACATTAAATAATTAAAGAAATGAACCCCCTCCTCCTCCCTACACCCACACACAACACAAACATTAAATAATTTAAAAAATGAACCACCTCCTCCTCCACCTTACCTCAGTCACAACACAAACATTAAATAATTAAAGAAATGTACCCCCCTCCTCCTGCTCCTACCCCTTACCTCAGTCACAACACAAACTTTAAATAATTAAAGAAACGAACCCCCTCCTCCTCCTCCTCCACCTTACCTCAGTCACGACAGAGCGAGCGCTGCCCTGGAACCGGTACTCGGAACATTCCGTGGAGTTGACGCTGCAGCTGTTCAGCAGAGAGTTGTTCCCCCCTGCCTGGTCGGCAGTCAGGTTGGTGTAGGTCAAGGTCGCCTCCGTAGAGTACACGAACCCATCCTCCTCGGTTTCCGTGAGGCAACGGAAATCTGGTACCAGCCCAGCAAACGCCATCATCATCATGCTCCAGCCGGTCTGACGGAGGTGTGGGCAGATACAGAGGCATGTGAATGGGTCTCTAGAATACTGTCTGACATTGACACACAGAGACAGAGAAAGAGAAAAGATAACCAGCAAACGCCATCATCATCATGCTCCAGCCGGTCTGACGGAGGTGTGGGCAGATATACAGGCATGTGAATGGGTCTCTAGAATATTGTCTGACATTTTTACGAGCTGACATTGACACACAGAGACAGAGTAAAGATACCAGGCAAACGCCATCATCATCATGCTCCAGCCGGTCTGACGGAGGTGTGGGCAGATATAGAGGCATGTGAATGGGTCTCTAGAATATTGTCTGACATTTTACGAGCTGACATTGACACACAAGAGACAGAGAAAAGATACCAGGCAAACGCCATCATCATCATGCTCCAGCCGGTCTGACGGAGGTGTGGGCAGATATACAGGCATGTGAATTTGCAAACTTTCTAGGAATAAAGTCTGACATTTTTACGAGCTAACATTGACACACAGAGACAGAGAAGGGATACCAAGCAAACGCCATCATCATCATGCTCTAGCCGGTCTGACGGAGGTGTGGGCAGATTTACAGGCATGTGAACGGGTCTCTAGAATATAGTCTGACAGTTTTACAAGCTGACATTGACACACAGAGATAGAGAAGGGATACCCAGCAAACGCCATCATCATCATGCTCCAGCCGGTCTGAGGGAGGTGTGGGCAGATATAGAGGCATGTGAGTGGGTCTCTAGAATATTGTCTGACATTGACACACAGAGACAGAGTAAAGATACTCGGCA
This sequence comes from Elysia chlorotica, assembly GCA_003991915.1. Classification (NCBI taxonomy): domain Eukaryota; kingdom Metazoa; phylum Mollusca; class Gastropoda; family Plakobranchidae; genus Elysia; species Elysia chlorotica. Next base: position 250,158 of record RQTK01000207.1, on the reverse strand, counting down.
AACGCCATCATCATCATGCTCCAGCCGGTCTGACGGAGGTGTGGGCAGATATACAGGCATGTGAATGGGTCTCTAGAATATTGTCTGACATTTTTACAAGCTGATATTGGCACACAGAGAAAGAGAAAAGATACCCAGCAAACGCCATCATCATCATACTCCAGCCGGTCTGACGGAGGTGTGGGCAGATATAGAGGCATGTGAATGGGTCTCAAGAATATTGTCTGACATTGACACGCAAAGACAGAGCAGGGATACCAAGCAAACGCCATCATCATCATACTCCAGCCGGTCTGACGGAGGTGTGGGCATATATATAGAGCCATGTGAATGGGTCTCTAGAATATTGTCTGACATTTTTACAAGCTGACATTAACACACAGAGAAAGAGCAAAGATACCAGCAAACGCCATCATCATCATGCTCCAGCCGGTCTGACGGAGGTGTGGGCAGATATAGAGGCATGTGAATGGGTCTCTAGAATATTGTCTGACATTTTTACGAGCTGACATTGACACACAGAGACAGAGGAAAGATACCAGGCAAACGCCATCATCATCATGCTCCAGCCGGTCTGACGGAGGTGTGGGCAGATATAGAGGCATGTGAATGGGTCTCCAGAATATTGTCTGACAGTTTTACAAACTGACATCGACACACAGAGACAGAGCAGGGATACCAAGCAAACACTATCATCATCATCATACTCCAACTAGTCTGAGTGAGGCAGGAAAAGTGGCATCCAAACGGATCTCTAGAACATCATGAAATAATTTTACAATCTGACACACAGGGACAAAGCAGGGATATCAGGAAAATGCAAGTATCATCAAACTCTAGCCAGTCTGAAAGCGCCATAAACAGAAAATGGCATCCAAACGGGTCTCTAGAATATCATCTAAAAATTTTACAAGCTGAAATTGACACACAAAGACAGAGAAGGGATGCCATCATCATAAAACTCCAGACATCTGAGGCAGGCAAGATGAGATAGGGGTAGATGTTTGAACGTTGTAGGAATAAAATGCCGGTAAGATGAAGATGCAGCGTGATACTCCTTCACAAACTTCAAACTTAATTTAAACTGAATGTCCCTTTGATAAAATATTACAATTTACAATTATGAACAAACAAAAATCAAAATGAATTATCTTGATCATTATAATTGGGGACGTCACAGAGTTTAATGAGATTGACTCAACCAGTAAGGGACGAAATTGAACAAACACACAATCGTGCTTTTAAACCAGGGATCTCCCGATTGGGAGACCAACGCTCTACCGACTTGCGCCCCTGTTTTGGTGATGGTACTACACACTGTCTATCTTGTAGATGAACTCACAAGAGCTTTGATCACCGAGATGACTGCGATGATGCGGTACTGGAAGCAGCCAAGGCCGCCCACATCCTCGTAGACTTTTTCCAGACCCATTCAGAACCGTGAACTCCGAGGCCTCCCTTCGATGCTTGGTGTCCGCTGAATTCCTGCATGGAATAGAAAAAAAAATAATAATAATATTTATTTATTGAGCGCTTTCCCTTCGCAAAGCTCAAAGCGCTTAACAACATTTTAAGCATAACCACAAAAGTGTTCAATAGAAACATTTACATACAATCCCCTGCATAGAAATATAATAAAAGGCTCTCAAGGTTATACACAAATAATTGTTATAAATACATGTTATTAAAACTTAAGAAACAAGGATATTTTAAACACATTGATCTTGTTAAACATTAATATAGATCTATCACACATCGACATCCTGAATACGGGGTTTTATACACAGAAATGTATGCAATTTGAGTTTGTGTTTGTTTCTTGACGGCCAACGTCAACACTATAAAGGCATATTGTAGAGAGCGCCAACACTAACGTTTGGAAATTCTTACGTGCTACCTTAACAGAAACAGTGCAGGGAGACCTGGAATCCTGTCTTAGACAGTTACATAATACTGACACCGACCTAACCAGTAGTCGACAAAATTGGACTTATTATATATTTTTGACTGATTGTGGGTTTTAAATCAGGCACCTACCGATTTAGAAATAAATGCCTTACCAATTGCGATAAACATATAAAAAAAAATCTGTTAAGCACACAAACTTTCGATTGAAAACAAACTCCATTTTCTGTACTACCCCCCCGCCCCCTTCTCACGTGATGGTATTCAAAATCAAATGACAGAAATGCACAGAGGCCCGACAGTTAAAGTGACGATGTGACAGTGATATTAAAAACAAAACAACCACATTCAACCTACTGTCAACTTGGGCAGCCATGAGACGTGCAATGCCTCTAATATCGCCATCAATGGGCGATATACATGGGCGGTATGTGTGACGTGTGTCTACTGAGTTCGTTTCGTAAGGGAGGCCAACCGGCGCAAGTGGTAGACCGTTAGTCTCTCAATCGGGATGTCCCTGGTTCGAAAATCTACTATCGGTGTAAAATGTGTTTGTCCGCTTTCGTCCCCGACTGGTTGTTTCGGTGTCAATATCATGTGATCGGTTGAGAAAGGAGGCACGGTATCCCTGCACTGTCTCTGCGTGGCAGCGTGTAACATTTGTCAGACATTGCTCATGGGACTCGTCAACATTATAGCCTACATATAGTGCTGACGTTGGGCGCTAAGTGCCGAACACAATCTGGTTTCTTAAACATGCACCTGCAGCAACTAAGCACTACTGAACTCTGATCAACCATATTTTTAATCATGTAGTAGAAACAATTTTTTCTCTGCCTTCAGTCAGTAAACCGCAGCTGCTGGTGTTTGGGGAAACAGCCTTGGTGAGATTAATGGTGCAGCCTACTGGAACATTGATGCTTGGTGAAAACGATGAAACATTTAACAGTCAATTATCATTCACTATGATAATTTATTATAACTTAATCCGCAACGTAATAGTTGATATCATTATATCATTCTCTAAGTAGACGACCATTCGGCTCTTTAGTCTTTACTCGTCGCGTAGTAGTTCACTCCCGTTAGAAAAATTACCTACCGCTAAAAGTTTAATTCAGGACGAACTCTTCAGTACTGTACGCCCACCAATACACGCACCTGTGAAACTATTGTGAACTTTACGAAATGCCTAATTAAACTATGAAAGTTTTGAGAGGATTTGTCTGAGCAACAATAGGAGCAAAAGAGGGCATTATCCTGGCATAGAGAACACAGCGTGTACGCTTCGTGTTATGGGCTGCGCTACTGCGCGCGCCACTCCATGTTGACAGGGGCGCGCGGTGGTCCAGGAGTAGAACATCGGAATATAGCCTATATAGTGCTGATGCTGGACGTGAAAACCAACTCAACTCCACCCCCACGTTGACAGGCGAGGTCTACGCTAGGTTACATTAATTTTATAATGGCACATCTACATGTACTTGACTATCAGCGTTCTATGTCGAAGGGTTGAGTTGAGTTGGTGGCTTAACATCCAACGTCAGCACTATATAAAATTATAGGCTTTATTGTGCACGGGTCCCAAAACTGACGTCTGACAATTTGATGTGTTGCCGTATGTATAGTATAAGGCATGGGACTAGATAAGCAGAAGATTTTGTGAACAGGGGAAATCAATCTGTGGCTCGAACTAATCAGTCAGCAGCTCTTCCAACTGAAAGCACAATGTGAGTGATTTGACGTGCCACTTGCCGTGACCCACACAGATGTGTAGGCCTAACTGATGCCGAGTGATGGGCCCCTGCTCGCCTCAGACACACGGTCGCGGCATTTTAGCACTGGGCGTCTAGCCACAGTACATTTATAATAAAATAAAGTAAAATAAAATGTATCTGGGCCTTTGCACTTCTGGCTTGAAGTAATCAATTTCGCAAAAATTGTAAAGAAGGAAAAACAAAACTTAATATACGGATAAGTCCATTATAACTTATCAGAAAAAAGGAAATTTATAAATTAATACGTTGATACCCTGGAGTGGATACACATAACAATTTAGAAATAAAAAAAAATGAAGGAAAGCGATAAATAATAACAATAAGATTCAAAACTTGTTTTATGCACAACTGCATTGCCCTTCGAAAGGTTACTAAAAAATTCGCATCTGTGACCGTCTGAGACAGGAAGCATAGTATTCCCACCCTGTCTCGTGGCGGGCAGTACATAAAATTGTCAGACTCTAGTCTGGGCCCCGTCCAAATTATAGCCTATTAACTCCCCCCCCCCCACATACACACACACACACTCCATAGCTAGCGAATTAGAACGATATGCGTGAAGACTGCAGGTTCGGTAACTGAATATAGGGTCAAGTCTCATTCCGCCCCATAAAAGTGTATTTTTTAAAATACATTGTTTGGTGAAAGGGCTATATCAAAGACTCAATGAAATACATGTACAAACGAAGACAAAAAGTACCTTGGGCATCTCGATGTTCATAACTACCGCACTTCTTTAAATAAAATTTACAAACAAAAACCCCTGAATCAAATACGAAAAATGCAAGTACACGTGCATAATTTAAACGCTTGTGAAAGCGCGAAGTAAACAGCTGCAGGCGAAACGAATCAATTGATTCACATGATACAGATTTACATACACAAGCGTTGAAGAGAGAACAGCCTTTCACGCTATTCTCTCGGTTCCATAGCCGTTACGTAAACAAAAGAAAATTAAAAAAATATGCATCACGCGCACATAAACAGACAATCAGT
>RQTK01000207.1:195690-221088 GCA_003991915.1 Elysia chlorotica | reverse complement strand
GGTGATGATGATGATGATGATGATGATGATGATGATGATGATGATGATGATGATGATGATGATGATGATGATGTTGATGATGATGATCATGTTGATGATGATGATGATGATAATAGTGATAATGATATCAATAATAGTAACGTTAATTTTTTATATGCCCCCTACCCCTGTTCACCCTCCCCATCTTCCTCCTCTCACTCCCCTTCCCCCTCACCCTACAACCAGTAACGATGCTGAAGCCGTTCAGCGCAGGTCTATGGATTCTCATCATCCTGATGTTTGTGGTAACCAGCCTGGCTCTCTACGCCATCGGCCGCTTCAGCCCGTACGAAGACGTCGCCTTTGTGGGCAAAGCATCCACCTTTGAGGGATTGACACTGTCCAATAGTTTTCTCTACGTATTCAGTACGCTTGTGTTACAAGGTAAGGGATTGTTAGAAATCTTGTGACAGCGAGGCGTCTAGCACCAACTATATTTCACAAAATCATTTATCGTTTTTCAACTAATCAATGGTTTTATGATTTTCCCTAATCATTGATTTTATCATTTGTATTCAATTATCTTTAAATTTTTATCAAAGTTTGTATTTTGTGAAAATGTCCAAGATATCTGGTATTTTCAACTCTAAGTCCTCTTGTGTATCCATAAAGTTTTTCAATTCTATCAGAGAGTCAGCTGGCGCAAGTTGTAGAGCGCTGGTTCCCCAATCGGGAGGTCCCTGGTTCGAAACCTATGTCCCTTCCGCCTCCTACTGGTTGGATCAGTGTCAGTACATGTATAATGTTACCGTCTGTGTCAGCACGTAAAATTTCGAGGGCCTAACTATGTCCAACAGCTTTCTCTGATCATTAGTCCAGGGTCTAACTATGTCAAACAGCTTTCTCTGATCATTAGTCCAGGGCCTAACTATGCCCTACAGCTTTCTCTACGTGTTTAGTACGCTTGTGTTACAGGGTAAGAGATCATTAGTCGAGGGTCTAACTATGTCCAACAGCTATCTCTGATCATAAGTCGAGGGTCTAACTATGTCCAACAGCTTTCTCTGATCATTAGTTGAGGGCCTGACTCTGTCCAACAGCTTTCTCTATGTGTTCAGTACGCTGGTGTTACAAGGTAAGGGATCATTAGTCGAGGGTCTAACTCTGTCCAACAGTTTTCTCTACGTATTCAGTACACTTGTGTTACAAGGTAAGGGATAATTAGTCGAGGGTCTAACTCTGTACAACAGCTTTCTCTACGTATTCAGTATGCTTGTGTTACAAGGTAAGGGATCATTAGAAGTCTTGTGACAGCGAGGCGTCTAGCACCAACTATATTTCACAAAATAATATATCGTTTTTTAACTAATCACTGATTTTATGTAACCATCTATGTTAGCATGTAAAATTGTCAAACGTGAGTCTCATGACCTGTCCACAACACAGTCTACATAGTGATACCATTGGACGCTAAACAACAAACTGAACTCAAACCCAACTTATCCTACCTATGTATCTATCTTTGCCACATATTGTTGACGTTGGACGCAAAACAACAAACTGAACTAAAACCCAACTTATCCTACCTATGTATCTATCTTTACCACATAATGTTGACATTGGACGCAAAACAACAAACTGAACTGAAACCCACCTTATCCTACCTATGTATCCATCTTTGCCACATAGCGATACCATTGGACACAAAGCAACAAACTGAACTCAAACCCAACTTATCCTACATCTATGTACCTATCTTTGCCACCCCTGACCCAGGCTACACGGCAGTCCCCAAGTCCATGTCTACATAGTGATACCATTGGACACTAAACAACAAACTTAACTGAAACCCACCTTATCCTACCTATGTATCCATCTTTGCCACATAGCGATACCATTGGACACAAAGCAACAAACTGAACTCAAACCCAACTTATCCTACATCTATGTACCTATCTTTGCCACATATTGTTGACGTTGGACGCACAACAACAAACTTAACTCTTAAGACCCAACTTATCCTATGTATATTATCTTTCCCACCCCTGAGCCAGGCTACACGGCGGCCCCCAAGTCCATGTCTACATAGTGATACCATTGGACAGTAAAGTCACAAACTGAACTCAAACCCAACTTATCCTATATATATGTACCTATCTTTCCCACCCCTGACTCAGGCTACACAGCGACCCCCAAGTCCATGTCTACGTAGTGATACCATTGGACAGTAAAGCAACAACCTGAACTCAGACCCAACTTATCCTACCTATGTATCTATCTTTCCCACATACTGTTGACATTGGACGCTAAGAAACAAACTGAACTGAAACCCAACTTATCCTACCTATGTATCTATCTTTGCCACATATTGTTGACGTTGGACGCTAAACAACAAACTCAACTCAGACCCAACTTATCCTACCTATGTATCTTATCTTTGCCACATAGTGTTGACGTTGGACGCTAAAACAACAAACTGAACTCAGACCCAAGTTATCCTACCTATGTATCTTATCTTTGCCACATATTGTTGACGTTGGACGCACAACAACAAACTTAACTCTTAAGACCCAACTTATCCTATGTATATTATCATTCCCACCCCTGAGCCAGGCTACACGGCGGCCCCCAAGTCCATGTCTGGGCGAGTCCTCACCGGAGTCTGGTGGGTCTTCGTGGTCTTTACAGTGGCTGCCTACATCGCAGGGCTCACAGTCATTCTGTTCAGGTACGTCCATATATAGTCCATGTAGTCCATGTAGTCCATGTAGTCTATATAGTCTATATAGTCCATGTCTGGGCGAGTCCTCACCGGAGTCTGGTGGGTCTTCGTGGTCTTCACCGTGGCTGCTTACATCGCAGGGCTCACAGTCATTCTGTTCAGGTACGTCCATATATAGTCCATGTAGTCCATATAGTAGTCCATGTAGTCCATGTAGTCTATATAGTCAGTCCATGTAGTCCATATAGTCCATATAGTCCATATAGTCCATATAGTCCATATAGTCCATATAGTCCATATAGTCCATATAGTCCATATAGTCCATATAGTCCATATAGTCCATATAGTCCATATAGTCCATATAGTCCATATAGTCCATATAGTCCATATAGTCCATATAGTCCATATAGTCCATATAGTCCATATAGTCCATATAGTCCATGTAGTCCATATAGTCCATATAGTCCATATAGTCCATATAGTCCATGTAGTCCATATAGTCCATATAGTCCATATAGTCCATATAGTCCATATAGTCCATATAGTCCATATAGTCCATATAGTCCATATAGTCCATGTAGTCCATATAGTCCATATAGTCCATGTAGTCCATATAGTCCATGTAGTCCATGTAGTCCATGTAGTCCATGTAGTCCATATAGTCCATATAGTCCATTAAGTCCGTATAGTCCATATATAGTCCATTAAGTCCGTATAGTCCATATAGTCCATGTAGTCCATATAGTCCATATAGTCCATGTAGTCCATGTAGTCCATATAGTCCATATAGTCCATGTCTGGGCGAGTCCTCACCGGAGTCTGGTGGGTCTTCGTGGTCTTCACCGTGGCTGCTTACATTGCGGGGCTTACTGTCATTCTGTTCAGGTACGTCCATATATAGTCCATGTAGTCCGTGTAGTCCATGTAGTCCATATAGCGCCGCCAGTATAATGTAACCACCTCAGACAGGTGTCATGGTTTCCCCGCCCTGTCTCTGTATGGCAGCTCGTAAGGGTTAGTCGACTGCAATATAGCTTATGTATTTCGGGTCCAACCACAATAAAGCCTTTATATTGCGGGTCTGATCACGATAAAGCCTATATATTGCGGGAACGACTACAATAAAGCCTATATATTGTGGGAACGACTACAGTAAAGCCTATATATTGCGGACCCGTCGACAATATAGCCTATATATTGAGGATGTTGGACGCTAAACAACATCCAATAAACAAAACCGCCACATAGTGCCATTGTGCCATAGTGCTATTTCTACCTAGTCCGTTTAGGAAAAGAGTTTTGAGGCAGACTAGCTTCATAGGAGTTTTGTATACCACCAGACCCTGCCCCCTACTTTTAGCAGAGTATATGTTACGAAGCAAAGAACTATTGTCAGACGTCAGTCTTGGGGCCAGTCCACAATATAGCCTACATAGTGCTGACTTTGGACGTGATAATCTCATAATCTTTCTCCAGTGGTCTCTTGTTTCGGCCTACATAGTTAATTTCCCTTAATTTAATTGACGTTGGGCGTCTTATTATGTCAGGGGTAGGTCCCATGAGATTTGGAAAGATGTGTTGAAAAGAATAATTATGTCAAGAGCAGGCTATGTGTGTGGTCAACTTGGAAAATGCGCCCAGGAAAGAATGGATGGGGCGCTCTGGTTCGTGAACTATATATACCCTGCCAAGGCAATGAAGATACGTGTAATGATGTAGGGCTACACTTTGTATCTTTTGGTATCTTTGTGTCATTGTCATTTTTTATTTAGGATTTGTCTCCGCCTATATTGTTATCTTTAAAAAAAACTATTTACACTAACATTTCAATTTGCCTACTTCTAAAACCCGTATCTATTATTCTCTAATTTACCTCCTGTCCATAACATGTATAATTCAGAGTTAACCCTGAGATCCGAACCCTGCCCTTCACGACGCTGGACGAGCTGTCTCGCCAGAAGGAGGTCGGCCTACTTGTGGTTAGGGACTCCACAGCGCACAGATACCTCCAGTCATCCGGCCTGAAACTCGAGTCCAGGCTCCTAGCGATGGTCACAGCCAATCAGGATATGCTTGTAGTGCCAAGCACTGCCGAGGGGATAAGGAAGGTATGTGGAATGACAGAGAGACAGCGAGAGTATCTTTCTCTGTCTCTCTCTGTCTCTCTCTGCCTCCTTCTCTATCTCTCTGTCTCTGTCTCTATTTCTGTCTCACTGTCTCTCTCTTTATATCTGTCTCTATCTGCCTCTCTCTTTCTGTCTCTGTCTCTCTCTCTCTATCTCTCTCTGTCTCTCTCTGTCTCTCTAACTCCGTCTCTCCGCCTTTCTCTCTCTCTCTCTCTGTTTCTCTCTTTTTCTCTCTGTCTCTATCTGCCTCTTTCTCCATCTCTCTGTCTCTGTCTCTGTTTCTGTCTCACTGTCTCTCTCTCTTTCTCTCTGTCTCTATCTGCCTCTCTCTCTATCTTTGTCTCTGTCTGTCTTTCTCTCTGTCTCTTTCTCTCTGTCTCTGTCTATGTCTCTGTCTCTGTCTCTTTCTATGTCTCTGCCTCTCAGTCCCTCTCTCTCTCTCTCTCTCTCTCTCTCTCTCTCTCAACTACAACTCAACAACTGACTCTCCCTCTCTCTGTCTCGCTCTCAACTATAACTCAACAACTGACTCTCTCTCTCTCTCTCTCTCTCTCTCTCTCTCAACAACAACAACTCAACAACTAACTCTCTCTCTCTCCCTCTCTCTCTCTCAACAACAACTCAACAACTCTCTCTCTCTCTGTCTCTCTCTCAACTACAACTCAACAACTAACTCTCTCTCTCTCTCTCTCTCTCAACTACAACTCAACAACTAACTCTCTCTCTCTCTCTCTCTCTCTCAACTACAACTCAACAACTAACTCTCTCTCTCTCTTTGCCTCTCTCTCAACTACAACTCAACAACTGACTCTCTCTCTCTGTCTCTCTCTCTCTCTCTCTCAACTACAACTCAACAACTGACTCTCTCTCTCTTTCTCTCAACTACAACTCAACAATGGACTCTCTCTCTCTCTCTCTCTCTCTCTCTCTCTCAACTACAACTCAACAACTCTCTCTCTCTCTCTCTCTCAACAACTCAACAACTAACTCTCTCTAACTCTCTCTCTCTCTCTCAACTACAACTCAACAACTGTCTCTCTCTCTCTGTCTCTGTCTCTGTCTCTGTCTCTGTCTCTGTCTCTGTCTCTGTCTCTGTCTCTGTCTCTGTCTCTGTCTCTGTCTCTGTCTCTGTCTCTGTCTCTGTCTCTGTCTCTGTCTCTGTCTCTGTCTCTGTCTCTGTCTCTGTCTCTGTCTCTGTCTCTGTCTCTGTCTCTGTCTCTGTCTCTGTCTCTGTCTCTGTCTCTGTCTCTGTGCTGTCTCTGTCTCTGTCTATGTCTCTGTCTCTGTCTCTCTGTGCTGTCTCTGTCTCTGTCTATGTCTCTGTCTCTGTCTCTGTCTATGTCTCTCTGTCTCTTTGTGCTGTATTTCTGTCTCTCTGTCTCTCTTTACTGTCTTTATGTCTCTCTGTACTGTCTTTATGTCTCTCTGTCTCTCTGTACTGTCTATATGTCTCTCTGTCTCTCTGTGCTATCTTTCTCTGTCTCTCTATTCTATCTCTCTGTGTCTCCCTGTGCTATATATTTGTCTCTATGTGCTATCTCTTTTTCTCGCTATGCTATCTCTCTATCTCTCTTTGTGTCTTTCTGTCTATCTGTACTATCTATATCTGTCTGTATCTGCTATCTCTCTCTGTGTATTTCTGTAGTATCTCGCTCGCTCGCCCTGTCTCTCTCTGCGTCGTATTTTTTCTCTCTCTTTCTTTGTTTCTTACTATGTGCTATTTCGCTCTCCCACGGTCTCTCAATCTCTCTGTCTCTGTGCTATTCTCTCTCCTCTCTGTCTCGCTGTCTCTATCTTTGTACTATTTCACGCTCTCTCTCTCTGTATCTCTGTCTCTATGCTATCTATCTCCTCTCTGTCTCGCTGTCTCTATCTTTGTACTATTTCACGCTCTCTCTCTCTTTATCTCTGTCTCTGTGCTATTCTCTCTCCTCTCTGTCTCGCTGTCTCTATCTTTATACAGTTTCGCTCTCTCTCTACTTGTCTCTCTATATCTGAGCAATCTCGATCTCTCTTTGTCTCTCTCTCTCTATGTATCTAGTTGCTGTACTACTTTTCTCTGTCTCTCTGTCTTTATGCTATCTCTCCTTGTTTATCGCTCTCTCCCTCCGTGTGTTACTCTCTCTCTTCGTCTGTCTGTCTGTCTCTCTCTCTGTCTTTCTCTCTCTCTGTTCGTCTGTCTGTCTGTCTCTCTCACTCTGTCTCTCTCTCGCTCTCTCTCTCTCTCTCTCTCTCTCTCTCTCTCTCTCTCTCTCTCTTTTGGGAGGAAGAAGAGGAAGGGAGGGAGGGGGAGGACGGGGAGTGGAGGGTAGTGGGGACTCCGATGTCTGCTGCAAGATCAGCACGGAGATTCTGGCCATGAGGGAGGATGGGAGGCTGGCGGGGTGAGTTGTGACAGGGGGGGACTAGGGAGAAGAGGGAGGGAGGGAGGACGGGATGTGTGGGGAGTGGAGGGTAGTGGGGACTCCGATGTCTGTTGCAAGATCAGCACGGAGATTCTGGCCATGAGGGAGGATGGGAGGCTGGCGGGGTGAGTTGTAACAGGGGGGAGGGAGGGATTGTGGGAGGAAGGGTTGGCGGGGTGAGTAGGGAGCGATACTAAAACACAAGACTCATGGTTCTGGCGAGATTTTATGTGTTGGGTGGAGAAGAGGGAGGGATGGAGGGGTAGGGAGAGGGAGTTAGGTCGGGGGAGGGAGAAGGTGGAAGAACTTAGGGAGAAGATGGAGGGAAGGAGGGAGGGAGGAAGGGAAGGAGAAGGCCGAGTGAATGGGAAGGATTCAGAAGAGGGAGGTAGGGAGGCAAAAGAGGCAGAAAAGGGAGAGAGGGGCAATAGGGAGAAGAGGAGGAGGAAGGGGAAGGAGAGGGAGTTGGAGGGAGGAGGATGAGGGAGGAAGAGGGGGGAAAAGGGGAGGAAAGAGGATGACTCCGATGTCTGTTCCAAAATTATCACGGAGATACTGACCATGCGGGAGAGCGGGAGGATGTAAGAGAGTTGGGATGGGGAGGGGGAGGGAGAGGAGGGATTGATGAGGGAATGAGGGAAGGAGAGGGGAGAGGGAAGGATAGAGGGAGATTGAGACAGAGACGTAGGTGTGTGGACTTGGCCGCGATTTAGCTTATTGCTGACTTTAAACGTTGAAAAAAAAAAAACCTACCAACTAACCAACCAACCTACCAACTTACAACATATCAATATCATTATTATTTTCACTCTTTTACTAATATTATGTCCTCAGTCTTGAAAAGAAGTGGTTCCACGAAGGTTGTCTGAAGGATAAACCACAAAACTACATCTTTGAGGGCGTGCCCTTCTTCGACACATTCATGGGTGACCCGGATGTGATTATGCCCATGACGATCACGGTGACGCGCTTCTCGGCTGCTTTCATCATGTTCACGCTAGGTCTTCTGCTGGCTGGCCTCGTTTTGGCGGGAGAAATTTGGTGGGTGCGCAGAAGAGGCGTCGCTGTAAGTACAAAGAACTTTTGGCATTCTGGTTAAGTATGTAAATGGTGGGTTCGGTTGGGTTGGTTTAACGTCCAACAGCAGCACTATATAGGCTATATTGTGGACGGGCCCCAAGACGGATCTTTAGGCATTGTTGTAAATAAATAGACTGTAAGTAAACAGACCTTTATGCATTTCTGTTGGGAATTAGGCCTTTACTTTATGTTGTAAGTAAAGCATCTTTAAGTAAAATAGTTAGTATACATGAATGTAACTATATACATAAACAGAGATTTTGGCATTGTACTAAGTATGTTTTAAAACAGACTTGAGGCGGTAGTAATAGAAGTAGAAGAAGAAGAAGAAGAAGAAGAAGAAGAAGAAGAAGAAGAAGAAGAAGAAGAAGAAGAAGAAGAAGAAGAAGAAGAAGAAGAAGTAGTAGAAGTAGTAGTAGTAGTAGTAGTAGTAGTAGTAGTAGTAGTAGTGTCAATATCATAATTTTTTGTTGTTGTGCTTGTTTTGTTCAGGTGCCCCGGAAACTGGAGCGAGACGACGACATCGCGAGGATAGAGAACGACTTTCACGATGACCCTGACGCCTTCCGCACCTAGTCTGACTGCCAGAGACTGCCAGAGCCAGACTCTATGATGATGCTCCGCCATGCAATGGGTTAAGCTTAGTTAGACTACAAGACAAACCATTGGGGTTAAATATAGAGAATGAAGTATGTGTGCGAAAACCATTTATAGAGCTTTTGACTTTCATCTAAGTTACGAAACTCTGGCGGAAAATGTAAGAAGAAATTTTTTTTTTAATAGATACATTTTTAGTTGGCTCAATAGTTTTGTTAGAGAGAGGCCTTGAAAATTTTTTTTATTTTTTTTTATCTGTGGAAGGAATGACAGATTGTCTATGGCTGCAGTTACCTGATGTTAGTTTATCTTGATGAATGGAATATTAGAATGCGTTGCTTTCTTTTTTTTTCTTTTTTAGGTCGTTTGTACAAGTTTTTTTATTAGGCTTGAAACTGATTCATAAATGCATGTTTGTTTGTTTTTTTGGGTGTGCGTGCTTAAAAAACAATTATTATTATTATTATTATTATTTTGAATTTTCTCAGATCTGAACTGATTGGTTGATAAAAACCAACTTTTTTTGTACTATGCTTTTGATTTTGTAATGATTTTTTTTTTCAAAGCCTTGTAAATAAGCTTAAGTTTGAAATAATGTAATGAGTGTTGAATTTTAGTTTTTACAGCCTTGTTGAAAGAGAGACATCAAATATTTGAATAAACTTTATTGGCAGTTTAAAAAAAACAGACGCTTATAACACAAATTGTTACTGTTTTTGCTCCGGTCTTGTACATTCCAATCTATATACTAAATACTTCACCCATTCCACATCCATAGCCATTGATGTACAGAACTGCTGAAGTTTCATTAAGTCCATTAATAGTAATACTAATAGAAAGAATAATGTATATGTGTGGCATTGCGTAAAAGTATCATGAATTAGATTTGGGACCCGTCTCCGATAATGCCTCGTTCATGGTGTTGGACTTTAAGAAATCAATCAAAAACCAACCGATCTAAGCTAAGATTAGAAGAAATAAACCTAATCAAACATTTGCATTTGAAAAAAGATTATTTCACATTTTGCCTATACTTCAATAAAATAACTATGTACAGCCAAATAATGTCAGTCCCATTCTAAACATTGAAAAAAATAACTTTCCAATTTGTTTGTACGTTGCATCTGTACTATTGGTTGGGTCTGTGTCAGTATAATGTGACCGGCTGAGACAGCAGTCATGGTATCCCCGCCCTGTCTCGTGTGTGGCAGCGCATAAAATTGCCAGACTTCTGTATTGGGGCCCGTCCACAATATAGCCTATATATTGCTGATGTTGGTTGTTAAACCAACTCGACTACAACTACTACAGTTGCATCTTTACAAAAAGTGGCCTTGTGTGTGAGACTAAGTTTGGTGCCTGACGCGTTTTTAGATTCTTTACATTGCTTATACATTATAATGTTTATTTAATGCTTGAATATTTTGAGAAATCAAATCACACAAGAATTGAAGAGGAGAATAGAAAACATTACATGTATTATTTATTTACAAAGTGGTAGTGTTGCGGGGAAAAATTATTTTTCTTGATATAAGTCGTTTCTACAAACAAATTATTTTTAAATCTGTGAAAGTACCGGTACATCTAATTCTTTTTAAAAAAATATCACCCGCTGGTTCAAACTAGCTGGGGTAGTAGCCTATGCACAACAGCACTAGATTATAAACCCACCCACGACCAAGGGTGGTTAATTTAAGGTAAAAACTAATTTTAGTCGGGGGACACCGTTTAGAGCCTAAATATCCTTGTTTCTTAAGTTTTTATTATTATTATTATTGTTATTATTTTTATTATTATTATTATTATTATTATTATTATTATTATTATCATTGTGAATTTTCTTAGATCTGAACTGATTGGTTGATAAAAACCAACTTTTTTGTACTATGCTTTTGATTTTGTAATGATTTTTTTTTCAAAGCCTTGTAAATAAGCTTAAGTATGAAATAATGTAATGAGTGTTGAATTTTAGTTTTTACAGCCCTGTTGAAAAAGAGACATCAAATATTTGAATAAACTTTATTGCCAGTATCAAAAAATCAGAATCCTTCGTATAAACTGTTTGACATGAAATCAAAACTTCAATTTTTTTGTTACATCCTTTTAAAGTTTTACAAATTCATTCTCAAAATTAATGTATAAAAAGGAAAACTATGTGTCAACACAACTTCTCACCTTATATTAAGAATTTTATTTTTCAATTACCAACAAAAAATGTCAAACAGTTAGACTTCAGTCAATTCATTAATGTGCTTATGAGAGAGATGGGGCAATCTTCTTTGTAACCAGCAAAATGTCCAGAAATTACATTCCATGTATGAAGAATTTTTTTAATAGATACATTTTTAGATGGCTTTCAATATTTTTGTTAGAGAGAGGCTTTAACGCTAATCAACAGCAATATAACTACTATGAATGTGGTAGAAACACACTGTATGGATCATTGGTACCAGAAGAATTTCTAGCACACTGTACAAAGGATCATTAAACCGAACACAATGTCCAAAAGAACACTGCACAGATCATTGATGGTACACTGTAGTAAAATGTCCAGAAATGCATTGTACTGATCATCGAAACAAAGTCTTGTACCAGTGAAATTTATAACAATTATTTGTGTACAACCTTGAGAGCATTTTATTATATTTCTATGCAATTTTTTTAAAAGTCATTTTAAGGAGCTGTGTATGTAAATGTTTCTATTGAACATTTTTGGGATTATGCTTAAAATGTTGTTAAGTGCTTTGAGCTTTGTGAAAGGAAAGCGCTCAATAAATAATTATTAAATTATTATTATTATTATTATTATTATTATTATTATTTTATTACTTACTTACTGTCCCTAGAAAAAAGGATAGTTGACTTTAGCATAGAGCGTGTACTTTTTTTTCACATTTTTTTTAATGCGGCTATTTTACTATAATGTGTGGTCAAATTCTTTCCTTCTTTCTTGGTGATTTTCAAACGTCAAACTAAATTAGCCATGTCCAGTTTTGAAAAGTTGTTTCAAGATAATTATATTACATTATTATCGCTTTGAGCTTATACTAGGATGCAATACGTTCAACCATAACATTTACAAAAACTTTCATTTGCCGTTCGCGTAATTTGATATGACTGTATTTCAGTCCATTAATACTTCATTTTTCCTCGTCCTAGCATTTCTTCGACTTTCTCCAATACACTAAGGACTAGATCTAGGAGTGACGCATTTTGAAAGAAACATCCAGCCATATTTTTGTGAAGATCTGTAATTGTAAAACATCCATTATTTAATTCATGATTTTACATTGATTATTGAAATAATATATATACAAACTGCCTGCTTTTTTTGGTTTCGGTAGCTCTTTATGAAAATTATGTACATGAATTACGATGCTTTTTTTTTTTTTTTTAATACTGTCATTTATCTCATCTTTGATTTTTTTTTAAATAAACCATTATCTATGACACTTTTTTTTTGCTTTCAATAACTTAAATTTTTGTTTTTGTTCAGTCACGCAGCATTCGTAGATCTCTTCTTCTCGTTGTAAAGTATTCTTTGTTGTTGTTGTTGTTGTTGTTGTTGTTGTTGTCGGACATCAAAGCTCTCTCTTTGAGTCTTACGCTTCCTCGGTTTGAAGAAAGATCGTATACGACGACGGAACCCCAGTGATATATATGTGACTTGGCCAATCAAATTATACCAACACTAAACCAACCAATAATGAGCAGTATCAACATCATCATCATCATCATCATCATCATCATCATCATCATCATCATCATCATCATCATCATCATCATCATCATCATCATGTTTAAATTAATGTTTCTTGTCTGTTTTAATACCAATACATATTATATATGCGTGTGTGTAATAACTTTTTTATTGTTTGAAAACATGGGTGTCTATATCTTAGACGCAATATATTACTGATTTATAAATGTAGAAAAAAAAAATTTATATAAACGAATGAATGAAAAAAAATTGTATCCATATACAGATAAAATTTATAATTTATTCTCTCTTTCGACCGACAAAATAATAACAGGCTGGTAATAATAAGAATGACATTAGCCAAGTATTTCAACCGCAGCAGTGTAACAATATTGTATAAAGATTTGGTTTGCTCATGTCAAATATAAAGTACTACAAATCACATAGGAGTCACCAAGTCCACCGACAACATCATGCAAATTATAAAAAGGCAAAGTCTTTAGTTAAAACAACGAAATCACCTTTCAGTTCATTCTCTTACACTTACAGTACTAAGTACAGCAAATAAGACCTACGGCTAAGGGTACACTCTGCTTTTCATGTGTATTCTTACTATTCTTAGATCAGGGTTTAGCTTTATAGCACTGTTGTATATATACTACCTTTCAGTTCATTATCTTACACTTACAGTACTAAGTACAACAAATAAGACCCCCAGGCTAAAGATAGACTTTGCTTTTCCTACGTATTCTTACTATTCTTAGATCAGGGTTTAGCTTTATAGCGCTGTTGTATGCACTACCCCTAATCTCCATTGTGAGACATCAACGTACAGAAATTGTTCTGTGGCGCAGCTTACCAACAAAAATCTAGAAGAAAATGTTGGTCTGAGAGTTTGACATACATCTACATCTGGTGTCAGAAACAGTTTTTATATAGAATGCAAAGCGGTAGATTCACATTTACCAAAAATAAAATTGGACATGCAGGCAATCACAGGTAAACAAGAAACAAGCTAAAGTGGGGAGCAATGATTCTGAGAACGACACTAGCACGATGAACAATTTTACTGAATTAACCAATCAAACGACCAACCAACCACCACTCAACCAACCAACCAACCAAGGAGAATATTATAAAGTTGATGACAACAATCACAGGCAAATCTCATTCTGAGAACAACACTAGCACAAAACCAACCAAACGACCAACCAACCAACCAAGGCAAATATAAGTTAATAAACAACAAAAAGTAACATGTATCAGATGGAAGATTGAACCAGCATTGTAGTATGGTAAAACATTAAGAACATAACAAAATTACCCTGGGCGTTAGAACGTTAGAACATGCTCTTTCCCTTTCATGAAAACAAAATGGTTTGACCTGTTATATGTTTAAAAACACAGCTTTTGATCAAGAAAAAAGTGCTGCTAAAATAAATACATGTCATGTCTGATTTCATCACAGGCTCTCCTTCATTTGCTACAAGAGACAAAGCATGCCGTCACTAGGCTAAAAGGATGGTGTATACATAACAGTTTTCCCATTTTACAAACTTAACATATCAAAAAGTTTATTTCATCAGTACATCAGTATCTGTTTCTAAATGAGGTTAAAATTAAAAATGTGCTTGCTTTTTTTTTTAATCTAAAGCACAACATAATAATTTTTTACTTCTAATACCAGAATAATCTTAAAACTAGCAAAATGAGAAAATGATAAATACGCCTTTCTCCTAACTCGGTGATGATAAACATGTATATCCAAGTTAAGTTTGTGCCCTTCATTTGCAATCTTCAAACTAGTAAGTAAGAAACTGTATACCAATACGGCATAAGCATGATGAGAAATTGTCCACAGTATTTGATGAAAGTGATAAGAAATACACGTTTTCCACTTTTCAAACTCAACAGTCCTCAAAAAAACATATAAATAAGAAATTTTTACTGCATTATGATAAAACATTTTCCACAGTATTTGATGAAAGTGATAAGAAACCTTTCAGATAATTTAGTAAGCATAATAAGAAATCTTCTGCAGTATTTGAATTTGGTAAACAAGATAAGAAATCTTCCACAGCATTTAATAAACTTGATAAAAAAAAATTCTATAGTATATTGATAAACATGATATGAATTCTAATAATAATAATAATAATAATAATAATAATAATAATAATAATAATAATAATAATAATAATAATAATAATAATAATAATAATAAATGGTATTTATATAGCGCCCAACCCCGAATTATCAGGCTCTATTTGATAAACATGATATGAAATCGTCATTGTGCAGTATTTGACAAACATTTTAAACCGCCCAGCAGCTAACAAGGCATACAGTCAAACAGAGAGTCACTGAAATGGGTTTCTTAACATGTCGAATGGAAGCAGCAAGCCTACATCGCGGACGGGCTCCAAGACAAATACCTGATAATTTTACCACACAGAAACAGTGCAGGGTTACTAGGACTCCTGTCTCAGCCAGTCACATTATACTGAAACAGCCCAACCAGTATGGGATGAAAGCGGACAAATACTTGTACATTTGTGTCTGTGTGATCATGGGTTTTAAACCAAGGACCTTGCGATTTGGAGAACAACGCTCTACTTCTTGCGCAAGTTTTTCCCCCTCACATCTTTGAGGGCAGATAGCATAAATACAATACAAGCAAAGGATAATATTATAATAGGAGCAATGGCAGCTTAATACAATTTTATATATCTTTATTATATACAATAGCAGCTTCATATAATTTTATATACCTATATATAAATTTACACATATATATTGTAAATATAAATATTGTTTTATATGATCATGGGGTAAATACAAAGTGCTCCAACACACAAAGCTGCCAGCCCAATAAGACATTAAAGCGTACAATTGTGGCCAAAAAGTATAACAAAATGTGTACCATTACAATCTGGCGTTAAATAAGCAGGTCTGTCCACGGCTTCAATAATAATAATAATAATATTGATAATAATGATAATAATAATAATAATAATAATAATAATAATAATAATAATAATAATAGACATACATGATCTGTAACAGTGTAAGTGACACAGCTCATCATCACCGTAGCTTTATACTGGCCTATCTCACTTATAAAAAAACTCTAAATATTTAATTGCCTGGGAAATGAGATAGCCCAGTATACACCTGAGGTGATGACTGCGTTACTAGGCAACTCATCTTCCTGAGTAAGTGTTAGAAAGACAGAGTGCAGGCTGAACAATAGGAACAAAAGGAAAATCTCTAACGTACGTCCACTTCAAAGCTTGTCCCATACTTTATGTCATTTCAATGTTTATTCAGTCAATATATAATTATATATATTAAGAACATACATATAGAAAATTATTGTTCTCAACTGGTTGGGTCGGTGTCGGGATAACGTGAGCGGTCAAGTCCCTCATATTTTGCTTTGAGAAAATCCCATTGCAGTATCGGATCTTTGTTTGATACCTCGAAGATGTTAAACCATGAGCCAATGACATTTACCGAACTAGTCTTCTTGGATAAGCGACTACGGACGGTGCGTTTTTATATATATATATATACTCTATATTCCCAACTATGAGTTAGATAAATCTATCAGGTGCGTTAATATATATATACTCTATATTCCCAACTATGAGTTAGATAAATCTACCAGCGACACTCACTGACAATCTAAACCTATTCACGATTCGAATTGGTCACCACAGCGTGAATTCAACCACCGTGCCCGACAGACTTGGGCCTGCATCGCAAGCTTGATCAACAACCTCACAAAGAGCGTAAAGAGATAGAGATCTTTTAATTTATTTCATTTAAACAGTTGTTGTTGGGTTGGTTTAACGTCCAACAGCAGCACTATATAGGCTATATTGTGGACGGGCTCCAAGACGGACGTCTGACAATTTTATGTGAGGCCACACACGAGACAGAGTGGGGATACCATGACTCCTGTCTCAGCCGGTCACATTATACTGACACCGACCCAACCAGTAGGGAACGCAACAGCCAGGATTTGAACTCGGGACCTTTTGCATCGGAAGCCGATGTTCTACCCCTGGACCACCGCGTCCCCCCATTTACACAGACAGATTAACAAAAGTGCATATATGGGATGATAGAGGTGAAAAGCAAACCCTGCCATTCCTGAGGTCATATAGGTTAAAGCAAAAACGGACAAGGCGGTACATTTTCCGTCAATGGAAATGAACAGGAGTGCATGAAAAAATAATATAAATTTGGTTTGTCACAGCTATAGTTATCTCAAGGCAAAGTCACTACATTTGCTTCACAATACATGTGTCTTACATAAAAACAAAAATCAGAACAAAAAAAGACAAACCAATACATTAATTTAGTTTGCGCCTCTCGATTCGCTGTGTAATTGAGAGATGCAATACATTACTTTTTCAAAAAATCCTTAACAGTTACATGAATAGGTATGGCTTAGAACACAAATGTGGAAGTACATCCTACACTTTGTTTTTGAGAAATATACAAACATTTTTTTTTATTTTGACAATGTCAGAGATTTTCTTTACCGATACACAAAGCAGCGGAAAAACTGCCATTAACAGAAAACCTTTATTCAAGCTCTTAGAGGGAAGAAAATTCTGTGAAAATACTTAGGACTAGGAAGACATTATGGAACTGTTCTCAAACTTCACAATAAAATCATGATAGAAACAAGTTTTCTAAACAAAGGTGTGTTAAGATTGAGTACGACAGGCTTGATTTGCCTGTCCTGCTAGTCAAAGACACCGACACTGGTGCCTCAGACAATCGGAAGCAGTCGCAGTAATCATGGCTGCAGCAGCAACAAAAACACAACTAGCAGGGTTACAGAAGCTGCAAGTTTTAGACGCAGAGTTACAGCAGTATTTGCAGTGGCACCAGCATAGTGAAGGTGGGAATAAGAAAATTCTCAGGAATGGTGTACAAATTCAGTCAGTCTTAAGTAATTCCTGCTTTCAATCAAATAATGCATCACACAATTATCTATAGTGAGCTGTGAGTGTGGAAACAAGAAAATTCTCAGGAACAATTCAAAAATTCAGTCAGTCTAGAGTAATTCCTGTTTTCAATCAAACAATGCATCACACAATCATGTATGGTGAGAGGCGAGTGCTCAACATTTAACCACTGAAATTACACCATTTAATTCAAAAGCCATAGTGATAGGAAGACACTGAAATCGCTATTTAATTCAAAAGCCATAGTTGTAGTAAGATCAGCTCTCAATGTTTCAAGTCATTACTATTCTCACCCCCATAATTATCACGCGCAACTAAATCACTCAAGAAAAGAATTATAATTTCGTAAAGAAAACTGATTGTTAAAACCTGGTGCCCTCCTGAAATAACTACCTGGCTCTGACATTTTCATCATCATCATCATGTCAACATCACAGTGTTATAAACCTTAAAATAATTAGAATACAATAAAGTGTGCTCAGTGCAGCGATTGTCTCCGAAAAACTCATTAACAAAACTTTACTGATGCCTCTCAATCCTTGCCACGGCCAATATATGGATGTATACCCATCATTCAGATCTATTGCTCGCCTCAAACAGATCCCTAGTGCTGACATGGTCATTCTCATTTCCATACCACCTTACAATAATTATTACAATACAACAAAGTCTGTTCAGTTTGACATTATCTCCAAGACTCATTTACAAAACAGTACTGATCATTTAAGAAGTAACGCTCGCCGAAACAACTTCTGAGCACTAACATATTTCATCATCATCTCACAATCAGTTTCATAAAAACACAGACCAGTCAGTGCAACAGTTCTATCAAAAGCTCATCTCGGACTGCACCGATCATTAAGCCAACCTCAAACAGGTCCCCAGCATTTTTCATCCTGATCTAAAAAAAAAAAATTCTCATAAACCAAATAGTGCAAACATACTCTCTAAAGCTCATCTATGACAGTAAACGCATCATTAAGACCTTGCAGCTGCCCTTACCAGCTCCTGAGTACTTTTCATCCTGATCTAAAAAAAAGTATCATTACCCAAATAGTTCATACAAAACATACTCTCTAAACCCATCTATGACGGTGCACGCATCATTAAGACCTCGCAGCGACCTTTAACAGCTCCCGAGAACTTTTCATCCTGATCTAAAAAAAAAAAAGTATCATAAACCAAATAGCATACTCTCTAAAGCTCATCTATGACAACGCACGCATCATTAAGACCTCGCGACCGCCTTCAATACAGTTTCGTAAACCAAAAAGCGCAAACATAACATACTCTCTAAAGCTCATCTATGACAGTGCACGCATCATTAAGACCTTGCGGCGGCCTTCAAAAGCTCCCAGGTAAACCAAAAAGCGCAAACATACTCTCTAAAGCTCATCTATGACAACGCACGCATCATTAAGACCTCGCGACCGCCTTCAATACAGTTTCGTAAACCAAAAAGCGCAAACATACTCTCTAAAGCTCATCTATGACAGTACACGCATCATTAAGACCTCGCGACCGCCTTCAATACAGTTTCGTAAACCAAAAAGCGCAAACATACTCTCTAAAGCTCATCTATGACAACGCACGCATCATTAAGACCTCGCGACCGCCTTCAATACAGTTTCGTAAACCAAAAAGCGCACACATACTCTCTAAAGCTCATCTATGACGGTACACGCATCATTAAGACCTCGCGACCGCCTTTAACAGCTCCCGAGCACTTTTCATCCTGAACTTAAAAAAACAAAAAGCGCAAACATACTCTCTAAAGCTCATCTATGACAGTGCACGCACCATTAAGACCTCGCACCCGCCTTCAATACAGTTTCATAAACCAAAAAGCGCAAACATACTCTCTAAAGCTCATCTACGACAGTACACGCATCATTAAGACCTAGCGGCCGCCCTCAATACAGTTTCGTAAACCAAAAAGCGCAAACAAAACATACTCTCTAAAGCTCATCTACAACGGTACACGCATCATTAAGACCTCGCACCCGCCTTCAATACAGTTTCATAAACCAAAAAGCGCAAACATACTCTCTAAAGCTCTTCTATGACAACGCACGCGTCATTACGACCTCGCGACCGCCTTCAGCAGCTCCCGAGCACTGACGTATTCGTCCTCCGTGTCGAAGTGGCGGTCCAGCCAGGAGAAGGTCGGTCGCTCCGCGGGTTCCCAGGACCAGCAGCGCAGCATCGTGCCGTAGACGACCTCGGGGCACTTCAGGGGCTGCCCCAGCCGGTTCCCGTCCTCGATGAACTTGATCACCTGGCAGAAACAATGACAGCAATAGGAACTTGAATGAATGAGTGTCCTTTCATCGCATTCTTGATTCTCGGAATATACATTGTACATATATATAAATATATATATACTTTTTTTATGACATGTTCTGTTTTTTGTTGTTTTTTAAAGGAGGTTTTAATTTTTAAAAGTTGAGTTTGCCAGGAGAGAGCTCTCTTTAAAATGTAATAATGATATACCTTCTTAATATCATTATAATTATAATTATTATTCTTATAAATATTGTTATTATTATTATAATTATTATTATTATTATTATTATTATTATTATTATTATTATTATTATCATTATCATTATTATTATTATTATTATTATTATTATTATTATTATTATTATTATTATCATTATCATTATTATTATTATTATTATTATTATTATTATTATTATTATTATTATTATCATTATCATTATTATTATTATTATTATTATTATTATTATTATTATTATTATTATTATCATTATCATTATTATTATTATTATTATTATTATTATTATTATTATTATTATTATTATCATTATTATTATTATTATTATTATTATTATTATTATTATTATTATTATTATTATTATTATTATTATTATTATTATTATTATAATTATTATTATCTTTATCACTATTACTATTACCATCATTAATATAGCATGTGCTGTGATCCCTAAAACAGTACCTCAACACCAGTCATTTCCTCGTAAGGAGCCGCCCCGTAGGAAAACATCTCCCACAGCGTGACCCCGTAGCTCCAGACGTCGCTGGCGCGGGAGAAATGGCCGTAACACACGCTCTCAGGGGCGTACCTGCCCAAACAAAAAAATATTATGGTTTTGTAACAAAAATTTGGCAAGGAATGCGAAATAATATAAATATAATAGGGAAATGTGCTATTTAGTTGCGAAAGCAAATTTTGGACATATAAATTCTTCATCATGTCATCAAGTCGAAGGGCGCAGGCTCAAGTTGCTGCTGGATCGGAAAAGTAAAAGTAAAGCAAAGTTGCGAAAGCATGGGTACTGTTCAATAACGAGCAATGTTTCCAAAATTTTCCAGGGGAAAGTAACACAGGCGAAACAACCTGTGTAAATTAGGCAAAATTCAGTTGGATTTTGAACTTTTGGAAATGTTTACAGTTATTAGATATGATCCTTTATAATTCCAATGTGTCGTCGTCGTCGTCATCATCATCATCATCATCATCATCATCATCATCATTATTATTATTATTATTATTATTATTATTATTATTATTATTATTATTATTATTATTATTATTACATGTATTATTATCACCATCATCATCATCATCATTATCATCATCATTATTTTTATTCTTCTTCTTATTGTTACTATTATTATAATCTATTTTTTTTAGATAAAATTTTTTTCAGTGATGCGATAAAAAAAATGTTTCTCTGAATAGCACGCGATGATTAACAAAATGAAAAGCTGTGATATCTTTGTGAGAGAGCTCACCACTTGATGGGCCAGCGACCGCCTTTGGAAGCCTTGTAGTATTCCTTGTCTGTGCCCATGGCTCTCGACAGACCAAAGTCGCTGATTTTCACCTGAAATGGGGTAATGGTCGCAAAAAAAATTCAGCCATTAAACTGTCAGTAGGACCGAATCCATAACAATAATTATGTTTTTACATATGTAAAGCACATTGCAGAGAATGCTGAGGCGTCCCGATCTGATGACCAGGATGCGAAAGGCAAATAAGTCAAGTCAAGTCATATGTAAAAATATACAAAAGTGTATTCTAAGTATTACAAGCAATGCTCATGCAAATATTAATTTTGCACCTAGTAGCAGTACTTGAATTGAGTTGGTTTAACATTGAAGGTCAGCATCATAATATATATAGGCTATATTGTGGTCGAACCCCATGACAATATGTTTTTACAAAGGGTAGTTTATTCTAATGTATTTTTCATGTAAAAGTTTTTTCTGATATCTACTATAATCTAGACGTCCCTACCTTCTGCAGTGACAATGCTCATGCAAATATTAATGTTGCACCTACTAGAGCAGGTATGTTTTTACAAAGGGTACTTTATTCTAATGTTATTGCGATGTACACATGTTGTTTTTCTGGAATCTCGAAAGAGACCTCGACATCCCTACCTTCTGCAGTGGCAATGCTCATGCAAATATTAATGTTGCACCTAGTAGACAGAATCCATGACAATATGTTTTTACAAAGGGTAGATTACTCTAATGTGTTTTTCAAGTAAAATTTTTTCTGATATCTACTATAATCTAAACGTCCCTACCTTCTGCAGTGACAATGCTCATGCAAATATTAATGTTGCAACTAGTAGCACAGAATCCATGATGTTTGTACATACATATAACTATACAAAGGGTAGTTTATTCTAATGTAATTGCGATGTACACGTTTGTTATTCTGATATCTCGGACGAGACCTAGACATCTCTACCTTCTGCAGTGAGGCCAGCAGGATGTTCCGTGCCGCGAGGTCTCTGTGCACCAGGCGCTTGCTCTCCAGGTACATCATCCCACGCGCGATCTGGGCCGCCCACAGGTACAGCTCCTTCTTCACACGCACCTTCTCGGGGTGTTCCTCCAGGAAGTCCAGCATGGAGCCCATCGGCAGGAACTCTTCAACCTGTGAAGACAAGGACGGGTGGAGTAACGGCATCAGAGATTCACACAGGTGTACTTATCACAGGAACTCTTCCACCTGGCAAAACAAGGACGGGTGGATTAACGGCATCAGAGATTCACACGGGTGTACTTATCAACCTAGAAGCAAGAGCAAGTGAAGTGTCAGAACGAGGATTTATGGGGAAATTTTCCATAGATCAAAGACAGGGAAGTATCCGAACAAAGATATATATCAAAGTTTTCCATAAAACAAAGAGTAATAGAGGATTTAGCAACCCGACCAACACTGATTCAAAGCAAATCAGGGCACAGTTCTTCCCCTGCACTTTCTCGGGGTGTTCTAAAGTAAGCTCAGTTTGGAGCCGATGGGAAATACCTCTTCTACCTATACAGTCACACTGTCGGAGCATAGATTAATAGTGAAATTTATCATGTAACAAAGAGTAATAGAGGATTTAGCTATCCAACCAACACTGATTAAAGTACGGCACAGTTCTTCACCTTAACCTTCTCGGGGTGCTCTACAGAAATCTCAGCGTGGAGCCGATGGGGAGTAACTCTTCTACCTACAGAGTCACAGTGTCAGAGCATAGAGTTATAGTGAAATTATTCATGTAACAAAGTGTAATGAGAGCTCTTCGACCTGGAAATCAATGATAAATACACTAACATAATCAGGGACCCACCCACGTGTGCTCTTCTACCTAGAAACAACACAACAGGTGCAGTGTCAGAACAAAGAATCACAGCAAAATTTTCCCTAGAACAAAGAGTTTGTCTATGATCTTCGGTGGTCACAATGAGCAGATTTTGACTGAATCTGAAAATAATTCTGACCAACTTACCAGCATCATGCATTTGTCGTAACACACGCCCTTGAGCTCGACGATGTAGTCGTTCTTCAGCTGCTGCATGACTTGTGCCTCAAGCAGGAAGTCCTCTCGGTTCCCCACGGAGTGAAACATCTTGATGGCCACCTCTTGCTGTTAAAATAATAATAATAATAGATAATAATAATAATAATAATAATAACAATAATAATAATTATAATAACAATAATTTATTTTCTAAAATTATAGTAGAGGCACGGGGAGCACAAGAAAATTCATGAAATTTATAAGCTTCAATAAAATGTGATATTAAAATGCAGCTTTAATGATTTCTTTCTTTAAAAAAAAAAAAAAAAAATTTATGCCCGTGGTGGAAAACAGACGGGATCTATAAAAAATAATCTATAACTGTTTCATTGCAGGGAACCGTTTTGGGCTTAGTTTAAAGTACCCCTACCTTTGTGGGCCTGCCGAGGAGAGTTCGCTTGACGGTGAGGACCCCGTGCACGACCGAGCCGTACTCTCCCTTGCCGAGCTCTTTCCCAAGCTTGAGGTCCTTGCGCAGAATCTCCGCCAGCGGCAGCTTTTCTTCCGAGTCCTCCGCAGGGAGCGGGGAGTGGTCCTCCTCTCTGGGCTGGGAGACAGACGGGATTGGATGGACAGAAGAAAAGAGGGGCGTTTTAGTTTCTTCATTTGTTTTCTAATTATACTAATTGTACGGTGTGTTTTGCACCCTTGTCCATATGTCATGCTTTGTTCCCTTGTCGCTACATTGTGGACTCTCTGAGAGGTCCCACTTTAAAAAAATTCAAATCGGATTTTGAGGAAAGTGCAATTTTAGAGGAGAAATACCTGGAAAAAAAAAGAAATTTTTCCATCTTCAACATTTTCATTTAATTTTTTTTTAAACACTTGGGGCTCTCCCCCCATCCCCCCTCCCCCCAATTGGCAATTTAAAAAAACAAAAGAATAACTAAGATAATACAAGATAGCAAAGAAGACAAAGATGAAGATTTAAAAAATTACCATATTTCCTATATTTACAAAGGTTGCGGCTCCATCTACATTAAGTTCATAGCAAAGACAAAAACTCTCAGGAGCAAATTTTAAGAAATTCAGCCCATACACGCAGACCATGAAATTTATATCCACTACTCACAGAGAGGGAATTCTTCCGAGAATTTGAGGGCTCTGGTATGGGTGGTGGGGAGTCCAGGTCAGGAGGTCTAGGAGGAAGTTTTGGTCTAAACGGCGCTGAAAACAGAAATTACAGAGTGCATTCATTCACAAAGAATCCAGTAACAGAGAGAGGAATGGATGTTTGGATTGTTGTTGTTGGTTTGTTTTAAAGTCCAACATCAGCACTATATAGACTATATTGTGGACCGGCCCCAAGACTGATGTCTGACAATTTTATGTGCTGCCACACACGAGACAGGGCGGGGATACCATGACTTCTGTCTCAGCCGGTCACATTAAACTGAGACCGGCCAAACCAGTAGGGAACGCAACAGCCAGGATTCGAACCCAGACTTTTTGCGTCGGAAGCCGATGTTCTACCCCAGGGTCACCGCACCCCCCGAGGTGTATCTCACTTTACATCCTATCAGTGGTTTATACGTAGTATCAAATCAAGATCACATTGCTTTATTAGTGTCAGAAGTGGAGTGAATGTTTTGTTTTTTCCTAACCTGGTTGAGGCAATGCTCGTGGTGTCGGTGACTTTGGAGCGATGCTAGAGAGAGAGAGAGAGAGAGAGAGAGAGAGAGAGAGAGAGAGAGAGAGAGAGAGAGAGAGAGAGAGAGAGAGAGAGAGTGAGAGTGAGTGCTTTATTGGTGTCAGAAGTGGAGTGAATGTTTTTTTTTCTAACCTGGTTGAGGTAACGCTCGTGGTGTTGGTGACTTTGGAGCGATGCTGGAACAGCTGCTGTAGGTATAGTCCTGTCCCGCAGGGTCTTCTTCATCTGCATCAGAGATTGATGCTAGAGAGAGAGAGGGAGAGAGAGGGAGGGAGAGAGAGAGAGAGAGAGAGAGAGA
>RQTK01000207.1:184416-195133 GCA_003991915.1 Elysia chlorotica | reverse complement strand
AGGGGGGGGAGGGGGAGGGGGAGAGAGGGGGAGGGAGGGAGAGAGAGAGAGAGAGAGAGAGAGAGAGAGAGAGAGAGAGAACACGAAAAATAATATCATTATCACCAACACATAACAAACTGGCAAAGTGAACCTATTTTTCATGTGTGCTAAAGAAAGAAAGGACCTTAATTGCTTTTAGAACAAAAATAAATAAAATAAAATAAAAAGAAAGGGGTGGAATCTAATATAAGAAGAGCACAGTCTGTTAAATATAAAATATGCCCCTTATAAATCCATTTTTGATGATTTTGTTTTTAAACATGAAGCTTTATTAAAAAAAAATTATATCTTTTAAGATGAATAAAATAAATGTAAGGATTATTGGTAAAGGAAGATAAAAATATCAAACTTAAATTTAAGATGTCTCTACTATACCTATATTTTGGTCTTTTTAAAAGCATATATTCATCAAACTAGGCTACAATGAAATAAAAAAATTAAAAAAAAAACATTAAAAATAATAATAATAATAATAATAATAATAATTATAATTATAATATACATTTACAAATATGCTGATCAGATATTTTTAATTTCCGCTGCAATTCCTTTTAAACAGAGCAAAATGTGGAGGGTGAAATTTTTAATACATTAGACTTGAGTTCAGTTGAGTTTAGATGGTAGCTTAATTTCCAACATCAGCACTATAGTAATAGACTATATTTTGGACAGGTCTCAAGACCAACATCTGACAAATCGTTTTATTGCTGCCAAACACAAGGCAGTGTGGGGAGACCTGGATACCTGGATAATTTCTCACAGATGAACTGACTGTATTTACCATTGCCTGAATGGCGTAGTGAAACAGGCTTAATTGTACTCCTAGCCCCAAGTGCAAATTTATGACATAATAATAATAATAATAATAATAATAATAATAATAATAATAATAATAATAATAATAAAATTTATTTATAGAGCGCTTTCCCTACAAAAAGCTCAAAGCGCTTAACAGCAATTTTAAACATACTCACAAAAGTGTTAAAAAGAACCGTTTACACACACAATTCCCTAAAATGACTTTTTTTTTTTAAAAAGCAAAAGATTGCATAGAAATAAAAGGCTCTTAAGGTTATACACAAATAGTTGTTATAAATACATGTTATTAAAACTAAGAAAAACAATGATGTTTAAAACACATTGATATTAAAAAAAAAAAAATCAAGTACTGATCCTCGGATAAGAAAGAGAGTGTAACTACTTTCCCACATATGGGCTAACTGTATTTACCATCGTCTGAATGGCGTAGTGGAACAGGCTTAATTGTACTCCTAGTCCCAAGTCTAAGTTTACGACACTGATGTAACTACTTTAACTAACTGTATTTACCATCGTCTGAAGGCGTACTGAAACATACTTAATTGTACTCCTAGTCCCAAGTCTAAGTTTATGACACTGATGTAACTACTTTCCCACATACAGCTAATTGTATTTACCATCGTCTGAATGGCATAGTGAAACAGGATTAATTGTACTCCTAGCCCCAAGTGTAAGTTCATGACACTGATGTAACTACTTTCCTACATATAAGCTAACTGTATTTACCATCGTCTGAATGGCGTAGTGAAACAGGCTTAATTGTACTCCTAGCCCCAAGTGTAAGTTCATGACACTGATCTAACTACTTCCCCACATATGAGCTAACTATATTTACCATCGTCTGAATGGCGTAGTGAAACAGGCTTAATTGTACTCTTAGTCCCAAGTGTAAGTTTACGACACTGATGTAACTACTGTAACTAACTATATTTACCATCGTCTGAATGGCGTAGTGAAACAGACTGGTCCCAAGTGTAACTAATTTCCTACATATAAGCTAACTGTATTTACCATCGTCTGAATGGCGTAGTGAAACAGGCTTAATCGTACTCTTACACTGGCGTAACTACTTTCCTACATATGAGCTGATGATGTAACTACTTTCCTACATATGAGCTGATGATGTAACTACTTCCCCACATATAGGCTAATTGTATTTACCATCGTCTGAATGGCGTAGTGGAACAGACTGGTCCCATCAAACACTGGTCCCAAGTGTAACTACTTTCGCACATATGAGCTAATGATACTACTTTTCCACATATGACCACATATGAGCTGACTATATTTACCATCGTCTGAATGGCGTAGTGGAACAGACTTGCTAACTGTATTTACCATCGTCTGAATGGCGTAGTGGAACAGACTTGCTAACTGTATTTACCATCGTCTGAATGGCGTAGTGGAACAGGCTTAATTGTACTCCTAGCCCCAAGTGTAAGTTTATGACACTGATGTAACTACTGTAACTAACTGTATTTACCATCGTCTGAATGGCGTAGTGGAACAAACTGGTCCCGTCAAACACACTCAGCACATACTGTCCCTCGGCAGATCCGCTTTTCCGCACCAAGAACAGACCTTTCGTCTTCCTCGACTGGCTGAATAAATTCTCTGCTCCCTGGAAAACAAGACACGGATAACTCGATGACTTAGTAACTTATACAAGAATAAACTGATAGCTCAAGAAATAAGACATGTATAATTACATGACTAGCTATGACTCAGGAAATACGGCAGGAATAAATTGATCCAGGAAATAAGAATTGTAAAAATCTTTATTAGGGCAACAAGCAAAGCTAGGTATAAATCATTTATTCAGGAAATGAGACGGGAATAAATTGATGAATCAGGAAATAAGACGGAGATAAATGATGAATCAGGAAATAAGACAGAGATAAATGATGAATCAGGAAATAGGAAAGGTATAAATTGATGGCTCATCAAACAACGCATGAATATATCGATAATTCAGGAAATAAGACAAGTATAACCAAATGCCACAGGAATTCACACAGGAATGAATCAATATCTTAGGAAACAAAATAGGTGTAAATCTATGGCTCAAGAAACCATGACATAAATGCTGTAACAAGTGAAAAAACATTATGGTGCTTCAGTTATGCCAACTGGATCATTGCTTTTTTTTTTTATCAAACTTCTCCCTTACAGCATCATAGCACACTGGATCACAAAATGAAACCCCTCGACAAACCCCTTACTGAACTATGAACAATTTTTGTTTGAATGTAAGGAACATTGGCATCACTGGTATTTGTATCAGTCACATTAAATAAAATGTGGGCAGGATAATTTATTTGTCCCCATTTTTTTCAACAGTCATAATTTTGTTTCTTTATAGTGGTTTCATATCTTCCTTTTAACAGGCCATTGCTAGATTTATTGTCACCTTTGCATAGAGCTTTGTAACAAACAAAACAAAATGTACTGTGGGTATATGAAAAACGCATTGAGGTTTTACAACATAATGTTTAATAAGATCAATGTGTTTAAAATATCCTTGTTTCTTAAGTTTTAATAACACGTATTTATAACAATTATTTGTGTATAACATTGAGAGCCTTTTATCATATTTCTATGCAATTTTTTTAAAGTCATTTTAGGAAATTGTGTATGTAAATGTTTCTATTGAACACTTTGGTGATTATGCTTAAAATGTTGTTAAGCGCTAAAAAAATTATTATTATTATTATTATTATTATTATTATTATTATAACTGACCAGTCGATCCAACTCTGGATACAGCCAGTCTTTCTCCGTGGACTCAAGAACCAGCTCCTCGGTGTAATTCTCTGAAAACCAGTTTTGAAAAAAAATTGATATTTCATTCCATACAAGAGAGAAGAGAAAATTTTATACCCAGCATTTTCCAACTGCACGTCAGAGAAAAATGAAAGGTTAATTCCACAAAACAAAACATTAGAATGTACATGTATTAATTAATTTTTCTTTAATTAAATGATATATACTTAAAATATAGATTTAAAAAAAAATGCTTGTAGAAACACTATCTAATTTTAGAGGTAGTGATTTTGACTAAAAGGCAACGCATTAACACTTTTCTTTTTGAAATTGCATATATCATTTTCTTGTAACCAAAGAAGAATATCTACCTATTAAATTGCATAGAAATTGGGGGAAAATGAAATATTTCTAACAGCAAAGTCTTCAAAATCAAGGGAAAAAAAAAGGGAATTTTTTGGTTACATTGCCAAAATATTCACCTAAAAATTCATGACACCTGTTTCGTCTATACTTCTCAGCTACATCAAGTGGTGTCTCTTTCTGCATTCCCCGAGGAAACAGAGCTGCATTCTTATCTAGTAAGATCTGAAAATTGAAAAACCAACCCAAGAGTAAGGTATTTCCAGATAGCCACTTTCTACAATGACCCATAAAACCATGGTCATGTTAACAAATTCTAGAAGGAAAGGCAAGTTAGCCATATGTGCTGACCACTTAAGTGATTAAAAAAAAAATATGTGTTTTGTTCGATAAGAAAAGTAAAGAGTTTAATACCTAATTGGTATCACGCAATTTGAGTCAAGATCTAAACAATTTCTATGTATTATCTTTAACTTAAGATCTAAAAAGTTTCTACAAATTACCTTTGATTTTAGATCTAAATTTCATTTCTACACACTATCTTTGACTCTATCTCTAAATAAATTCTACACAATATCATTGAATCTAGATCTAAACATTTATAAATACTGTCTTTGACTTAAGATCTTAATAAATTATACACACAATCTTTTAATCTGTATCTATATAAAATCAACATTATATCCTTGACTCTAAGTCGAAAACATCCTCGCAGCTTAGCGCACTGCTACACATTATGTAAACCTGTGATCCCCGCACCTTAGCACACTGCTACACACTATGTGAACCTGTGAATCCCGCACCTTAGCGCACTGCTACACACTATGTGAACCTGTGATCCCCGCACCTTAGCGCATTGCGTATGACCGCACATGGCGGCCGCGTGTAACGGAACCCATCCTGACACAGGGCTCTTCTCGTGAACACAGCTGGGGGCGTGCTTGACTAGAAGTTTGGCAGACTTTACACTGTTGCTCATACAGGCTCTCTGGATAGGGAGAGAGAGTGAGAGTGAGAGAGAGAGAGTGAGAGAGAGAGAGAGAGAGAGAGAGAGAACAGAGATTTTGGGGGGTTCACACATGTTTTAATATATACTGAAGAAATTGTACTCAAAACAAATTAACATTTATCCAGAATTTATCTGCTTATAATAACTACTACTACTACTACACAATTTTTAAAAATATAAATAATAATAATAATAATAATAATAATAATAATAATAATGAATGGCATTTACATTCAAAGAGAAGGGAATGCTCTATAGAAGCGCCAGATTACAATCTAAGTTTTTTTACATTAATTTACAAAAAAATAAGTAACTTGAAAAAATTTTTTAAAAAACTTAAATGATTTATGCATACAAAAAGTGGAGTTGCCCCGTCAGGATCTTTTATGTTGACGTCTGCACCTTTTGACAGCAGAAGTGAGACGGCCTCAGCCATGTCCGAGCTGGCTGCCATGTGTAGAGATGTGCAGCCTGACAAAGATATAAAGTAGAGGCTTTCCTTTGACAACAAAATAACTTACAACTGATGATCTCGACAAAAATATGTGATCAAAGTAAACAAAGCTGTCTCCTAATTCTAAAGTCCCTCAAGTTCCAAGAAAAATCCAATTCTGCTACAGGACGCCAGAGAAGGATACCCTGAAGCCCCATGCTTGACAGAGTTACAGTTCTGAATGTACTTGGCATGCAGCATTTCCTTGACATACTTAACTTTCGACGTGACTCAAGAGCCTTAGCCTCCCATTCCGTGCTGGGTTGACGCGAGGGCCCCAGAAAATAATTGTACATATCGTACAAGCACCAAATCGATCACTAGGAATTTAATCGGCCAGAGTTGGAAATTCTTTATATAGCAGTTGCTTTCATATAAAACAAAAATTTATCAGAGTGAAAGCATAGAAGTAAGAACCCATAACATAAGTTGTGTTAATCAGCCATGTCAAATCAATCAAATTGTTTTATTGAACTTTTAATTAAGTGAATAATCAAAACTTCAGCAAAGACAATCGAGTTTAACATCAAAACATTCTTCAGTTTGTGTTTTTCTTTCCTGAAAGTCTATACATCTACTGAAAATTGTCATCACTGATTCATGTAAGGTTTAATTCCCAGACACAATATGACTCGCACTCACCTTCCTCATTCTTTGAATCAATGTCAGGACATAAATGATGCTTCAGTATTCTCAGGGTTACATCCACTCTCCCTGAGAATGTTTTGTTTTATCAATCTCAGGTTAGCATTCACAAATTTAAAAAATCAATGAAAAAAAAGCCATTTATGCTTATGGAGCCTAAAATAATTATACATTAAACAAAAAAAATTATATATTCTATTTAAAAAACATTTTTCTCTAATTTTTAAAGAATATGTCTTGAATGTGCAAGGAAATTATCTAGATCTAGACTAAAATATCCGTCTAGAGTGTGGATTTACATATAGATAGAATTTAGAGTCTACATCAGTTTGAGAGTAGAGTTATTAAAACCGAATCTACATTTTAACGAGGTCTAGTTAAGTTACAGCTAGATATAGATTAAGACATCTAGTTCTCTCAGATCTAGAGAGTCTGGTTTAGCTTTCAAGTTGATAAATATGTCTCAACGAATAAAAATCGCTAAAAATTTAATATTCTCTCTCCGTGCATAAAACCTTACTAAAACATATCTGTAATGGAACTAACTCTGGAAGATAACTTTTAAATGTGGAATATTGTCCATTCAATAAAATTACAATAACAGGCATTTCGAAACAAGCTACACCTTTTTGAACAGCGCTATGAAGCAAGTTGGTTGGTCCCTCTTTCCGCACTTTAGCCGGCGGCAGAGTGCCCTTGCATAGATTCGTCAGGCGGGTTGGGAGATGGTTCGCCCCTTCAATGTAGAACTCTATCAATTTGTCCAACCCTAAAGATGTCGGGAAAACATAAAGTAGGATTAGATAATACTTTATTATTCCCCCAAAAAGTGAGTTATAAAAAATGACATTCCAAAGAACATAAAGCGAGATATATAATCTCAATTCAGAGTATAAATCATTATAAAAACAAAATAGATATTAAAATGATAATAATGTGTAAAATAAACATGTTAAAAAGATTAAAAAAAACAACAACATCCCGTTTCAATAAAAAGGCAAAGGATAACAAGACTTGTGACATACCACAATGAAAAATTTTTAGAAATTCAATAACTAAGACCGTGGGAGATTTTCACCATTCCACGGACAAGGAATTAAATATAAGAAATTAACTCCAATGAAAGTCTGTGCAATTGACACTGAAGTATTTTTGCCTAATGGTGGGACACTCTTGGGGACATCAAAATAAAAGTCCAGCCAGCTACCACTTAAGCCACCCCACCCCACTTTGTAAAATAAATATGTAAAAAAAAAAACATACAGCTTTACAAGTAAATGATATTCTCACCATGAACTTTAGGACCTTCTGTTATCATAAAGTAGTCCTCGTCAAAACAGTGGATATAGTAGTGGTAGCAGCGTCGGTTGTGGACAAACGACAAGGAGTAGTCTTTGTCGGACCGAGACACTCCTCGCACCAGGAACATCCCATCTAAATTTTGGTTGGGGGAGTTCTCCATCGCTAAAGTTTAGAACGAAAAAAAAATAAGAGCGAAAATATCAGTATTACCATGGGAAAAAAAAACATGTTCTCTGATTTAGTTCTAAATGACAAAAAGATTTTGACGGGATTTATTGGCAATAAAAACAAGCATTCTTGCAAAGTTTGACTTTAATTTGAAGGTATTTTGTCTTCTTTTCCATCTTAAATCTTAAAGTATCAATTTTATACGAAAAATATGAACAAACAAACAACTCCCTCAACTTTTTTCTGAAAGAAATGATTATCATATTGCTTTTATTCCACTGTGACTCATTAGTTATATATATATATATAACTTACAGCAGGCAAATTATTTATCGTTTGAATTTTAGCTCAGAGCACTTTAGAATTTACCTTCACAGAGAAGTTTCTCTGCACAAGCCCTTGACATCTTGCCATGGTACCACATGACCTTGAGATCTTCATCCTCACATCTGATCTTATCCTCATATAGGGCTGTGTTAAGATTGGAGTCATCAAGCAAAGAGTCGAGGTTGACAGAGTTCGCTGCGGCCATTGCAGAAAGCAATACTTCTAGACTATTGCAACCTTTCGAAATAAAAAAAATAATTGAACAGCCAACTGACAATTTGCCTTAAATTTTAAGTAAATTAAATATATTAAAAAATATTTGAGTTCACAGTAAAAGAGCATTACCAAGGGGGTTCTGTAAGGATTTACAAAAATTCATAAATCTAAGCCTCTAAAACAAATACATACTGTGATAAAAATTTGATGAGTATGTAATTTACCTATTAGAGATAATTTCAAGACAGTATTTGGACCACCCTCACAAATTTTCTCTTACCTGGCTTATTTCCATGCATTTAAAAATACTTCTAAAACCCTAGCCTCTGGCGATTAAAGCACGTACATATATCTCTAGTGAGTTAGGTATACATCTTCACACTTTGTGTTCAATGCCAGAGGTAAAACAGTCGAATTCTATGTGATGATTTTATAATTACAAACACAGTGAAGTCACACTAAGTTTAAAAACCATTATTTACTTCTAATAAGAAATAAACAAAAACTGTCTTCCTTCAGAAGTGTTAGAACGGCAGATGAATTTGCGTCAGAACAATCTGATTTATTATATGAACATTATGATCTGAAAAGAAAAACTAAATCTAGTTTATTTTGTGTCCTGAAGCATGAACTTACCCTCATTTGTTTACAATTAGAAGCTGCAGAAAGATCTATATTTACCAAGAATCTAGACATATATCTTGACATCTTGACTCTACCTATCCATAAATTGGCCTAGAGACTAGATTGGTAGGTTCTGTGCGTCTGGCCATACTCGATTGGAGAATCTTTTCTTTTGATAGCTAAGTCTAGATTAGATCTATATAACTTTTATTGAAGTCAAATTTATCAAATGTAAATTTATATATAGATCTAGATCTAGATCTAGATAAAGTAAGGGCTGAAAATATCAACTTTGGAGAGTAACAAGGAAGTTTGTTGTTGGTTTGGTGAATAGGAAATGTGCAGAGTGGCCTCTCTTGTTTTTGTTGTTTTTGCTTTACATTTCGTCTTGTGATAGTTGCGCATTATTGGACATCAATAATTATAATTATTTCCGTCCACGAACCCTTTTTACACACTTACGTGGAATAATAAAGGGTCTATAGCAGAGGAATCAAATTGCTGACACATATTACGAACGGAGCAAATTGTCCCTCTTTCTAGACAAAGGTAGCTGCATTGTTGTTGTTTTGTTTGTTTGTTTTTTCACCAAAGAAGTTTGCTTTTGCATCGTGAGATTTAGCGCACTCGGCCTAAAGCTGTTTGAGTTACCCTATACTCATACTATAATTTCACAAACGAGCATTTTGCAATAAAGTAGTGTATTTGTAGTAGTCGGCTCATAGCCGCAAACGTTCCATTGGGTAACCTATACAGAAAGCGGGAGGGGGGGGGGGGGGGACAGGAGACAGAGACAGGGAGACAGAGGAGAGAGGAGAGGAGGGGGGAAAGATAGCGAGAGAGAGAGAGAGAGAGAGAGAGAGAGAGAGAGAGAGAGAGAGAGAGAGAGAGAGAGAGAGAGAGAGAGAGAGAGAGAGAGAGAGAGAGAGACAGAGAGAGAGAGACAGACACAGAGACAGACAGACAGAGAGTTAAACCAACTTAACTCAACTCACGCTGAGTCCATTTACTTCAGCCTCTCGTATCAGTTCGGCCAAGTGTGGAAGGTGATCATTCATTCATAAGGCGCTTTTACTGATCGCGTCAACTTTCATGGCTCCCCGCGTCTCTATGTTATTCCAAAAAGTGTTTCTGATAGCACCGTTGTTGTTCTTTCCTCCGACCCATAATTTATATGATGTTATCCAACATTTTTCTTGTTCTTTTCCAAACCGGTCTTTGAACGTCGATCTTACGCGTCAATACCAATTGTTCAATGCCATTCCTTTTCATAACATATCCAAAGAAAAATGCCTGTCAACACTATGGAATAGGGAGGGGGTGGGCCAAAAATGGCGCAAGTGGTAGCGCGATGGTCTTCCAGTCGGAAGGCACCAGGTTCAAACTAAAGATCGAACCAAAACATTTTTGGTTGAGCCCGTGTCAGTATAATGTGAGGTGACATTAAAAAAAGTTACGTCTAAACGTTTTGCGCTCTTTGGGTACAACGCAATCAAAAGTTTGGAAGTACACATATTTATAAAAAACGTTACTCGATTAAACATGTTCTTTCTTTTAGTTTACAACCAAATCACATATATTATTTTGATGACTATCCTATTGTAATGATGCCATTTCTAACTTCACCATTAAGGCAGGTAGAACCTTTTAAATTTCACCCCACGATAACGTGACCCGTTGAGACAGGCGTCCTGGTATCCATTGTATAATAGCACATCAAATTGTCAGACGTTAGTCTTGGGACCCATCCTCGATGTACCCATGCTGCTTACACTAGACGTTACATAACCAAATCAATGCCAACACTATCCAATCGGTGTTTGACTTTTTTGGGACTTTCGTTTTAAGTTTCAGTTTACGCATGGTGATAAATAATAATAATAATAATAATAATAATAATAATAATAATAATAATAATAATAATAATAATAATAATAATAATAATA
>RQTK01000207.1:93163-178961 GCA_003991915.1 Elysia chlorotica | reverse complement strand
CTGTCTGTCTGTCTGTCTGTCTGTCTGTCTGTCTGTCTGTCTGTCTGTCTGTCTGTCTCTCTCAGTTTCTCTCTCTTTCTCTCTCTCTTTCTTTCTCTCTCAATCTCTCTTTTCCCCTCTCTCTATGTCTCTCTCTCTCTCTCTCTCTCTCTCTCTCTCTCTCTCTGCCTGTCTCTCTCTCGCACTAAAACTCCATCTCGACAAGCGATTTCATCACAGTAGAATCGACGTTGAATGCTTTAATAATATGGATTTCTGATAACATTGGTTTTTACAATCTCTCCCTACCTTTGTCTCTCTCTCTCTCTCTCTTTCTCTCTCTCTCTCTCTCTCTCTCTCTCTCTCTTTCTCTCTCTCTATCCCCCATTCTCTCGCTTAATATACTCGATCTTAACAAATGATTTCATCGTATTAAAATCGATCTAAAACGCCATATGCATTTCTCATTAATATTGCAAACTCTGGTCTTTATTCTGCATGTACTTCTCTCTTTCTTTCTCTCTCTGTCTCTCTGTCTATCTATCTATCTCAGTGTTCATTGCCTCTCTGTCTCCCTCTGCCTCTCTCTGCCTGTCTCTGTCTCTCTGTATCCCTATCTCTCTCGCTAAATATTTATTCCGCAATAACAAGCGATTTTATAACATTGGAATCGACATGGAGTGTCCCTGTGGATTTCTCATAAATATTGAAAACTTTGGTCTCTCTAAATTCTCTCCCTCGCTCTGTCTTTCTCTGCCGCTCTCTCTCTCTCTCTCTCTCTCTCTCTCTCTCTCTCTCTCTCTCTCTTTTGTGTCTCTCTCTGTCTTTCTCAATCTTGTTTCCTTAGAACCTCTCTCGATCACTATTCCCTACCTCCTTTCTGTCGATAACATCTCCTCTATACTCTCTCTCCCTCTCTCTCTATACTATCTATACTCTTTCCCCTCCCTCCCTCCCTCCCTCTATCTGTTTGTGGGCTGCTATGGTTGCCACATGGACCTCACTCAATTGTTTTAAGAGATCAATACTCAGTGCAAAGACCTGGTCTCGCTTCCATAGCTTCAACTTCTAGAATCCAACTTCCAACTACTTGAACTACAATCATCTGGTTTGATTGTTTCACAGACGGGGCATTAGGGATGGAGACGGTACACTGCAGGTTTGACAGGAATGAAGAGGTAGATAGAGGGGGCAGAAAGAGTAGACAGGGGGAGAAGGTAGGAGAGAACGAGAGAGATAGACAGATAGATAAATAGATAGATAGATAGATAGAAAGATAGATAGATAGATAGATAGATAGATAGATAGATAGGCTACTTTGTGAACGTGCCCCAAGACTGACGTCTGACAATGTTGTGTGCTGCCACACAAGAGACAACACATTGAGTGATGGTGTTTAAACCGTCTTCTCATTTTTTTTCTCCCAGACGGATCTGCTAGGCCCCAGTTACTGACGCTACGGCCTCAGGTTTGATGACCCTACAGACTGGATATGAAAAGACCAGTTGTCCTACTGCAATGGTAACGTCATGAACTGTGAAAGGGGGATAGCTATTGTCACTCTGGTGCTAGTCGTCTGCGTCGGTCACACATGTTTAGGTAGGGGCCGAGTGTTAAATTATCTTGTTTGTATTTTTGTTTTTTTTTTTTAATTAGTCCATTGTACCCTTTTAGACAATACACATTATTTAATTGCACGAATTGTGTTGTTGTTGTTGTTGTTGTTGTTGTTGTTGTTGTTGTTGTTGTTGTTGTTGTTGTTGTTGCTGCTGCTGTTGTTGCTGATGTTGTTGTTGTTATTGTTGTTGCTTATACTATCATAACTTATAGTTTATTTGTTTAGTTTGTATTATATATGAGCCATCTTTTTATTACACTATTTTTATTTAGCTTTGTCTATACTATATTTTAGTTTGTCTATGCAAAACCCATCATCATTTGACTATACAATTAAGCTTTTGGTATAGCATTACACAATTATTGGCCACACCGTTGTTCCCTTTTTTCCCTTTTCTATAAATTTTTTTTGGATTTGTCAATATACCACAATCATTCGACTACAGTAATATTATTATTAAGAGTCACGGGTCAAGAGAAAAAGATTTTCTTTGAGTATGCGATTTTATTTTAAAGCTTGTAATTAATTAATTTTCAGCTATAATTTTGCCTTTTTTATACATTATTCAAACGTTTTCCTTCAAAAAGGGCGCCATCTACTTTCAAGCGCATAATGTGAAAGTGGATTCCATCCCATAATATATTTTTACTGTAATTGGTTAATTATTTCCACTGAATAATTATTCGATGTTGAGTTTTTAGATTGTCCTTGCCAACACATGATTACTTTTTAGTTTTTAATAAATAACTAAAAGTACGATACTACGATGCTTCAATGTTATGTCCACTCATTACTGACACGATTGATGCCCCCATCCCAGGATTCAACTGCAAGTTTCCAAACGAAGGATGCGAGCGCGACGAAGACTGCTGTAGCCGGAAGTGTGTTGATGCTCACCCGGGAACTAACGCCAGGTGCACTAAGCTAGGGTGAGTACGAATTGCTAGGGTGAGTACGAATTGCTAGGATGAGTACGAATTGCTAGGGTGAGTACGAATTGCTAGGGTGAATACGAATTGCTAGGGTGAGTACGAATTGCTAGGGTGAGTACGAATTGCTAGGGTGAGTACGAATTGCTAGGGTGAGTACGAATTGCTAGGGTGAGTACGAATTGCTAGGGTGAGTACGATTTAGTTAAAACTACTATGTTGGAAGACTTGAGAAGGGTTAACTAGTAAAAACAAAATAGTGTCATCTTTGGAATAAATCTAATATTTTCCCGTCTGCACCTTCTTAGTTCTCTTTAAAAACATAAATATAAATCTTATTGCCTAGAATTACTTAATCCTGTTTGTTGATGAGCTAAGTCGATCTAAATAAGATCACAGATTCAACACACACACAAAATGAAAAAAAAAATTGTTATAATTAATTTTCCTCCGAAAACTTTTTGTTTTCGACATTTTTATATTAGATCTAGTAAGTCCCCACGTTCTGTTTTGTATTATTATTATTTTTATTATTATTGTTATTATTATTATTATCATTATCATTATTATTATTATTGATGTTGTGATGAGTATCGAATATTTGTAATAACTCATGTCGTAACTGTCTATACTGTTTTGTTATGCTGCATATACGAACCATCAAATGTGCCTTTAAATGACAAATAAAGTTATATCTTATCTTATCTCGTATTTTAGACTGCACAAACCGTGCCTGTACACGTACCAGTGCGAGGACCGACTGCGATGTGGCAACAACTCGTGCTGCGCCAAGTACTGGGGCATCTGCAAACATGCACGGGACTGCTGCGACAAGACCCATCACTGTTACGAGGTTAGTACATACCATAGATTACTATTAATAGAAACCGGTGGTACATACATAAACACATAGTTATACACAAACATTGCTACATGTATTAGAAATGGAACTTTGCAAGAAAAGTTACTCCACGTTGTTGGAACACATGAATATATTCACTGTTACGAGGTTAGTACATGCATAAACACATATATACACAAACTTTTCTACATGTATTAGAAATTAAATTTTGCAACAAAAAGGTACCTCACTTTGTTGGAATAGGACCAGTAATACATGAATATATTCAACAAAAAGAAACGTGGAGCTAAAGTCACAGAAGTTTAGAGCCTCTCTTACAAAATCGATGCCATATTATTGTCTTGTTTTCCAGGAAATGTCAGGACCCTTCTTAGAAAAACTAATGTTGTTTTCCCTTGTTTTCAGGTGGACGATTTCTACTACAAACGCTGCCTCATGGCGCCTAGTCTGGGCATCGCACTCTCCTCTTGCCTGCAGGTCCACTTCTACATTGTGTGCTTCTTGGTTG
The DNA here is from genome assembly GCA_003991915.1 of Elysia chlorotica. Taxonomy (NCBI): domain Eukaryota; kingdom Metazoa; phylum Mollusca; class Gastropoda; family Plakobranchidae; genus Elysia; species Elysia chlorotica. Next base: position 175,065 of record RQTK01000207.1, on the reverse strand, counting down.
CGTCCCTAGCAACGCTAGCGCCATCATACATGTGTGGGACTAGGAGTCATTGACGCTAGCGGTGCCAAACCTGTGGGAGAGTGATTGACAATAGAACATACTAATATGTGGGAGAGTGATTCACGCTAGCACCACCCAATTATGTGGTAACGAAATTGACGGTAGGGCGAACACATCTGTGGTAGGTGTTTGACGCTAGCACATGGGAAAGTGATTGACAACAGTGACACCAAATCTGTGTGAGAGTGGTTGACGCTAACGACACCAAAACAAAATCTCATAAAGAGACGAAAAATACAATAGAGAGAAGGTTGCTTCCGATAGGACAATCCGATTTCGCGCTGCATACAAACGTGAAACGGCAAACGGGGATTCCGTAAATGTTCTCTGTGGTATATTAATTAGTACTCTGTTGTCAAATCACGCGAAGCACAAGTAATAGCTATGGCAGTTGCTAAGTTAGTTTCACACACACACACACAAACACACACACACACACGCCGACGGAAAAGTTCAACAGCCAATCAAAGTAAACAACATCCAGAGTCAGGCTATTTGGTTGGTGTGTTTGTGGTACGGGTCATGATAATAGTTGCGTGTATATTACGACAAGGTAATACGTGTATAAGAATTGCTAGTGCTGGGTAAGAGAGCAACGTTCGTGATTAATTCAACCCAACACGTTGTGGTTATATTATTGTAACAATAGATGGTCTTGTCCACTTGTATTGTAACAATAGATGGTATTGTCCACTTGAATTGTAACAATAGATGGTATTGTCCACTTGTATTGTAACAATAGATGGTATTGTCCACTTGTATTGTAACAATAGATTGTCTTGTCCATTTGTATTGTAACAATAGATTGTCTTGTCCATTTGGATTGTAACAATAGATGGTATTGTCCACTTGTATTGTAACAATAGATGGTCTTGTCCACTTGTATTGTAACAATAGATGGTCTTGTCCACTTGAATTGTAACAATAGATGGTCTTGTCCACTTGAATTGTAACAATAGATGGTATTGTCCACTTGAATTGTAACAATAGATGGTATTGTCAACTTGTATTGTAACAACAGACGGTATTGTCCACTTGAATTGTAACAACAGATGGTATTGTCCACTTGAATTGTAACAATAGATGGTCTTGTCCACTTGTATTGTAACAATAGATGGTATTGACCACTTGTATTGTAACAATAGATGTTTTTGTTTGCTTGTATTGCAATGATAGCTAGTCCTATCCACTTGTAATCATACATATCGTTGTCCATTTTTAATAATATATGGTCTTGTCCACTTGTATTGTAACAATACATATTCTTGTTCACTTGTAACAATAGATGGTCCTGTCTATTTGTAATAATAGAAGATCTTGTCCACTTGTAGTGTAAACATACATATTCTTGTCCATTTGTGATAATAGGTGGTTTTATCTTCTTGTATTGTAACAATACATATTCTTTTCCACTTGTAACAATAAATTATTTTGTCTACTTGTATTGCAACAATATATATTCTTGTCCACTTTTAGTAATACATAGTTTTGTCTACGTGTATGGTAACTATTGATGGTCTTGTCCACTCGAAATAACAGATAGTCTTGTCAATTTGGACACACAAGTATGATGTAAATTAAGTTATACATTTTTCAAACTCATAAAGAGCATGTGACTTTTCCTCTAAGGCATAACAAAGGGGCATTTTCGCCCTGTATGCTTCACAAATTATTGTTTATGTATGTATTTGGCCATTTATGCATTGAAAAGGTTAGCTAAAGGTTTTTAAAAAAATTTCACACTTTGTTTAGTTTTTCTTAAACAAGTGAAATTTCTCTACGCACACGTTTTTATTGTTCTCTGTTGGGTTTTTTTTTTGTTTGGATTTGTATTGCTAAACATTTATGTATATTTTTGGCGTTTTAAGCCAGAGTATATTCAAGCAAAATTTTTATTTCAAGTTAAGCGTGTTTTTTTTTTTAATTTAAATGAAATGTCGTATCATGTGAAGCTGTACTAAGTAACACATTGAGTATTAAACTACGCAGTAAGTAGTATGTACAACGCTGTCTTAAACTCAGACCCGGACTAAGAAGTGATTTTTTTTTTTTTACAGAATAAACTATCCTTAGTCGAGGACCTAAGACAATAGAACCGTGTACTAAGTACCCCTAGTCATTTTTACTCTTGAAAAATTGACGCAATAATTTATCTCTTGTGTAAAACGTAAGCTAGGACCTAAAATTAGTAAAAAGTAACTTGGGTCTGGTTTTGGTGTACCGCACATGTAGCCATAACCAAAAATAAATGAATAATCCACCATTGCCCTGTATCAGGGAGGATATGATATATTCCAGCCTACCCGTGATAGAATAATATATTGGATTAACAGGCTGGAGGTAGTTGGTACTAGTTCGTCTTCGCTTAGACTTCCTGTCTCGTTATTGGAAAGACCGGCTGAGACAGGAGTCCAAGACTCCACACGCTGGCTCTCTATGGCTGCTAGAAAACGATGATTGGCACACTGTAAAAGACTTGAGACCAGTCGCCGTGTAGGATTTTTCTGAAGAATCTAGGAGACTGTAGAAGACGGTTTACTAAGCGAGAATATCTGACCTACAAAGAATCGTTTAAAATTCTTATGCCTTGAAATAACCACAGTATAACGAAGCTCCTCTTGCCATTTTGTATTTTGTTATTTTGTTATCAATGCACTGCGTTCATTAATTATTTCGTTTGACTATGTAAATTGATTTAATGCTTATTTAAATGGAGTTTTATTATTGTTTGTGTGCGTGTGTGTGTGTTTTTTTTTTTTATGGGTTTTTTATAGATATGTCTTGACCTCTTTAATACGGCAGGGGTTTATTTACAAAACAAATGTATGTAATGTGGAAACAAATACAATACTGTGAGAACAGACATCCAGAGAGAGAGAGAGAGAGAGAGAGAGAGAGAGAGAGAGAGAGAGAGAGAGAGAGAGAGAGAGACAGAGAGAGAGACAGACAGACAGACAGACAGAAACAGAGAGACAGACAGACAGACAGCAAACAGAAAGACAGACGGACAGACAAGGGATAAGAGGAGAGAGAGAGAGAGAGAGAGAGAAGAGAGAGAGAGGGTTAAGATGAGAAAAGCACTTTTGCATTTTACATACTAAAAGATTCCTTATGTGTAAATAACTTTATTTTATCTTTCAACTTCACTCGTGTCCTTCTTCGCACATTTTGCTTATTTATGAAGATTTATTAAAATTTCTTTGACATTTTGAGCGAACCCCTTTATTTTCCACGTTTTGGTGTTGTTGCTGTTGTTGTTGTTGTTGTTGTTGTTGTTGTTGTTGTTGTTGTTGTTGTTGTTGTTGTTGTTGTTGTTGTTTTTGTTGTTGTGTTGTTGTTGTTGTTGTTGTTGTTGTTGTTGTTGTTGTTGTTGTTGTTGTTGTTGTTGTTGTTGTTGTTGTTGTTGTTGTTGTTGTTGATGTGTTGTTATTGATGTTGTTGTTGATGCTGTTGTTGTTGTTGTTATTTTTGTTGTTTGACGAAAGGTTATGTTCTCGGTAGAAATGCTATACCTGCTGTCCATATGACACCAAAAAAGCGCACACATAAGTACGCCCTGATGTTGTTGATGTTGAGTTGGTTTAACGTCCAACATCAGCACTATATAGGCTATATGTGGACGGGCCCCAAGACTGACGTCTGGCATTTTTTCTGTGATTCCAGATACGAGACAGGGCGGGACTACCATAACTCCTCTCTCAGCCGCTCACAACCAGTAGGGAGAGAAATCGCCAGGGCTCCAACACCGGACCTTTGGCGTCGGAAGCCGATGTTCTACCCCAGGGCCACCGCACCCCCCCCCCCAAACACACACACACACACACACACACACACACAATGCCTTGATGACATATGTCCGCTCTAGACCCGGTTCTTGGTGAATGAAAGAAGCACAACCTTACGGCATCTTACAATCTTACTAGTCTTAAGATCTCTTCTTCTTCCAGTATCGAAAGAAGAGTTGTAGGCCTAAACTTATCTCAAAGGTACCCTAGATTTGAGGCCTGCCATCTTTTTCCTAATAGTGATATTCTTTGCCTACAGTGTATACTTTGATTTTAGTTGGATTTCCAGCCCAGAATCAATTTTCACAGTCAGTGGCTCCGAACTGCCAAGAAATCAGGCCGTTGTGGACTCTGCCAACTAAATCTACACCTAGCGCTGGGCCAAGATCGTTACTATTGCGGGGATACATAATTATGTAAAACTTTGGCACAGATTATCATTCTTATGGGCCGTTCAAATATAATCTTATACCCCAAATTAATATTTCTAAGTGTAAATTTGGCTGATAAAAATGCATCTTTCTTATTTTTTCGACCTACAATGTTTTAAAACTGTATAATTTAGAATAATATTAATATATAACCTATTCAGGAGTGGGTTCCAAAAACGCCCAGCCAAAATTGGGTCATTGAAGCACTTCCTTGATTTCCCTTGGCTCTCCGTTCGCTTTGTGGAACATTCCTTGGGCGCCATAATTATAATTATGTCAAACAATGATTTTTTCCCCGTTCCTTTTGAGGGTTCATTAGATGAGGCTGAGTTGGTTTTAACGTCCAACATTAGCACTACATAGGCTATATTGTAGATGGGCCCCAAGACGGACGTCTGACAATTGTATGTGCTGCCACACACGAGACAGGGCGGGGATACCATGACTCCTGTCTCAGCCGGTCACATTATACTGACACCGACCCAACCAGTAGGGAACGCAGCCGTCAGGATTCGAACTCTGGACCTTTTGCGTCGGAAGCCGATGTTCTACCCCTGGACCACCGCACCCCGCGTGCTTGATGAGGTACCTTGAACCTAAATCTAAAGTTCATTGATCATAAGTACATTAGTAGCGAGGCGTGGTAGCTAACAACTCATCCTAAGTACCGTGTTAAGACGCATTAAGAGTCCTTACCGCAGTATTGTACTTAGTAAACTTGCGAAATATATATGTCTGTTATAACCACGCCCCGTCATTCTTGCTTGCTAGACTCACAATCTCACAGTCTGAACTTCTTGGGTTTCCCCATCTGTGAGTCAAGATCAGGGAGGTCATCAATTTTACATAATTATAATCCCTTGGCCCCAATAATGATATTATCAAAGAAAAGATAACTCCCTGAAAGAAATTATAACCCGCCCAAGACCCGTACTCAGTCAGAAGTCCCTGGACTGCCGCCCAAACCAGAATCGATTTTTGTCTGAGGGTCTCTTAAACATTTTCTTTCGTCGTATATTTATTCCTAAAGAAAGTACCTACAAGACGGTTTAACCCAGAGGAGATGCTATGGAAATTAAAACAGATGTAGGCTGAGGGAGAGACAGAGAGAGAGAGAGAGAGAGAGAGAGAGAGAGAGAGAGAGAGAGAGAGAGAGAGAGAGAGAGAGAAGAAGAAAAGAGAGAGAGAGAGAGAGAGAGAGAGAGAGAGAGAGAAGAGAGAGAGAGAGAGAGAGAGAGAGAGAGAGAGAGAGGGGGGGGGAGAGGGAGGGGGGAAGGGGGATCTTCGCTATTTCCTTAAGAAATGTAACTTTTCCACGTTACACCATACGCTTTTTCAACTAAGTTTTTCCTTCTAACACCACACGTTTTCCAGCTAACTCTTTCCTTGCTACACAATCATTTTTCCAGCTAACTCTTTTCCAGTTGTTCCAGGATCTTGAAAATTCAATTCTTTTGTCGGATATACCCCCCCCCCCCCTTTTTGCCTCTTTCTGTTTGGATATGCCCTAAACTGCCAGCGCATTACAGTGTGACTGTCTGAGGCACAGTCCAGTAGCGCCAAGCCAATTATGTCACTATTTAGCAGCAGGTAAAATTAGCATCGCAGTGTAGGAAACTTCTTGAAATTTGGGAGACACTAAACTTGGGGAGAACTGGTCTTCTACAACAAATAACCAATAGTTTGTTTCAAACACATAATAAAATTATACGCAATAAACTGTCAGCTCTGTTGAAGTGAATGGGTCGTTCTGTCGCCTTTGGTTGCAATGTGAATCAGAACCATTGCACTTTATCTGAGTGCAAGCATGTAAGTGTAACTGCACATCTCTGTCACTGTAGCTGCATCCCTATCTGGCCCTCAGTCTCTATCTTTCTCTCTCTCTCTGTCACTCTGTCTCTCTTTGAATCTCTGTCTCTTTCCCTACCTCTCTCTATATCTCACATTCCTCTCTCCCCCTTTCTCTCTCTCCCTCTCTCTCTCTGTCTCCCTCTCTGTTCCCTTTCTCTCTGTGTCTATCTCTCCCTCTTTCTTCCTCTCTGTTCCCCTCACCCTATATCTGTTTTTATTCCGGTAGCATGCATCGAACAGGATGAGCAAAAACTTTTTTTTTCTTCTGAATTGTCGCCCCTGAGTCTGTTTTATACAATACGGTTTGCTTTTTCATGCAGCATTGCGTCCCTTGGGCTTACAAAAATTAATATTTCGGTGAAACGCATGGAATAATGCTGCTATCACAGTATCAGTGTGATTTATTTAAAACGTGGATAATGTTTTCGTGAATTGTTAAATTCCTTCCCACCCTCGCAATTTTTGCTCAGTTTTCTTTTTCTAGCTTTGTCTCTCTTCCTCTTTCTTCATCTATCTTTTTGTATTTTTTCTCTCTCCCTGTATCTATTTGTCTCTAGGCACTGCCCCTCCTCTCTCTCTTTCTCTCTCTCTCTCTCTCTCTCTCTCTCTCTAACTCTCTCCTGCCTCTCTCTCTCTCTCTCTCTCTCTCTCTCTGTAACTCTATGCCTGCCTCTCTCTGTCTCTCTCAATCTAATTCTCCTACTCATTATCTATCTAACACTCTCTTCGTATCTCTCTGTCTCTTTCTCTCTCTTAATTTCTCTCTTTCAATCTCTGTTACTCTTTGTATGTCTATGCCTAACTGACTCTCTCCCTCCACCTCTCTCTCTCTCTCTCTCTCTCTCTCTCTCTCTCTCTCTCTCTCTTTTTTTTTTTTCCCCTCTCTTTCCTTATTAGAGTTAGTTAAATAGATAATGGTGTAAGAAGTAAAAAGTTAAAGGTAAATGGTGTAACAGGGAATGAGTTATTAAAAATATGGTGTATTAAAGAGAGAGAGAGAGAGAGAGAGAGAGAGAGAGAGAGAGAGAGATAGCTTACCGTATGGTGAATGTAGCAACGAAAGAGGTCGCTGGATTGCTTATGTGGTAATAATGAAACAGTGAGCTGGTTCTGTTTTTCTAAGTTCCTTTCGAAAAACATATTTCTCCTAAATGCCTTTTGAAAGTCAACAAACATTGCATATGGGGGGTCTGTCACTCTAGTGACTGCTTGATTACTTTTACTAGAAAGGTGGAAGCAAAATAAACCATAACACCTAAAGGGTCTAAAACGCTTATTTATAATTTCACATTAAAATATAATAATACATGTAGAATGAAAACAAGGGAAATGAGGGTGGAACATTAAAAAAAAATTTTTGTTGTTGTTCATTTTTCCTTGGGAGAAAAATTATATGTTGTGTTTATTTGTTCATTTAGACTGACAGAAAAGTGAGACGCAACTCTTGATGACGTTTTATGGAGGTGAAATAACCAAAACAAACCCAGCAGCTGATTCTGCTCTATAATTAGAACATAGTACACGGTGAACAAAAGACGAGCGTCCCTGAATCCTCGGTGTCGGTGAGTCGAACAAAATGTAAATTAACCTGAAATACTACATCTAGATCTAGAATATGGTTTATTATATATAAAAAGCACAATCCCTACAGTCAATCATAGCATCCTAGAAATATTCAGGTAATGTTACATTCTAATCATAGATAGTGTTCCATTCCGCGTAATATTAGATCACCAGTCTAGCCCAGGTCCCAGTAGGCCTAGAGTAGAAATCTAATCTTGAGGTCTAAATTCCAACATCTTGTTTAGATTCTACGTGGACATCAATGATTTAGATTAGATACATGCACAAGTTCCAGTCTAGGTAAAAAATTGATTCTAATAGGTCTAGAATATGTATGATCTGTAGAGAATTAGATCTAGATCTAGAACTAGAAGTGTGTGAATTTAGCACAACCTGCACAAAGAGAAATTCCAAATTAAGGATCTTAATCCACTGATCTAGTTTCTAAATCTAATCTAGAGCTCCTCTAGATTAGTCATATGACTGATTTCGATTTTAATTTCTATCTCTATCAAACTTCTGTTCTTGTGCCCTCTTTCTGCCATTGGCATTCAGACAGTCATATGGTCTCAGTTTATATCACAAGATCACCTTTCGATCACTGGAAGTCAATATCGCAATTTTTTTTTGGTCAAATATTATTTCTTCCCTCCCTCATCACGATTTTGGTAGATTGGTCAGTTTAGTCGCAAACGATGTCTTGGTGCCAACTTTATAAAAATCATAGTCTACCTGTATTAGTGTATTAGCCTACATCATGAAGCTCATTGGAAAACGGTCTTGGTTGTGCTCGATTTTGTGGAAAGATAAATAAAGTTTGTGGATAGATAAAAAAGCACCCTTATTTCAAGAGAAAGTCTTGAAATCTTAGTGGCATTTTGCGGGATTGGACATGCCTTGGGGTGACACATCGGCCAGAACTTGTGATCACTGGAGTGGTTGGACCAGGCTGGCTCTCCGTGCTGCTATCAGCTGGAATTGTGTCGGCGATATCGGCTCTTGGTTGTCATGGAACTCTTCGTCTGCCTTTAGCTCATGCGGTGTGGGCGCTCAAGGTGAACTCGTGAAGAAACTGCTATTGCTTGTCATTGTTTTCTCGCTTCTCGCTGCAGTGATCATTGAGCCTTTCTTGTGTGTTACAGTGTATGGCGGCTTCTCATATGGTGAGAGGTTTTGATTGTCCGCATGTCTTTGACCAGAACATTGTCACCAACTTGAATTGGTGAGGGTCGTACGTAGTGTTTTCTGTCAGCGAAGTGCCTCACCTTTGCTTTGGCTGGGGCATCATTTTGTCTAACAAACATGTCAGTATTGCTCGGCTTGTCATTTAGTGCTGGTTGGGGTGGCTTGGTTTTGAGATTTTGCCTGAACAGAACCTGTGCTAGAGGCAATCCTGTAGAGTTGTGAGGTTTTGATCTATATGATAGTAGGAATCTGAAAAGCTCCTGTTTCAAGTTCTTCTGTTCTAATTCCGCAGTCTTGCTACATTTCTTAACAGTCCACGTGAACCTTTCAGTGTCACTGTCAGTATATATATATAGCTCAAGGTCAAAGACGGGTAATTTTTCTGTGCTTGATGCCCATATTAGACATGTAGTTTTGAAATTCATGACTGTTGAAAGAAGCTCCATTATCAGTTTTTAGTTAATCAGGCAATCCAAATTCTACGAATATTTTGTCGAGTTTAGGAATAACAGCGCGTACCAAGGTACTGTCTATGATATCGACCACCATATAGCGGGAGTACTCGTCTGTGACCACGAGCAGTTGTTTTCCGTGTGGTAAGTGACCAAAGTTTGCACTAAGTCCAGACCATCATTGCACTGGAAGTTCAGACATAACACATGTACTAGTTCAGTAAGTGGTTCTCTGGTTGTACTAGGAGTAGCCACGGTTGGGTTGGTTTAACGTCCAACATCAGCACTATATATAGACTATATTGAGGATGGGCCTCAAGACGGCGTCTGACAATTTTATGTGCTGCGGGGGTACCCTGACTCCTGAGGAGTAGCCACCATACAAGCCAAACAGTTTCGAGAGCGTCGTTCATGCCTTGGAACCAAACCTTCTGGCGGAGCAGGGCTTAAGGTTTCGTTTGACCTAAATGTCCACTGTGACTGTGAGTCAAATCAACAATTTGGTTTTGAAGGGAATGAGGAACGACAGTATTTCTGCATTTCAGTACTGGTAGCAGTCCGGTTTGAGTGAGTTTTAGCTCTGCTGCGCACTGTCCAAGCGTGTCTCAGCCGGTCAGCCGGTTACATTATGCTGACAACTTCATTAGTTGGGGACAAAAGCGAACTAATAATTTCTTTTTCCGATCGTAGGATTTGAACTGAGGGCCTCCTGATTCGGAGCCCAACGCTCTACTAATAATTATTGCGCTAGCTACCCCCGCCTCCCCCGGAAGGTTTCCTGTTGTCGTAGAGCGGGAGAGGGCAAAGATTAACACGACCCTTACGGCTGTTATTTGGTCATTAATCGCGCAATAACAGGGCCATAACAAGAACCTGTAATGAAAGGTGAGGCAATCTGGACCGACGTCGAACCATAGCTCTACTCTAGACTTACGGAGCCAATGAGCGCTCAGAAGCCCCCCATTCTTATGGGGGCGTGGTTTTGTCACCCGTTATTGCTGTGTGGACCGCAAAGCATGCAGTATAAACCTGGCGGCCAGTGATCATTGTACGCAGTCGCCGTATAGGACCCCCCAGGGGAACCTAGGAGACGTTAAACCCGGAGAAAGAGAGAGAATTCTCTCCCTCCCTCTATAGAGAATCAGAGCCATTGTACGCAGAACTTCGTGAAGCACGTGATATAGCGAAACAAGCGAAACAAAGACATCGGACAAGCCCAGTAGTTGTTAAAGTTCTGGGTTTTTCATCGCCGATGGACCCATATACTGCGAGAAAATGGTACACGCGCATCATTAAAATCTAGGATCAGTTCAGCACCCATACAGATAGAGCTTAGAATTTCTTGTTCTTTGCCTCCCCCCTGTTTTTATTTTTTAAACTATACGGCTACATTTAAAATTATTGTGTGGTTTTCTTAAAAGAAAAGGGCAATACAATCACAGAGCTCTTTGGGGTACATATACATATTAAAAATAACCAAGGCGCCATAGGAAATCTTGGGAAAATGCTTTGCCCTTAGGGGGTACCATATAACGCTTGATAGAAAAAGAGGAGGGTTACCACAATAGCAGGGTACACCTATGCAAGACCATGACCGCCTAGATTAGGCCCTAAAGCAGTTGTGCTAGAGGGAACCACGACAAGAGTGGGTCAGCAGTGCGATAACCTGTAGGTTAAACTGTGGAGGTCTAAAACTCTAACTTAAAGCGTTCATGACTGGGGCCTCTCACTCCGCTCAGATGGAGGTACAAGTACATACATGTGTATTGTATAACGGATTAAACCAACTGACCAACTGACCAATGCCTTTGCCCACCTGGTGGCTGTGTGGGTCCACGGCGTATCTAGGCGTACCTATATTTAGTTATAGACTAGTACGTTCAGATGTGTAGCCTACATGCATACATAGACTATAGCTACGTAAACAACACGCGCAACCGTGTTATACTGTTAAGAGTCTGGCTAATGATGTTATATGTTGTTGTATGTATACAGTGTATGACTGTGTAGCGGCTCTACATCTGGGGTACCGTACTGCGAGTTTCTTGTACATGTAGTTGTAACTGAGCAAGCACCCAGCAACTGTGGGCGCGATTTTCACCCCTTATAGTATAAACTATCAGCATCTTGTTCTTAGAATAAATACCGTAACTGCACTGTACATGTACAGTGTTTTTATCTGAATTCTTCACTACTTGTCAACTAAGCCCAATTTTTTCTTCAAAACGTGTTGAAGGAAGGAAGCATAACTTGTGATCTGTTGGCTATTCTTTGGTCAATAGCTTATCTCTTCAAAGTATTTATACACGTAGGTCTACATTGTGTAAACAGTAGTGGTTACGTTAGGCTCAGATTTCAGCATAGGTCTAGATTCTAATTTCTTCATACTTTGTGAATGTACCCGGATTGGAAGGAGACCTGTGGAGAGTATCTGTTTTGTTCCAGCGTATTCTGTATTCCCATCGCGGAGGACCTACAGCAAGGTAAGGGTCTTTTCAGAAATCTATGAGAAAAGTTGGGCCAATGACATAGCGGGTGCTTTCTGATTGGAAGGTTCTTGGTTCGAACACCACTCTAGCCGCCACATGTTTTGTTTTTGTTGGGTTTTTTTTTCGTATTGGTTGGGCCAATTTCAGTTTAAAATTGTGGGCGCCCAAGTCCCGGATAACGGGGTATCCTCCAAGTCCTTGTCCTCTAGAGTCCCGTCGCCGTGTAGATTCTGTACACTTTGGACTAGGAGTTGGAGAGAGATTCACTTTCCCCGACCAAAGATATCAGTATAGTTAATTTGACAGCAGCAATCACGGAACGGATAGTAATTAGTACATACGTTGTTGTTTGATTTTTTTGTCAATCTGTTAGCAGTTTACAGAAGAGCACAATGTAAAATACATACATGAATAAACGTTAGATCATGAACAAGATGCTCAAGGCGACTCGACAAACCATCACAGTAGTTTGATTTGACATGAGAGAGAGAGAGAGAGAGAGAGAGAGAGAGAGAGAGAGAGAGAGAGGTGGTTGGTTGGTTGGGTTGGTTTAACGTCCAACAGCAGCACTATATAGGCTATATTGTGGACGGGCCCCAAGACGGACGTCTGACAATTTTATGTGCTGCCACACACGAGACAGGGCGGGGATACCATGGCTCCTGTCTCAGCCGGTCACATTATTTCTGACAGAGAGAGAGAGAGAGAGAGAGAGAGAGAGCTCTGGCTTCAACGTCTCTTAATCTTTAGAGATAGCCTAGGATACGGCGTCTTCTAGTTCAACCACCACCACAGTCATACATGGTACATACGTACATTGGAGTGATTGTACCAGCGTCGCTGTTGGCGTCGGACCGTTACATTAAAGGCTCTGCGATGTACACGACCATGAAAGATGACGTTATCGCGCGCTGTGGGCAAGGGGCTCCGTAAGTCTAAAGTAGAGCAATGAATTATGATAGACATCAGTGCTGATTTCCCCACCTATCGTCTTTGTTTGCGGTATGGGCCCCGTTGCTCTGTGTGTGTGTGTGTGTGTCTCTGTCTGTCTGTCTCTCTCTCTCTCTCTCTCTCTCTCTCTCTCTCTCTCTCTCTCTTTCTGGGTTTAATGTCTCCGAGGTTCTCCTGAGGGATCCTATACGGACCAATATGGACCCCGTTATCCTCTCTCTCTCTTTGTCTCTCTCTCTCTCTCTCTCTCTCTCTTTCTCTCTCACTCTTTCTTTCTGGGTTTAATGACTCTGAGGTTCCCCTGAGGGACCCTATACGGCGATGCGATATGGACCCCGTTGTTCTCTCTCTTTCTCTTTCTCTCCCTCTCTCTCTTTCTTTCTCTTTCTGGATTTAATGTCTCTGAGGTTCCCCTGAGGGATCCTATACAGCGATGTATTAATCCCTTTATCCAAAGACCTCTATTTCTACTACAATGTACCAGGACCATCGCCGCCTTTGGCGTCCAAAGTTTAGAGAGATGGCGAAAAACCAAACTACACTTCCAAACATTGTCCCGCCGTGTACAGGCTTTATATGATGCGTTACGTAGTGTGTCCATTCATCCGGAAAATTTCCTACTTTCTCCGTTGATACTGGCAATGAAGTGTAGCCAATTTGCCAACTGATCATATTACATTGTATTATTCTGTCCGGGGGACTCAGTAGTAGCCTTGGGGTAGAGCATTGGCTTCCAACGCAGGAGGTCCGTGGCAATTGATTCGAGCCCCACGGCCTTTTTTTCCTTACTGGTTGGGTCGGTGTCACAGAGTCAAAGTCATGGGTCCTGGGTACCCTGATCTGGGGTCCCATCTCTTGAGACCCTTGGGGGGGGACTGACGGTTTAACCCTCCGTTAGAGGGGGTAAGAAAGAGCTTTCTCCGAACAAAGACATGTTTGTATGCTTTGCGGGCGAGAGCGGTGGGCCTCTATTTGGGAGGATTTCGGTTCGATCCCACCATCGTGGAAGTTTATTTGTTGGTTGGGTCAGTGTAGTTATACTGTTGAACGTTAGTCTTGAGAACTGTTGCGTGTATGACTGACGGTTTAAACCTCCGTTAGAACAGAGGTGAGGCGACGTGAACTAGGAAAGACCTTCGCTACCTTCTAAGGAAGGGGTGCGAATTGGCGCAACAGGTATGGCCTTGGTCTCGAAATTGTGAGGAGCCCGTTTCGAAACCATCGCTTGTACACAATTTATTTGTCCTATTTCGTCCCCGACTTGTTTGGTGGGTGTCCGCATTGTTTCTGGGTGGCAGCACGTAAAATTGTCAGACGTATGTCTTGAGACCAGTCGCCCTCTATTATCCTCCTTTGGAACCAAGGATGTAGCTAATCTCCTACTAAGACTAATAACAAACCGAAACAAACTTTTCATGATTTGGAAATTGGAAACATGGTGGCCCAAAGGCAGAGCACAAATCTTCTAACAGAGCGGTCCTATTAGTGCGCTGTACACATTGATATGATCTTGTTCTAGCAACTCTTTGTATTGTTCTGCACAAATTCCATTTTAAAAAAAGTAAAAAATAATCAAATTTTGTAAACCTTTGAGAAAGTTTAGGGAATAGCCCTATAAATATATGAAAAGTTTTACCTATGCTCGCGCCGCCTTGATTTATACTGGTACTAGTTTGCTTGGTGTCAGTAAAGTATTATATAATAATAATATTTCTTTATTGAGCACTTTCCCTTCACAAAGCTCAAAGCGCTTAACAACATTTTAAGCATAATCACAAAAGTGTTCAATAGAAACATTTACATACACAACTCCCTAAAATGACTTTTAAAAAAAATTGCACAGAAAAATAATAAAAGGCTCTCAAGGTTATACACAAATAATTGTTATAAATAAACGTTATTAAAACATATATATATTTGAGTTTTTTATTGTTTTGTTTTTTTTTTCTCTGCCTGTCCAGACGTTCTGGTGGAGATGTAGGGGCCTAGATGCCGATCTCTCCCACCCCCTACGTGATTCCATCAACGCTCAGCTTCTATCTCTCCGAGGAGGTCCGCACAGTCGAGTTCTGTGTGTACAACCCGTTCCCCCACGACATCCTCTTTAAAGGTGAGTGCCTGTACTACTCTACTCCTAGGGGGGTGCGGTGGTCCAGGGGTAGAACATCGGCTTCCGACGCAAAAGGTCCCGAGTTTGAATCCTGGCTGTTGCGTTCCCTACTGGTTGGGTCGGTGTTGGTATAATGTGACCAGCTGAGACAGGAGTCACTGTATCCCCGCCCTGTCTCGTGTGTGGCAGCACATCAAATTGTCAGACATCTGTCTTGGGGCCCGTCCACAATATGCCTATATAGTGCTGTTGTTGGACGTTAAATTAACCCAACCCAACCCCAACAACTACTCTACTCCCAGAAGGCCTATATGGAAAGAGCAGAACAAATTTGAAATGTTACTTTCCCGTTTACTAATTGATTCTAATATATTACATTGTGTTGTTTTATGGACCTTTTGAGATCTTCAAACATCCCAAATATTTGGTGAATTTTTTTTATTGGACCTAGGAATTGCTTAAAACATCCCAAATATTTGATGAATTTTTTTAAAATTTGACCTTAAACTAAGGAATTGCTTAAAACATCCCAAATATTTGATGAATTTATTTTTTATTTGACCTTTAAAAACTAAGGAAGGAATTGCTTAAAACATCCCAAATATTTGATGAATATTTTTTTTTAATTTGACCTTTAAAAACTAAGGAATTGCTTAAAACATCCCAAATATTTGATGAATTTATTTTTTATTTGACCTTTAAAAACTAAGGAACTGCAAGAAAACAACATAATTTGCCTAATCTCAATTCAAGCAATTTGGACAATCCTGTACTTTTCCGGGGCAGCTACTATATAATAGGTTTGACTATTACATGTATTTACTTTCCACAGTGGACAATGCATATCCTGAGAAATATGGCGTGTCTCTAAAGCAAGGGGTTGTGTCCACTCGACAGAAAATCTCCCTGTGAGTTGTACATATATAATAATTATATATACATGTACTTTGAACAACTACATATAACTCTTTACAATTAGCAAGTTCTCTCTCTCTCTGTCTCAGCCGCGCTCTCTCTCTCTCTCTCTCTCTCTCTCTCTCTCTCTGTATTCCCAGCCAATTCACTAGCACCACTTATTAATATTTTTTATACATGTATTGTTCTGGCTATAGATCTGACTATAATACATCTATCTCTGCCTTATCTCTCTCCTCCTCCTCCTCCTTCCTCTCCCTCCCTTCTGCTTTCTCTCAATCTCTTTCTTTCTCTCTCTCTCTGTGTCCGTCTTGGGGCCCATCCACAATAAACCCCATATAGTGCTGCTGTTGGACGTTAAATCAACCCAACCAACCATCTCTCTCTCTCTCTCTCTCTCTCTCTCTCTCTCTCTCTCTTTCTCTCTCTCTCTCTCTCTGTAACTCTATGCCTGCCTCTCTCCAACTCTGTCTCTCTCAATCTAATTCTCCTACTCATTATCTATCTAACACTCTCTTCGTATCTCTCTGTCTCTTTCTCTCCCCCCCCCCCCTCTCTCTCTCTCTCTCTCTCTCTCTCTCTCTCTCTCTCTCTCTCTCTCTCTCTCTCTCGCTCTTCATGATGTAAAGTCCTCACTTTCATCCTTTCCTTGCTTGTGTGTCCGCAGCCAACTCACTTGCACCTCTGGCGAGCCTTCGCTCGAGGACGGGGTGCAAGTGAGGTTCTTCAAGTGGGCGCGGCCTCGCCACGGACACAAGCCCAGGGCCCAGCAGTATGTCGGTGAGTGCAACAGTACAACCGTAGAGCGTTCGTTTAGTAAGTGGAAGTCCTGGGTTTGACCCTAGCTTTGGTCGCCATGTTTTTTTTTTCCCTACCGGTTGGGTTGGTAATAAGTAAGGAAGGATAAGAAATAGAGGGATAGGAAATAGAAGGAAAAACGCCATGTTAGATTAGAGACCCTGAGATCGCCTATTACGGTGGACTGGGTATACCAAATAATCAATCATTTTCCCTACAGATTGGGTTGGTGTCACTGAGTCAGTTCATTGTGTAATGCGATTGACCAAGTTTCGGGTACCTGACTCTGGGAGTCCATCACAGTAGGCCTATTGGGTCTTAATTTAGACCTCAGAGACTTTGAATTAGGAGAGAGGGGGCTCTACTTTCTCCAAGTAAAGTTTCAATGTACAATCTTTTCACTTGATGCAAACTTAATGTAAGAAAATTGTACTTAAATATACTGTGGTGTTGAACCTGCAGAAAATGAACATTTAAAACCATATTTCCAAGCAAGAGTAGCATAGTGATTGCATTACAAACAATGAACATTTAAAACTATATTGGCAAGCAATAGAAGCATAGTGATTGCATTAGAAACGGTCTTCCATGATGTAATAAACTTTGTATCTTTCCCTGATTGAAATAAATAATGGCTTTACATATGTAAACTATTTTTGAGGAACTAATTCCAGCTTTTTAACATAACCTTCACTTTTAAAAATAAACTTGGGATAAAATAAACTTTCTTTTGCAATTTGATTTGTACTGGAAATAACTTCAACAATAATTGACTAAATAAACTCTTTTTTTTTTATTATTCAAATTTAAATTGAAGAATATTTTCCCTTGAGCGATTTAGCTGAACAGAGTCACACTGCATAAGTGCAAGCGGTGGGGGTGGACATTTTACTTGAAACATAAAAAATTTGAGTTTTCAAATGCGCAAAATTTTTATTCCATCTTTATAGGTTCAAAAGATAAGAATTTTGGAAAAACCCTGGTTAAAAAAAAAGTGCGACTTTAACGCTCTGTTGAGTTAATGTAGTCCTATCTGATAATGAGTATATGCTGCATACTATTTACTTCTACATTTCTTCTTACGTATATTGTTTGGTTAAGCTTTAACTTTTAATATTTAATTTTTAATTGCATGCTGATTGATATGATGTATGCGTATTTAGTGTATCCACTGTAAAGCGCTTTGAGATTTTTAAAAAATATTCTGAAAATGGAAAGCGCTGAATAAATGTAATTTATTATTATTATTATTATTATTATTATTATTATTATTATTATTATTTACAGGTTTCAGAACAGTCAAGATTTTCGTGTACAACGATCGCTCGGAGGACCCGACTGAGAGAGAGGACACGCCCTCAGACTCCGGGTCCGTCTCTGTGCTGAGCGGCTCGGCGCGCGGATCTGCCGGTGGTCAATGCGTCGACGCTAGCAGAGATGGTGATGAGGCTTGCGGTTCCTCAAAAAGGATACAGGGTGAGTCTCAAGTACCTGAAGTTGTAAGTAAGTGAGTAAGTAAGTACATTTTTATAGCGCTTTAAGCCGAGGCCTCAAAGCGCTTTACAAGATTCTTTCATTTGTCCCTACTAATTGTACATCAGACACACCTACACCCCATTTCTTCATTTCTCAACCTTTTCACTTTGCACGGTTAAAAGTATGTTCCTTTGGTGTGTACGACTTTGGGGAATTAAATAAAAAATAACGTTTTGATGTTTATTTTTTTAAATGGAAATTGTTAAAAGAGATGTTAGCGCAAGAGCAAATCAAAGAGAGAAGGTTAAGTTATTTTGACCATATCTGTTTGTTTTGTTTTTGTGTGTCAGGAAAATTGATACAATAGAATCTGTAAGAAAAACCATGGCTCTGTTATATGAACTATTTTTGAGACACCAATGCCCCTTTTTTTTTTAACTTAACAGTCACTGTTTAAGACAAACTTGGTATAACTTAAGAAAAAAAAAAAGGCAGTGCCCTAGAGGTTTATCTTGAAGTAACAGATTCCACTGTGATTCTCAAGTCAGTCAAAAATTTATTTGTCCGGTTTCATCCCCAACTGGTAAAGTCGGTGTCAGTATAATGTGACAGGCTGAGACAGGAGTCCAGGTATCTCCGCCTTGTCCCATGTGTGGCATCACATAAAATCATCAGACATCATTCTTGGGGCAAGAACACAATATAGCCTGTATATATAATGCTGAGGTTGGACGTCAAACCAAATCAAATCAACTCACCTAATACAATTGTCCTGTTGTTTGTTTTTCATCAGTGCTCACCAATCTGTTTACGGTCGTGTCCCTGCTTGCCTGTGGTTTCGTCCTGAACAAAACCAGCGAGGACTGGTTCTCCAACAACATCCTGGAGGGCATCCGCCCCCAAACTCTGGCCATCGTCTCCTACAGTGAGTACCGTATAAGATAAGATAACTCACTCACTCACTCATGCCCGTTATGCCTCATGGCATGTAGGGCAGCAACAAAGGATCTCCACTCCTGTCTGTTCTGGGCCAGCCTTTGCACCAAACTCCACGTGTGCTTCATGGTCTTCAGCTCGCTCTCCACCGTCATTTGTACCAGCATCCATTAGATTGCTGCAAAATAGCTTTACCTAGAGCGGGGCGAACGTTGGTCTCTGGGTCGGGAACTTTGTGTTTGTATGCAGTATTATGTGTATTCTTGTATATGCCTGAAGAGTTGCGTGTTTTAAATCGCTCATTATATTTTATTATCATAATTATCATTATTATTATCACTATTTTTCATGTCACACATGTACAACTGGTGTATTTATGTATGTATGACCAAAAAAAAATTTCCCTATGGGATAATAAAGGATTATCTTATCTTATATGGTACTCACTGTAGGAGACGATGGCCAGATTATGTAAATATGAAATATGGTGATACCAAAATAAGAGTTTATTTGGACAAGCCATAAGACACAAAGAAGAGTTTATTTGGACAATCCACAAGACACAAGAAAGAGTTTATTTGGACAAGCCATAAGACACAGGTGATTTAGAATTCATGTACTGTACGGTACTCACTGTAGGAGACGATGGCCAGAGTTTGGGGGCGGATACCCTCCAGAATGTTGTTGGAGAACCAGTCCTCACTGGTTTTGTTCAGGACGAAACCGCAGGCAAGCAGGGAGACAACCGTAAACAGATTGGTGAGCACTGTTGAAAGACAAACAACAGGACAATCGTATTAGATGAGTGGGTTTGAGTTGGTTTGACATCCAGCCTCAGCAGTATATAGGCTATATTGTGGACTTGCCCCAAGAATGATGTCTGGTGATTTTATGTGCTGCCACACATGGTACAGCCTGTCACATTATACTGACACCGACTTTACCAGTTGGGGATGAAACCGGACAAATAAATTTTTGACTGACTTGAGAATCACAGTGGAATCTGTTACTTCAAGATAAACCTCTAGGGCACTGCCTTTTTTTTTTTCTTAAGTTATACCAAGTTTGTCTTAAACAGTGACTGTTAAGTTAAAAAAAAAAGGGGCATTGGTGTCTCAAAAATAGTTCATATAACAGAGCCATGGTTTTTCTTACAGATTCTATTGTATCAATTTTCCTGACACACAAAAACAAAACAAACAGATATGGTCAAAATAACTTAACCTTCTCTCTTTGATTTGCTCTTGCGCTAACATCTCTTTTAACAATTTCCATTTAAAAAAATAAACATCAAAACGTTATTTTTTATTTAATTCCCCAAAGTAGTAAACACCAAAGGAACATACTTTTAACCGTGCAAAGTGAAAAGGTTGAGAAATGAAGAAATGGGGTGTAGGTGTGTCTGATGTACAATTAGTAGGGACAAATGAAAGAATCTTGTAAAGCGCTTTGAGGCCTCGGCTTAAAGCGCTATAAAAATGTACTTACTTACTTACTTACTCATTTACTTACAACTTCAGGTACTTGAGACTCACCCTGTATCCTTTTTGAGGAACTGCACTCGTCACCATCTCTGCTAGCGTCGACGCATTGACCACCGGCAGATCCGCGAATCTAATGGATGCTGGTACAAATGAGTTTTTATATCTATCTGTTCTTAGAACATGAATTCTAAATCACCTGTGTCTTTTGGCTCATAGCTTGTCCAAACAAACTCTTATTTTAGTATCACCATATTTCATATTTACATAATCTTTAGATGAAAATTTGTTTGCCACGGCGCAAGTTGTAGAGCAATTGTTTCCCAGTCGCGGCCCTTGTTTGAATTTGATACTCAGAGTTAGAAGGATTTTATTTGTTCGATTATGTCTCCTACTGGTACATACTGGTTGGGTTGGTATCGGTACTATAATGTGACGAGATGAGACAAAAGTCCTGCTATCCTCGTAGTGGTACTGTCTATGTGTCAGATGTAGTCTTGGGACCTGTCTACAATAAAATCTTGCTGCTGGTATTAAACGTTAAGAAACCAAGTCACTCACACACTCACCCACTATTAGTAACATCCCATTCAGTAACTCAGATTTTTGCAGACAGTGAAGTTTTTAGAGGCCTATGCATGACTGTTAAAGGAACCATTGCTTAAAAATAGAGAAAGACAAATTTGTAGCGGAATTTTGCTGAGATGTTTGACCATTGGCATCAAAATAATATTCTTCATTTTTCACAAAATTATGAAATCAATTGCTATGTGTTAACTGTTATTATAATGTACCTTATAAGATTTTTTTGTGTGTATTTCCACTACAATTATTTTAAGCAATTCTTTGAACCTCAATCATAGCCATTCAGCGTTGAACTTCAATCTCTATCTTCATCAGAAAGAGTATTTGAATACTTTGTGGCGGTAACATTGTCAGTTGGCTAGAGTTCTCTTCAGAGCTAAAATTTGTCCATTTTTCCTGAACTGTGCATATTATTTAGTTTGAATTTTTCCTGAACTGTGCGTATTATTTAGTTTGAATTCAAAGTAAATTTTTTAGTATATAATTTAACCAATGACTTTGTTTTTTTTTTATCTTTCAGCTTTGGCCTTTGTCGTCCTGATAAAACTGCTGACGTTCAGATGATGACGGTCCTGTCCTAATCAAAGTCCACGATGTAATCCTGATGTGGTACAGCTCATCAAGAAAGAATGATTGTTTCAATCCTGATGTGGTACAGCTCATCAAGAAAGAATGATTGTTTCAATCCTGATGTGGTACAGCTCATCAAGAAAGAATGATTGTTTCAATCCTGATGTGGTACAGCTCATCAAGAAAGAATGATTGTTTCAATCCTGATGTGGTACAGCTCATCAAGAAAGAATGATTGTTTCAATCCTGATGTGGTACAGCTCATCAAGAAAGAATGATTGTTTCAATCCTGATGTGGTACAGCTCATCAAGAAAGAATGATTGTTTCCATCCATCATCTTTTGCAGTGATCATCAATGATGTGTTATAAATCCAATTTGCCACCATGCATTTGACTCGCATAACATCCACCAATTTTCTCTCGATGATCAAGAAATGTTATATAAATCCAATTTGCCACCATGCATTTGACTCGCATAACATCCACCAATTTTCTCTCAATGATCAATGAAGTGTTATAAATTCCTTGACTTTAGTGAGGTGTGCTTAAAAGGTTCCATTCTGCAGTTTTGGTGAAATAATAGATAACAGCATGATGATGTTCTAACTGTACATAAGAATCATCGAAACAAAAACTGTAGAGATCATTTTCTCTCAATGATCAATGAAGTGTTATAAATCCCTTTACTTTAGTGAGGTGTGCTAAAAAGGTTCCATTCTGCAGTTTTGGTGAAGTTAGAGATAACTGCATGATAAAGTTCTCACTGTACATAAGAAACATCGAAACAAAAACTGCAGAGATTGGGGGCCCTGTTTACAAAATGAAAGAAACATTAGGACTAATGGCCTAGTCATAAATATGTTAAGTCCAAACTTTTAATTGCTTTTTTCTCACAAGTGCAAAGGTGTAGATGGAATCCTTTTAATGCCACCTCGCGCTTTACCACCACGTATGTTACTCACACACGATTCATGTGTTGAGATGCAAATTTCACTGGCAGTATCAGTGTTACGACAATGGAGTCCACTAACTCTATAATAATGATAATGTGCAAGTGGACGGGTCTATGCAGATCTCTACTGATACTGTATAAATCATCCTACGAGCGCTGGTAGCAGACATTGATTGAGGTCCACCTTTACCTTTTCTTTTGTACTAGATGGTTATTCAAGTAAAAAAGTCTAAATATAATCTGAGCATTTTTGTCTACTAGCTACAATATAGCATTGTAATGCTTTTGAATTTGGTTGTTGGATTTTTTTTTAAATTGTATGTTCTATTTTTGCTATTGTCGTTTCTTAACAAGAAAAAGAAAAATTGACAGTAAAATAGCAGCATTTGAATTTTTAAGCATTTTTGTTTTCATTCATTTTTCTTTCTTTGCTTTTAAATTTTTACCTTTAAATCTGTTTTTAATGTGTGAATGTGTGTTTAGTTAATTTTGGTCCGCATACACTTTGAAATTTGGTCACCATGGCTGTTAAACTTTATTCTGATATATTGAAATTTGAAAAAGATTTTTTTGTTTTATCTTATCTTTTTCCGTAGATTTTACTCTGGTTGTGGGAAGAACATGAAATTGATTTTTTATTTGAAATTTTTGTTTGAATTTTCCATTTATACGTGTATCTCTAAATCAAAATTAATTCGAAGTAAAAAAGTAAGATTTGTTTGCTCATAAATCTATTCAATGGAGGAACGCCTATTAACGTCCGGCATTAATTTTGGTCAAGGAGTGATGAGATAAAAAACATGGTGTGATGCTGCACAGAAAAGATCTTATTGTACTTCTGAGTTTTTACCTTCCCAGTTTTACGCTTTCGGTTTTCCTTCAATCTTTGTTATTGTCAAAAAAGTAAATGAAATTTTATTTTTCATTTCAACGTAGATGCATGTCTTAGTGGGTGACCAACAAAGCAAAGTTATGAAAATGAGTTGTTGTTTTTTTTTTTCATTGTAAAGAAAGATTATGATTTAATTTTTAATTTTACCTTATACAATGTTTAAAATTTGTAAGCATTTAATTGAAAAGGACACTTTTAAAAATATTGTCCTCTTGGATAAATAAAAAATAGAACTATAGAAGTTGTTAAGAATGAGGATAACTTATTTCAGGTATCTTACACATCCTGTAAGTGTAATAGAAGTTGGGGCACGATAGGTAGACCCACTGGCTTTGATAACGCATGGAATCGGGAATCGGATACTGGGCATTAAGTTTATATAATGTCATGTTGCTAACATAATGGTCTATATCAAAATCCGTAATTCTTAGAAAAACAAAAGAAACAGCTTGAAGTTGTGGGTTGTTGTTTTTTTAAATATAGGTGATTTTTAAATTAAAATTGTATACATTGTTTCAGTCGATTCTACTGGTGGGTCAGTTTTATTTTGGTGTATCTATATGATAGACCGTTATGTTAGCAACGTGAGGATAATTAACGAGGGCATTACAAGTGCTCTGATACGAGGAGTGAAAAACATGGATACTATACGCCATGTGAAGGTACATTTGTACATATGCAGTGAAATCCGATTAGAATAAACCTCTTGCAACAGCCTTAAACATTTTTTGTTAAGCTTTCGGTAAGCAGTGACTGCAATGTGGAAAAAGGGGAATGGTAATGTGTAAATAGTTTATATGATAAAGCCAAAACTTATCCGAAACATGGTTCTTAAGCAAATTCAACTGTAGTTTTAACGAAAACAAGGTTAAAAAAAAAGAAAAAGACAGATCCTACAACTTTTATCATGCTTTTATCTTAGCTCTTTCACAATGCAGAATGTGGTTTGATATGTGAAAAGTGAAAGGGGAATTGGTGCCTCGCAATGGTTTATATTTAAAGCTATTATCTTAAAAATGGTTTACGTAAGATTCACTGTATTTTGGTTTATTAGGGGGGAAGTGAAGACTGACTGTAGTACTAGTAGTCTTTCTTGTGAACAAAGAGAAGATATTGTACTTTGAATTAATTCCTGTGTTTCAACTGTTTGCATCGTGAACATCTCAGCTTGAATTATTATCGTTAATTTTTAGTTTTAAAGCTATGATGTACTATAGAACTTTCCTCAATGACTAGAAAATGACTTCAGTCCTCACTTGTTGTCCTCTTACTGGTTGTTAGGTGGAGTACTTTATGTGACGCGACTATACATTATAATGTTTTCTCACATACAGTTTTTACCCCTATAACTCTGAAATGAGCTGCAATTTTTTTCATGTCTATTGCTATCATCAAAATATGAAATGAGATTATACTTTATATCTTTACTGCCAAATTTTATGATGCATGCAGTGTTATATACATATGCATGTATAACTATGTTACAGATGACCTGAAAATGAGTCATTGTAGAGAATCCTTTTAAAGTTTCAGTCAATCCCAACTAATTCCTGTTTTAGTCCAAATAAAAATTACTTGGAAATGACTGAATTTTTAGGCATTTCCAGAGAATGCTTATTTTCCTGGTTTGATTGTAATGTATAAAACACACCATCAAATGACGAATGTATTTAATGTCTAACAAGAGCTAAACAAGTTTTTGCTCCCTTGAATGCTTCCAATGCAATTTGTAAAATAGATCTATACATAACAAGATTACTTTAATTTGTTTCATTTTCTTTTTTTTTTTATATTACCATTTAATGTTTTATTATGATTGCATGCTTGTGTTAGTTTTATTCTTTTGATGTTATTTTTAGGCCCTACTCCAAGATTGATAAATTGAGTTGTAATTTACTTCCAAAAATGTATACTGTAATTGAAACTGGTCCAGTAATGAATGTGCAGTGGAACCCAACAAAAGATCAACTTCTTGAAGAAAGCTGAAAACTTAATATTTTCTCCCAAGTTTATGTTATTCAGTGACTTAAACAGTTAAAGAGAGAAAAGGGAAATTGGTGACTTTTGGAAAAATTAATATAAACTAAAGCCAAAGTTTATCCTACATAAGGTTTATATTTAGCAGATTCTGATGTATTTTATAGAAAAAATCTAATTTTTTTATGTACAAAACATCATTTGATTCACTGATTTAAAATGACTTGAACTCTTAATGTTAGATTATATGATGCAGTTGAAATAAAGATGGTGAGAACAATGATGAGGTTGTGAATCACTGAAAGTATCATTCATGCTGGTTAGTAAGTACAATTTTGTTTTACACCCCAGACTAATGATAGTTTAGAGCAGCATTGTACCTATTGCCACCAATGCCTTAGAAAGTCATTATAGTTTGTCTAGGCTTCATAGATTTATTTTCTCGTAGCCCTAGTCATACTTATTATCGTGTGTTGTGGATTGGATATTAAACTAAAAATATGTATGACTACTCTCTGTTGGAATTAAAGCTGAACAAACAAAATGTATAATGCACATGTACTTGCGACTTGATTAAGTCATATTAATAGTGAGGCAACCAGGATAAATCATTGACGAAATTCTCTAAATTGATTCTTTTCATTTTAATCACATTATAAATCAAAAAGTCAAAAGTTGGACTTAAACCTGATTCACTATTTGTACAATCATGTACTATGAATGTTCACTTTTGTTCTCTCTGAAAAACATTTGGAGCGATTGTGTGAGGCATTAAATGTAAGCATTGGTATAAATGTGCGTACTTCAGTTTGCTATATACTTATACATATTATATATATTATCTACCTGTATGTACATGTTTTATATCATTTTAAAACTCCTCAGGTTACAGTGTATCATATTCATAAATGTACATACTTTGGATGCACGTCTCCCTGTATGACTTTACATGTGCATGGCAAATAAAACATGATGAGTATTCATGTCTCATTTTCTGTTGTTTGCCATATATATGTCCCAGGTGTGAGTTCGTTGCTTAGAGTACAACGCGTTTAAGAATAACATTAATCCTCTGATAACGAGAGTCAATAAGAAGAAGCGATCTCATTTTTACAGAGTCGGATTTACATTACCAACAAATAAAAACAAAAATCAAATCAGAAATGCAAAAAACAAAGATTTTGGAAAATGTATTATAATTATATACATCTTAAATTTAATAACAAAAGTTCACCTGGTGATACGCAAAACAACGAAGTTTCATTTACTTCCTCAATATAATAACATCACATTCACATTAAAGAGAAATTTTGATACAGTGTGGGTGAGGTTTTCGCTCACCTTAAGAGAGGGAGAGGCAATGAATTGTCATGTTTATTAAGTATAGTGATTGGTTCCTCCCACCCTTCCTCTCTCCCCACATGCACAGAATCTCTGTCACTGTATCAGCTGTGTCTGTCGCTCGCTTCTCCTTCCTCTCCTTCCCCTCTCTCGCTTCTCCTTCCCCTCTCTAGCTTCTCCTTCCCCTCTCTCGCTTCTCCTTCCCCTCTCTCGCTTCTCCTTCCCCCCTCTCTCTCACCAGGTTCACTATATCTGGTTTATAATGCAGCACTACTCTCTATTCCTGACAATGGCAAAACAAACTTTGTTAAGATGTGTTGTCACAAAGTGCTTATATCTAGAACAGTAGAACAGGGGGAGGCCAATAAAGCTGTTCATGGTTTCTCTCACACCTACCTCTACTGTACATAATTATCATGTGTACCGCGCATTTGCGTAAACACTTAGTTAATGTTTAAATGGTACTGGTCAGATCAAAATGCCACAAACACACACACACACACAGCCATAGACCAAACATATTCACCATCAGATCTTGGTACATTTATCTAAGTGAAGGATGAGATTGCGCAGTAACTTGGGTTCATTTTCAGTTTGATAGTGCTCCTCATTGACGAGCGTGAGGTTGAATAAAGTGATACATGTATGTCCATAGATTTCTTCGGGAAATTAAACGGATGTACAAAGTACCGACAATCAGAAAATATTTTATAATCTCAGCCAAGTCTACTCCCAGTCTCGCATGCACGAGTAGCATCAACTTCTTCAGAAAATGTTCATTCAAACTCAAGATTAACGCCAATTCTTATTCATTGAACATGAACAAATGTTTTTCTTTGTTTCAAACAAAATTTTAGCTGATGAAGGAGGTAAAATCACTTCTGGAAAAGGGAAAGATGTTTTCAATAATAATTGATAAAGACAGCAAGGAACTTTAAACCATTATATACTATACTCCCCGAGAGTCGAGTTTTTTGCCCAAAGCGTAATGTTGGGAGGTCTGCAAGCGGTTTTATATAGGCACATACAAGTTTCCCTTTATCACTTGTATTTTAGCTCAAGTCCCACTTAAGCGTGACGATATGACCCCAGAGACACAAAAAACCGAGAGAAGTCGGGAGCCGTGATAGCTAATCCAACAACACAAAGCACCTATATGAATATCTCATGAAGGTCTAGTCAATTCAATGGCTGTGGAATATTAACTTGTATGTGATCTATACTATTGTAATTTGTACTGATGGCAATAAACATGAACAGTAATTTTAAAGCATACAACAAAGTTAAGCAGTAAAGATCAGTTTTCATGGCATATCTGAGTCATCATGGTTGAGAAGAGCGCCATGAGCTGCAAGTATTCGTCCGCCCCATCCATCAGGCATTTGTCAATTTCCTATGAAAAGAAGAAATATATTTAAAGGTAGTTAATAACAGAAGTAGAAGGAACACTTGTAATTTACACACACACAAAATTTCAAATAGAAGATAATAAAAATTGCTGCTTTCCATCTAAAGTTGAATTTTTTTTTCAATGAACCAAAGCTTAAGAAACAAAAGGTGTACATGTTTACAACCTTAACAGTATAATAACATTTAAACTTCCTATGACATTCCCTTCATTTTTTTTTAACAATGGTGCTGCGCTACAAAAAAGTAAAATATATTCAAGATTAAAATATGCAGCTTTTTAAATGTTAAAAATAAAGAATGATAAAATAAATACTTTAGGGAATATGTCCCTCGGGGAGAAATATGGAGAAATTTTAAAAAGTTGAAAATATAACAACATGCATTTAAAAAATATTGATATTTATCAAAAACTCTCTTCCGATTAATTTTACATTTCATTTCCTCAAAGAAAAGAAAACTCTTGTTCCTATGCCAGTTTTTTAGTAAGCTCACTCCACTTGAGTTAAAACTTACTGCCATCTTCTCACAGATGACAGACTTCTGTTTGTCGGACAGACTTTCGTTGACCACAATGTTATCGTGGAGTTGGCTTAAAATCTGTGAGGCAGCAAATCCATCCATTATAACTTCCTGTAAGGTAAAGTTTATTTATGAGATTACCCAGTCTAAAAGCAAATTATTTTGATTTACCTTTTAAAATAATTTTTTTCATGTATACATATATCTGCATGGTAGATAATTAAATAAATATTTCAACGAAAGCCTTCCATGAAATAAAGAGGAATCCAATAACTACAAGAAAATATGCGCACACAGCAATTATAAACTTAAAATTTCAATTGAATAAAATATTCACAATACAAGTCTTTTCATATTTCCACTGTAGTCTTCATTTGCTTTGGAACTTGATCTGATCAATGAAAGGAAAACCCAGTTCAGCTGAAGTTTTTAAGATGATGAAACAACATTTTAAACTAACATCCTAATTAAAAATGAGTGATGTATAATTATATATGAGACTTAAACACAGTGTATTTCTTTTTCTTTTTTCTTTTTTCCCCAATGATATCAAGTGCTTAAATTATCAGGTGATGAGTTGAATCTTTCAAAAAGATGAAAACGAGAATGATTTTAGCTCACCCTGACAGCAACATCTAAATCTTCATAAGAATCGGAGGAGCATGTTGCGATGAGCTTGTCTAGCCTTTCGTCAGGAACAACCTGAAAAAAAAATATCATTTGCAGAGAGTCTGACACTGTTCTTCATTCTTTGATAAATATGGAACAAAATCTATTACAATGTATATTACTAGTGATGTAAGAATTTATCAGACCTTTTCTTGACCTAAACTGGGCAGGTTAGGGTTAGAAAACAAAGACTTCAAATCATCTTGCCAACACTGGGTGTTTAGGTTCGTTAACAAAGTTTAAAGTTCACAATTTAGAGTATATATAGAATAGGCCTTGAATCTTTCAATCTGAAAAGGTTAAGGTGTACTTAAGTTTTAACTTAATGAGCAGTAATCAATTTCTAACTTTTCGTAGGCAACAGAGGTATCGGGATGACCGAGTGTATTCAGGTAAGTTAATCTACAGAAAAGCCAAGGGAAACAACTTAAAATACCCCAGCTATGTCCAGGATGGTGTTAATCTACAGAAAAGCCAAGGGAAACAACTCTAACATACCCCAGCTATGTCCAGGATGGTGTCACTTGACACGGCGCTTTCTTTGCCACACAGGCGACTCGCGCTCTGCAGGAACATGATGGCTTTGCGCATGTCTCCTTCCGACGACTTCAGCACAGTGGCTACAGCCTGACAGGGTTAAAAATGGAAACGTAAACATAATAGCAAAAGTTTGTAATAAAAACAGTGATGCCATTGTTTATTTTTACTGCTCTGTTGTATTCAGGAGCCTGGAGACGCAGAAGCAGTAAGTAAGAAATAGATTTAGAATGGTCCATTAGTAAGATGTTTCAGATAGCAGATCCTTTATCCCAACCTAGACAACAGGTCCACTCCAGATAAAATTGTATACATTAACCATACATTGGCATCACTGTAAAAAGTAATGAACCAACCACAAAGAGATATCCTCCTGAAAAACATTAAATTCCAGCCACTTATAACAAAGCATAAAGAGCAGAACCATATCTTAAGCAAGTTTTATTGCCCTAGAACAATATATGGACCTCAAAAGGGTAAAAATGTTATCTGGATTATAAATAAATTTTGTAGAGCCTAGATCTAAAATGTAGACCAATTCTCAGGCAGGGACATATGAACTAAAAGATTTTAGCTACATATAGTCAAGTTGAGTTACAGCTATATCTAGATTATAAATGTATAAAGAGATAGGTTACATATACACCTATTTTATTTTAGATCTAATGAGTCTACTGAGCGCAGCATGGTATTCACTCCATAATATTCGAATTATGAAGTTTCCACTGTAATTCTATTATTTTTAGAACTAAAGATAGTTCTTTTTCTTTGGAAATGAAAACGGTCAAAATAAAGTAGTTTTTTTAATGTTAATATGACCCTAGCTTAAAACTTGTATTAGCGACTTGTGCCTGATTCACCCACGTTACTGTACAAACGTTTATTCACGCTTACTTACTTTGTCGTCAATTTCCACCCCTTCACCCTCACAGATGGCTTTCAATCTGAGCGTCAAAACATCGTCACTTAGTGGCTTGAACCTGAACTTTGCGCAACGAGAGGTGATTGGTTCGATGATTCGGCTCACGTAGTTACAGATGAGGCAGAATCGAGTTGTCTTGGTCTCTCGCTCCATCGTTCTTCTCAGGGCAGACTTAGAAAATAGTAAGAAAAATTGGAAAACTATCAAATGAAAATTCTTTTAGGGAAAGTGTACATATAACTGACCCAAATGCAACCAGTGTGGATGAATATTAATTTTAGTATGATATTTTAACCCCCCTTTGGAAGACAGGATTTTCAAGCTCTGCCACAAAATTTGCTAAAATTTGCTGAGGTGCAACTTTATGTCTAAAAAATATTTTGCTGTGGTTCTCTTAACATTTTTCGAGCTTTCCAATTCATAATAATTATCATAGAGTCAAAACTGCTACAAAAGCAAACAAAAAGAACCGACTTGAAACATCCCTTTAGGCATAAGCAAGACCAACTTAGACAATAACATTATCAAAACAGGAGAGACTAAGCCTTTTGGATTCATCAAAGTGGTGTAAATTATCACTTAGCAAAAAATGATCGCTCCAATGAGGTATAAGTGTATCTGGCATTCTCTCATTCTTTTTTTTTTAAACTATTATTTTGCTGAAAATTTTTTTACATTCTAAGATTCTGTGAGTGCTATAAGTTATATTTTGTAGAAGATAAAAACTATCATAGAGTCAAAACTATTTGACAGAAACCACCAGACATATTCCCGTTTGAAGATGAGATAAAAACACTATACACAAAGAGATCATAGAGAATAGATAAAGGAAAACCCAACCCAACTTGTCAAGTTACCTGCGCATCTTTTGTCATTGAATCCGCCTCATCGAGAACAATAATTTTGAATGGTGGACAAGGTTTGCCGCTGAAAAAAAATCATGGAGCAATTCAAAATCAGAAAAAAATACATAAAGAATAATTATCAATAGTTATACTGTTTGGTACTGACAACAAGGTGAAAATTTGGCTCAATTAAAAAAAATGTATAAATCTTTCTTCTGTGTTTACAATTTCGCCCCACAAAGATGCTAAGAGATCTACAATGTCTAAGGCCTTTCTTGTGTTCCTAATGCTTTTCTGCAATGTTCCCTATAGTTTTAAAATAACCCAAAAGTGTGTAATCAGCGCAGGTATAGAATAGAATGTGGAACCAAAAAATGAAATTTAAGGAATAAATTATCTGCTCTCAAACTAATTGTAATTCATTGAACCAGTAGTGTAAGAAGGAATTCAAGTTTGCTACATTTTAAGGAAAGAAAAAAAAATTGTGGATGGAGGAATTCCTTTCAAAATTCTATCGTTTCAATCACTTGAAAAAAGAACAAACTACAGCCTTATTAAAGATTCTTCAGAACCAGATTTCATCCAAGCAATAGATCAAGCAGACTTTGATAAAATCCTATCTTACTATTTTCAAAGTAACTGAAATACATTGCAACCGCAGTAGCTAAATTGTACAGACCTTTGATATTTCTTCTTTCGTATCTCATACTAAACTGCTGTGTTGAAACACTTTATCACCATAAGATAGACAATTGATAAAACTTTTTTTTAAAACGGAAATGCGTAAATTTACGGAAAATTGTCATTTTCTCAACTGCATCATTTTCTCTTTAGCATATAGAATCATAGACATAACCCCTAATAAATCTTTATTGAACTCGTCAACATTTTTCCCTTGAAAATCCCTAAATTTATGAATAAAGAAACCTACTCATTAATTTTTCCCTTGAAAATCCTTATATTTATGAATCAAGAAACCTACTCATTAATTTTTCCCTTGAAAATCCTTAAATTAATGAATTAAGAAACCTACTCATTAATTTTTCCCTTGAAAATCCCTAACTTTATGAATCAAGAAACCTACTCATTAATTTTCCCCCTGAAAATCCTTAAAGTTATGAATCAAGAAACCTACTCGGACCGAGCTCGCCCTGCGGTGAGCTGTGCAAACTTCTTGACCTTCTCCCGAATGACACTTATGCCTCTCTCATCAGACGCGTTCAGCTCCAGAACTCTCTCTCTATACAGCTCGGGTCTGACAGAAATAAAAAAAAAGTTGAAAAAAAATGGAAAAAACATTTTTTTTTAAATATATATGTATTGAAAAACCTACATTACCACTCAATGCATAATGTCATCATAAATTGTTTGTACGTTAAGAATCATGTCATTCACTAAAACTTGCAATATTCAGTATTAACTCATTCCCACCTATACCGCCCGTAATTGTCCGTATGGACCACTACAATGTGTACCTATCTATACCGTTCATTATCGGGTCCCAGTAATCCAACAGCTGCTTCTTAATAATAATACAAAAAGATTATAACATTACCCGAAGAGCTGTCTGGCTGCCGCCAATATTGTGGAAGTTTTACCAGTACCAGGAGGACCATAGAACAACAAATTTGGCAGCTGAGGAGAAAAAGGAAAGGTTTGCATCAACTAAAGAGCTTTAAAATACTCACATGACAGGATAAAAAGAGGCTGGCTAATGCTCTTATTACCAGTATTGAGCAATCGAAAAAAAGGAACAAAATTTATTTTAAGAAACATAACTTCGTAACTTTCCTGTAGGGGATATATCTATACAGTGACAAACTAGCAGGTTACAGCAAATATGTACCAGAATTCAACTTACATCTGAGCCTTGCAAAGATTTCTTGAGGACGGCTACAACCTCATCTTGGTGGGCAACATCTTCAACAGTTTTGGGTCGGCTGGAGAAGCACAGAGTTTGGACAAATCATATTTCATCCTTTGAAGAGAGCCTATTAATTAATCTAAATTTTAATACAACAAAAACATTTATAAATAGCCTTTATCTTGAGATATTACAGACTTGTCTTGACAACATAACTATTGATCATATAGAAAATGGGATTGGATTTGTCTATGAGAAGTCTTTTACATTTACTATCAACAAAGTATATTTTTCGATAGATTAGAACGCATTCAGATGATTCCATAAAATATAACTTCATAAGGAAACATTCAGATATTTCAGAGACCTATAATTTATTTAAAGAAATAGCATAATTTTTGCTAGTGCAACTTACTATTTCTCTACCCAGGGAATGATTTTTGCCTTCCCATCCTTTATCTTTTGTGACTTTGAAGAGGAAGATGGATCAGCTAGCCTGCCTTCTCACTGGACGGAGCCGATACTCCTCCTTTCAGGAAAGCATGCATACTGGAACCTGGTATCTAACAGGACAAAAATATTTTTAAAATTAATTACATGCTCCACAGTCCAGAGCTTAATGAATTATCTTGAGGCCCTATTGAGCCAACTCTAATAATATAGATCTATATCACACAGATTTCTAGAAAAAGATCAGACCACATTTTCGACACATGTCGAGTATCCCACCGTCTGCTTGCAAAAGTAGGCCACGACAGAACAGAGCTATCAAGAGGAAGTAATGATCTAACATCAAGCAAAGCACCCGCTGGTCTACTATACAAATAAACCCAGCATAGTCACCAGTGCCAAAAGTGAGCCCATTGCAAAAGTCCACAGTCACACGGGCAGAACAGAACAAAGTTCAACATGCATCATGGTCAGCGCCTGTTTCACATCAGTGCGTGTGTGTGTGTGTCTGTCTTTGTGTCTTGGTTGGGCTGCAGTTGACACTGTGAATTGGTCAAACTCAAAGCATGGCTTTCATCAAAATTTTCCCTGCGCCCCTAGATCCATCTGTCTTTAAATACACAGGACTAATAATCGCCAGATTGCCCAAGATCTCTATAGGTGTATTTTGCTCCTTCCTCAGCCCTTTTCCCTTCTTAGAGATTCAGGCTTTCATCAGTGATATAACCGTCATAACGAGACTGGGATTGATGAGAGCCTACATACACCCATTGACAAGTTTCTTGCGTGCTGGAGAGAGGAGAAATAAAGGATGTATGAAGGCCCACTACCAATGTCAGTTATTCGGCACCCCACAGTGCCCAGTCCGGAGGTGCTAAGTCAGTGAAGTAGCCAAGCAGTTGAGTTAGAAGTAGATAGAGACAGGGATGTAGATGTAAATCTAGTTGATGAAGAGACCTGATAGATACCATGCCAGCTAAGTACCCAATCTATTTCTGCATGCTTTTAACATGCCATTCTATTGTGTTGGGAATGGTCAGAAGGAAAACTTAGGATCATTCTTGAAGTTTATGTACACTTTTTCTGTTGCTACAGCTGTTTTATAATGGTATTAGACTTAGAGCTATACATATCTGATCTATTTATTTTTACCTAACTATAGCAAAGCAGGAGCGGGGAGCGGGTGGACCTAGATCTTTAGATGTAGATAAAATCTAGATCGAACAGACCTGGTGACTTTGGTTGTTGACTGTTTAAGCTTACTGTCTTCTTTTTTCGGAGTTGGCATTTGGCAATGGAAAACGAAAGAAACCCCGCCACAAGTGTTGTTATATCGTCCCGATTTTCTATCGCTTCCTGAAATATCGATATACATGCTTTTTTTTAGCTTACCTACGAATCCACTTTAGGGGCGGCGATATATCATGTCTTATCGATATTGAACATAAGCCAGATAAGTAATCTGAGTTATCTCCCAGCTATCGTAGATCAGTCTAAAAGTCCGAAGTAACAACATATGTTACACAGTACAATAAGGGGAAGAAGAACAAATACAACAGTAACTTAATTCAAAGATTTACTATATTTTGCAATGTCTCATGAAAATAACCTCAAGCAAATATTTACTTGAAATCAAGAGAAATAAATGTAAAGCCTTATTCCGTAAATCAGTACCAAGATTAGAACCTAAGCTATGTAAAATTGGAAACGCGTCTATTTAAAAATGTTGATAATGAGTATTTTTTCCTTTACATAAGAACAAGACCGCAAAAACATGTAGCCTACGAAGTGCCCCATGTTTAACTGACAGTGAATTAATCTTGGTGAAGCATATGCCTAAGAGAAGAGAAGTATGCCTACTTTTACGATAACTTTTGTTATAATAAGAAGAATATTTTAGCCTTTTTCGAGATGGGTAACGTAGCATACATAAGCGAATCTAGATTATGTAGAAAAAGTAATATTACTTTCTTCCTTCCTCGCCTCCTCACAAAACCACGAAAGGTAAAAGCCTGTTTCCATTCGCGACTAATGTTATAGTTAGACTGTAACAGACGAGCCCCCAGAGCGGGATATATAGGCCTAATTATATATACCCGTGACATGGTCCCTCATAATACTGTAGCCTACTGACACCGACAATACCTGTCGGGAAAAACGCCGAGTCCAACTCGGACTTCCTAGCCTCCTGCGTTGTAAATCAATGCTGTAACCACGGGGCTACTCCCGCCACAAACACACACAGACATAAAAAGAACATGACTAAATAAAAAAAAAAATGTCGCATGATTGTTTACGTCTATAGGTCTAACAGAGAGAAAGAGACATATAGACAGGCAGGCAGACAGACAAAGAGTACGTTTTGTTGGTTAAAGTCAGCAGTATATAAGCAATATTGGAGACCGGCCCTGAGACAGACGTCTGATAATTGTATGTGCGGCTACACCCTACACCCTTAACAGGTCGGAGAGACCAGGACTCCTGTGACATTATACTGACACCAACTCAAACAACGAGACAAAATTGGACAAAGTGTTGATCGATAATGGGATTCGAACCGCGGGCCCCCCGATCTGAAGATCAAGGCCACTACAGTCAGTTTGCCACCTCCCTGAAAGAGAGAGATAGAGAGAGGGAGAGAGAGAGAGGGAGAGAGAGAGAGAGAGAGAGAGAGAGATGGAGAGAGATAGAGAGAGGGAGAGAGAGAGATCTATGAAATGAAGTCAATTGTCTTCCTTTAAGATATTTCACTGTAGATTGTACAAACAATCTCTTAGACCGTTGTTAAGTATAATTATGTAGCATGATATAATTAGATAAAGATACTTAGATGAATGGAGGAAGCGTTTGGATATTTTTAAGAAGAATATAAATCATACAAAAATAGAGACTACAAGAACAATTACTGCAACATAATAATTAACTCTCAAAATCTCTTTGGAAAAACAAGTAGCTCCTCCGGTAGAAACATACGCGAATCAAGTTTCATTTCGCAATAAAGGAACTCAGCATTTTGATTATCACTGACATTATTTGATGGCCTACCTTATTCTCG
Source organism: Elysia chlorotica (assembly GCA_003991915.1). NCBI lineage: Eukaryota > Metazoa > Mollusca > Gastropoda > Plakobranchidae > Elysia > Elysia chlorotica. The sequence continues at coordinate 137,993 of RQTK01000207.1, read as the reverse complement.
CTCTCCACGTATACCAGCTATTTCAGAGAGAGAGAGAGAGAGAGAGACAGAGAGAATGAGAAAGATAGACAGACACACAGTCAGAGAACAGAAATAGACCAAGCCACATAGACTTTGCCTGTTGATTTTTTTAAAACCTAGGCTAGGACTCAACATTAAAATACAAGTAAAAGCAAAAAATAGAATTACCATGCTTTTTATTTGTTATAGAAGAGTAAATTTATATCATTAAAGCTCATGCATATGTATGTGATGCGCAAGTTCTTTCACCAACTCATTCACTTTACTTTCTCTCTTTCATTTATCATATTTCTCACTTACAATGGAAATGATAAGAACAGTCATGTGGGTAAGTTTGTAATATATGAATCTATTATTAGATATTTTGGATCCCTTAAAGACTTCTTGATTAATATCTTGGTGTATATAATATAAGCCTTCTGAAAAATCTGAAGATGATTTAAATGGTACAAACTTAGTTCGTCAGTGAAAAAAAAAATTAAAAAATTGCAACTGCTCCTGTCAAACTTATTAAACAATGTAGTATCGGGAGTAGACACAAATATGAGAAAAAATCAAATGCATCCAAAATTATCCTGATATAAGTGATAACATGTACAGTCAAGTAAAAATGATAATAATTCAAGGACAGATCTAGTCTTCGAAAATCTGTTATGTCTAAAACTTAATCTTCTTCAATTTATGAAAAAAGAGAATAATGGCAGGACATTTTTTTATATTACACACCTCACAGGTCGTCCTATATATAAGTCTTCTGTCTCAAAGTAAACAAAAACAAGAAAAAAACATCAACAACAACAAAAAAACGCAGCAGTTTACATTCTAAGAGATATGACAAAGCAATATATGCATAGTCAAACATCCCCAAGAATTTAACAGAAATATTGGATACACAATAATAGAGCATTGAGAAATCTTAAAATAAAACGTTGTCATCCACGTACAACAGCTTTTACTTTAAGTATGCGCATTGTAGATTGAATAAGGAAAAAACTTTCATGGTTTTTATAAATTTCTCATAAAACAATGTATTTGCAAATCTGCACATACTGACTTTTATTAATCAATAAATGTTCCATCCTTTTTTTTTCTTCTTCTTCCTCGTTCATCCTGTGCCACTTTTTTAAATTCTTCCCCACATTCCGTAACCATTGAAGCTCGCTACCTCTGCACATATTGATAAAAAATGACAGTGATAATAATAATAACAATAATAATAACAATAACCATATCAATTATACATGGCCAGGACGCTTTCCCCACAATCAAATGTCATTAAAAAAAGAATGTAAACATAATATTATTTTCACAACATAATTTAAAGGCATTCTTTCATACAAGTACATGGTTTTGCATACATAGTTAAGTTGTATGGTGGGACAAACAAAGACTCTCATTTTGTTAAAGTCCATTTAGATTCCTCAGCTTATCCACATAATATTGTTGGTTTCTTGATAAATTTTGATACTTTTTATATGTCATTAAGCCGGCTGACTTTTGTGAGAAAGAGGTCAGCCCCATGGGAATCAAACCTGGGAACTTTTGGGAAAAAGCCCAGTGCTCTACTTTACCACTTAATCCAGCTCACCCATTGGTCAGACAAAAATAATAAATTCACAAATGATTTGGAATGTAAATGTAAGGAGACAAATAACAAAACAAAAAACAAAAAAAAAAAACATAATGCTACAAAGGCGTTAAAAATATGACATCAAAATAACTATTTCATCTTGCAAAAAAACAGAAAAAAAATAATCAAAACAAAAAGAAAATAGCAAATATAATTTTTATTAGATACCAATAATCGGTTTTAATATAATAGAATACAAATTGCATGAGTATAAATCCAAAGTTACAACTTAAAGGTTTTAAAGATTCCTTCACCTTTTGAACACATATAACTAGTTAGATGCTCTAACCATCCTAACCATGATGCATCTTAAACAATACAACACACTAAAGAAACAAGATTTACAAAAGTAGTTATACCATGATACTGGAAGAATTACTAAGGTAATTAAACTATGATGCAACTTAAACGATACGCCCCACTAAAGAAGCAAGATTTATAAAGGTAATTTTACCATGATACTGTAAGAATTACTAAAGAAGCAAGATTTACAAAGGTAATTTTACCATGATACTGTAAGAATTACTAAAGAAGCAAGATTTACAAAAGTAACTCTACCATGATACTGTGAGAATTATTAAAGAAGCAAGATTTACAAAGGTAATTATACCATGATACTGTAACAATTACTAAAGAAGCAGGTTCCATGATATTGTATGAATTACTAAAGAAGCAAGATTTACAAAGGTTAAGTCCATTTAGATTCCTCAGCTTATCCAGATAATATTGTTGGTTTCTTGATAAATGTTGATATTTTTTTTGAACTCATAATCTTGCCTTATGGGGCTGACCTATTTCTCTAAAAAAAATCATGTGATGTTTGTATTTTTGATGTAAACAATCTGCTGATTGGAATAGAGCATAGATATATTTTAATACAACCTTTTTGATTAAGTCGGCTAACAAGAATCAAATGACTTTGTGAGAAAGAGGTCAGCCCCATGGGAATCAAACCTGGGAACTTTTGAGAAGAAGCCCAGTGCTCTACTTTACCACTTAATCCAGCTCACCCTTGGGTCAGACAAAAATAATAAATTCACAAATGGCTTGGAATGTAAATGTTAGGAGACAAATAAACAAAACAAAAAAACATAATGCTACAAAGGTGTTTTAAAAACATGACATCAAAAGAACTATTTCATCTTGCAAAAGACAGAAAAAAATAATGAAAACAAAAAGAAATCAGCAAATATAATTTTTTTTAGATACCAATAATCAGTTCTTTTATAATAAAATACAAATTGCACGAGTATAAATCCAAAGTTACAACTTAAAGGTTTTAAAGATTCCTTCACTTAAATTGAACACTACTAACTCGTTAGATGCCCTAACCATCATTAGCATGATGCATCTTGAACAATACGCCCCACTAAAAAAAGCAAGAATTACAAAGGTAACTATACCATGATACTGTAATATATACAAAGGTAATCAAACTGATGCATCTTAAACAATACGCATAACTAAAGAAGCAAGATTTACAAGGTAACAAAGATAACTATACCATGATACTGTACAAATTACAAACTATGAAACTCTGAATTTATTAAACTATGATGCATCTTAAAAAATACGCCCCACTAAAGAAGTAAGATTTACAAAGGTAACTATACCATGATGCTGTAAGAATTAATAAACTATGATGCTGTAAGAATTACTAAAGACGCCAGATTTACAAAAGCAACTGAACCACTGTGCTATTCACACAATACGCCCCACTAGAGAGGCAATGATCACAAAAGTCACTAGCAGCATGGCCTCTTCCTTGTAGCAGAGCTGCGAGAGCCGCAGTTTGTTGGTCCTGGTGAACAGCACAAGCTCGTACGCTGGGATGACCAGGTGAAGGATGTCTGGCACCATGAGCCCGATGTTCCGCGCGTTCTGGAAGCCCGTGCCATAGCCCTGCAGGACGTGGACTATGAACTGGTCCGAGCCCGACACGATGACGTGGACCAGGTTGATGGCCAGGATCATCAGCATCTTCCAGGCCTTCAGCTTTGTTGCCAGGTTGGGTTTGGAGAGAGTAAATATTAATATAATGCATTAAACACTAAATGTTACTGTAGGAAAAAGTAGATTAAAATGTGAGGCCTTCAGCTTTGTTGCCAGTTTGGATTTAGAGAGAATAAATATAATGCATTAAAAATTAAAAGTTTCTGTGGCCTTCAGATTTGGCTACAGTTTGAGGTGGAGAAAATAAATATAATGCTTTAAAAATTAAATGTTACTGTAGGCAAAAGTAGATTAAAATGTAAGGCCTTCAGCTAATGGTTACGACACCACGTTAGGGTGGAGAGAATTAATATAATGCATTAAACACTAAAAGTTACTGTAAGCAAAATATAAGGCCTTCAGCTCTGACGCCAGTTTAGGGTGGAGAATAAATATAATGCATTAAAAATTAACAGTTTCTGTTGGCCAAAAAGAATATAAATATAAGGTCTTCAGATTTGGCAACAGTTTGAGGTGGAGAAAATAAATATAACGCATTAAAAATGAAATGTTACTGTTGGCAAAGGTGAATTAAAATATGACGCTTTCAGCTTTGATACCAGTTTGTTTGGGAGAGAAATCATCAACATAATGCATAAATATTGCTTTTGGCAAGAACTTAATCTAAAAAGTAAAACACCTGTACCTCATTTTTTTCATTGCAGAGGTTGAGAACAATGGCTGTGACAATCATTTCAGTGACGCAGAAAAACATGTGATGACCAAAGAAAGTGTAAAACTCCTCGTTGTAGTAGCTGGTGGATGAGGTTTAAAGAAAATGTCAATAATTTATTCAGCATTAGAAACAAAATATGGCAATGAACAACAAAGACAAAGGCAACATCAAACAGAAACTACGAAAGTCTACATATTGTGTTTTTTGTATGAGAAATTATTCGTGGTAAAGGTGTACATATTCTTGCCTTCGCTGTATTGTGAGAAATTATACAATATTCGTGTATACAAGGCATTTACATTGTGATTATTTAGTTTGCTGCATACCGATAGTGAGAAAATGGGTAGAACTGCCTTTCAGCACTTGCAATGTTGAAAAAAAAAAAAAAAAAAAAAAGAAAAACAGTCAAAGAAATTTGGAGGTAGAACAACAGAATAAAATTGTTCAACATATTGAAAAACAAAAATTGTTCATTGAAATGTGATCAAATGAAAACATAATTCAATTTTTGAAAGGTTTTACTGGCAAATACTTTCATAATAATACAGGTATTATGTAAATTATTAATTAATGAATGGCATTTACATAGCGCATATTCATAATAAAAAGCATTACAGGTATTGTGTCCTGAAAAGGTTAAGCGAATTCCATTTTATATTTTTAGCATGCCAACCTGAAGAAACTCCACCATGAGTAGTAGTGAGGGTAAATGTTGATGATGTAGAGCGCTAGCCAGCTACGCCGGAACCTCGAGGTTCGATACACATGCACCAGATATTTGACGCTCTCATAACCCAGTATGATGAACAGAACTGTGAAAATCCAGATCTTGAAGGTGTTTGAGGTGGCATTGAAGTAGACGTGTTTGTAGGTCACCGGTCCAGGCATCTCATAGCTGCCTGAAATAAAGGGGCGTAAGTAGTGTTGGAAAATAATACTTTTTTTTAATAGCATTTCATCTAATCATCCTTGGATTCAAATAATAATTTTCACCAAAGTCCTCATAATCATACATGTTTAAACAAGATATTCCTTTTTTTTCTTGTTTAATTGCTTATCAGATTAGCTTCCTTGCTTCTTTACTTTGATGCATGCTCTCAAATATCATGTCCATTCAATGACACTAGCAGTATTGAAGCAACCCCACAGTCAAGAGCATACAGTGAAATCCACCGGAAGTCAACACCTTTAGAGTCAACAAAGCATGTTTATCTCTGTTTCAATTTTTGTTCTCTTTCTTTTTGATAACGTAACTTTGAACTGGATCAATTCACCTCATGCTCAAAGTCACCACTGTTTCCCAGTCCCAAGTGTTGGACTCTATCAGGATTCCTCTCAATGTATTTTTCCTTAAAATTGTTATCAAACAAGCACTAGTATTAGTAACACACAGAGCAAAGTTTTTTTAAAGATGCAGAATCACCTCGAAAGACGGTGTCAAAGCAGGAGCAGGTACATGCTCGTCTGTCGACTTGAGGTTTGTCCGGGACCCAGATCTTCAGGTAGAACACACCTAGAAACACAACAACATCGCAATTGAAGTAGAACAGATAAGAACATACCTAGAAACACAGCAGCATCGCAATTGAAGTAGAACAGATAGTTATAAGAACACACCTAGAAATACAACTTGAACAGCAACGGAATTTATTTAGAACACACTTAGAAATACACATTCAACAGAATTTGAAGGAGAGAGATTAAATGGCAGGCCTTACATGATAGAACAATTATTGAAGAATTATTTTGACAGAGTAATAAAAAAGGCTATAGCCAATCTGGAGGATATATATACAGGAGAAAATACATGATAAACTTATTTATAATTATGTACTAATAATTTCTTTAGAAAAATTAATATATATATATTTTTTTTAATGGAGAAAAAAGGGTCCTCTCAAATGCAGGTCACTTCCCCTCCTCTTTGAAGACTTTCTATCTATGTAAATGAACAACGCTCATTAAAGGAAAAAAAAAGACTTCTTTTAACCTGAAACCAACATGCCATTGATTGGGTACACCAGGTTTGACCAAGAGATTAAATGGCAGGCCTTTCATGCTAAAACATATTCCTGGATTATAAATGATGAAGGTAAAGACAAAAGAGAAAGCAACTATGCTATTGTCAATTTGAAGTAAAGTAAATGATAACCTGATTTATAATGAGAGATTAATTGTTTTAAAAAAAAAAAAGAAAAAAAAGAGAGGGCCTACCCTCTTCTTTCCATAAAAATTAACACTTTTTATAAAAAAAAACAAAAAACAATAAACACAACAACAACAACAACAAACGTAAAAACAACATGCTAGGGAAAGTTTCAATCAGATCTCAGCAAATTTTTAAGATAAAAAGAAATGATTTAGCAACAGATTTCCTCACCTATGTGAAAGTAGGGTAACAACACAATAAGCACCACAGCAGCAACAATTGCAAGAAATTTGTCACAGAACTTATAATCCACAGCCGAGTAGTGAACTTCGGTCAGACGACGCTCTACGTAGTCCTGCATACTCGGGTTTCTCGTGGCGGATGGAACAGCTGATTTAGTTTTCGGATGTCTGGTAAAATATATAAATTACACTATTACTCTATCTTTATGCAAAAAAAAATAGAACATTTTTTTATTGTTCCAATGAAAAAAATTCATGCACACCTACATTGCTATAACCTCTATAGTGAGTGGGTATCATATCTTGAAAAGTACTTAAATGGGTTTCCAGCTTCCATTTTGCCACAACAGTGTACTATATTGTTGCTGAAGATTATATTTCTACTTTGATTCTTTTCAAGGCAAAGCTTACACATTTTAAATATTAAATTTTTCATATCAAGGATCTGTCATGGCGCTAAAGTAACTAAAAAAATTTGAATGTTTGGTATGAAGAATGTATTTACCCATTATACACATTACATAATGACTGAGACAAAGTTTGTATAATAAATAAAGTTATTATGTTATTGACAAATATTGCATTTCATTTTAGTATATATTTAAATTTTAATATTAGTTTCTTTGCATTGTAAGGACATGCAATCAAATTTTCAAACTTCATCTGAAGGCAACACTCGGTAGTCTCATAAAAACAGAATTACAGAATATCATTTTCAATAAGTGAGCTTCTAATTCAAGAGCTTTTCATACTAGTAAAAATAAAAGAAATACCTTCGATATTTGCCGTCAAAGTCTGGAAGCAGCTTTCTCATCAATGAATTATAAAATGCATCCATAACAAGTCAACACACACACACAAAAATCAGCAGACAAAAGGCCTACAACAATGCAATGAAGGTGCTGGTAACAATACTGCTAATTACCATGCTTTGTGAGATTCAAAATTTACTTTTAAAAAGTTGCAAGCAGATTATGTCAAACGTCACTTTCAATCTGGAAATTGAAAAAAAAAGGCGGGGAAATTCATATTAAAAGTACGGAGAAGTACAAGATTTTGTTAATTGTAAAGTTTTAAAGCCAATTAAAATCTGTTTCAAATAATTTCATGCATGCATAAAAAAATATGAAAATTGTGAATTAAGGGCAAAGCTAACATAGCATGCAACTTGCAAACAATTCTCATTCTATTATCAGAGGCTCCATCTGACTGTGAAATAAAACCTTGAAGTTGAAACTTCTTAGGCATCCAAAATGGTATGCGTGCAGAATCTAAGCAAATTGAAGCACACCATGGTATATTTAAAGACATGTTTACTCTTAACAAAATAATGATAAACAATTCTCTAGATTAAAATTTGTTTGATTCAAACATGATCACCTTCAAGTAATGTTTTTTGCCTTTCTTTAAAACATGGAAATGTAAAGAGAAAAAAAATGAAAAGTAGACACTGCGCAGTTTGCATTGAGAAACTACTGCAGCATCCACTTCAATGATAGACACAGTGCGACTGATGTACGCTGATGAAAACACAGGGTAGAGGACAGAACACATCAGTTTAGAAAGCTTCATAGATGTATCCCTTTTTTAAGATGGTTGATAAACACATCATTCCGAGGTAAGAGACAAGTTGGTGCTGGGAGTAAGTGGTGACTGGTAGTGGTAGATTCACCAAGAGATTCTACAAATTTCTTACCATTAGGAGTGGGCATTCGTTTGATCCTAGAGATAAGATTCACAATCACAACACCTAGATCTAGTAGATCATCTAGAGAAGAAAGCGAAAGCAAAAGAAGCCACACAGAATGTCACAAACACAAAGTCATACAGACATGCCAGAATGTATTATAGCTTTCAAAATGATAAGTCTTCGATGTGCTGCCAGGTCTGCGTTGGCACCAAGTCTAGCGTTAACCATTGACGTTCGAGCACCAAGCCGATGAGAGGGAAAGGGAGAGAGAGAGAGAGAGAGAGAGAGAGAGAGAGAGAGAGAGAGAAGATTGGAAGGGGGGAGGGGTTCGTTGACGAGTGATGGGAGTATAAACTCAAAGATGCAGGGTTAGTGGAAAAGTCACTTGAACGCACCAGTAGAGGCAAATCAAAAGTAAAAAGATAACAAAGGGAAAACCGTGTGTCCGGGAGAAAATATAATGCAAGGAGAAGGGCGGAGAGAGACAGAGACAGATGGGTAGGGAGAGGGAAAAGATAGAGAGAGATAAATATATAGAGGGGGATATCCTTGAAGGAATTGAAGGAAACATGGAGGGGGAGAGAGATTCATTTCAACGCACAAACACGAGGGGAGGAAAATGAAAATAGGAAAACGAGAAAAAGGGAAATAGTGTGCGCGGAATATAAATATGTACAGACAGAGAGGTATTAAGGGACAGGGAAATAGAGTGTGTGTATGTTTGAGAGTGAGAGGGGGATGGGAGAAAATATCTGTGATGGGACTAAAGTAGACGATGGAGGGGAAGAGAGAAAGTCATTTGAATGTACAAACTCAAGAGGGGTAAATGAAAAGAGGAAAGTGAGAAAAGGGAAAACTGCGTGCGCGAGATAAAAATGTATACATGGGTAGATAGATAGGCCTAGATCAGGATATGGAGATAGATCAGTAGGTGAGGACATAACTTAAGTTCAAGCATGTGGTACAGACCCCCCCAAAAAAACAAAAAAAACAACAAAAATCCATCTGACTGTGAAATAAAACCTTGAAGGTTCGTTATTTGTTTTTATAGGTTCTAGACTTAGATCAGGCCCAGATCTACTTTTTAAGAAATGGATCTGCCCATTTATGACTTCGAAATTAGCATGGGGCAAAAAGTAATTTTCGGGTTGCTGTTTTTTTTTTTTTTATTAAATATGTAGAGATTCTACAACATTTCTTACCATTAGGAGTGGGCATTCGTTTGATCCTGGAAATAAGACATTCACAACTCCTAGATCTGGTAGATCATCTAGAGAAGAAAGCGAAAGCAAAAGAAGCCACACAGAATGTCACAAACACAAAGTCATACAGATATGCCATAATGGATTATAATCTTCAAAGTGATAAGTCTTTGCTGTGCGCCGTTGGCAGGGAAAACCATGTGTCCGGGAGAAAATATAATGCAGGGAGAAGGGTGGAGCGAGACAGACAAAGATGGGAAGGAAGAGGGGAAAATATATATGTATTATATACAAAACAACAAACAAAAACAACCAACAACAAACAAACAAACATTAACAAAAACAAACACAAAACAACAACAACAACAATAACAATAAGACACAAACACAAAACCCCACACAAAAAAGAAAACTAACAAAGAACAAACAAACAAAAACAACAGAAATGTATTTATAAACAAAACATCATGCATCTCAAAGCTAATACATGTACATTGTATTTACAGTTGAACGCATTCGTTAAACAAAATAAGAAGATGAAGAAAAGGTGGAAGAAGAAGAAGAAGAAGAAGAAGAAGGAGAAGAAGAAGAAGGAGAAGAAAAAGAAGAAGAAGAAGAAGAAGAACAAGAACAGCAGCAGTAACAGCAAAAACAACAACACCAAAAGCGAGACCAACTTAAACACTCTAAACAATAATAGTGAAGGTAGAAGAATTGGATATATAAAAACCAAAGATATACAAAACTGAAAAACCTGGCTACAATAGTACGATAGGAAGTGAAACAAAGCGATCTCTTGAGTACAAGAGCTACAAACCAAAAGTACCCATTCTTTAAAAATGGCGGCGATAGTTGCATGAAACCTGAGTAATGCCGTTGTGAATAGAATTATACATTTACCATTTTATGCTTCCCCACAAAATATATGATTAGGTCTTAACGATGTTCAGACGCAAGCAAGATGTCGACAAGCATGTCAACTCTATCCTTCTCAGGAAACGGGACGAGAAAGAGGTAAATTTGATTCTCGATCTCGAGGTCTTTTTATAATTATCTAGACTCTAGATCTAGATCTACGCTATAGACCAGGTCTAATTCTAACAACAAAGCAGGAAAATTAAGATCTAGGCGTCTGCATTAGACAAGACATGTACCTCCTCACCATTTTGTGAAATGGCTCACATAATTTCTAAAAGAAATGAGGCAAACAATTGTGCAACTGAGATGACATCATGTGTTGCAAAATTGAAACTGAAACTGAAAGTCCACACATTCCGTATCCACTCTGTTAACTATAACTAGTATCTGGTAAACATCAAACATTAGTTTAGGTTATCCTATAACAACACTAGGCATTTTAAATATTGAATTCCTATCTATGTCTACAGGGTCAGGGTTATACTACCACAATCAATAGGTTTGTAGGCCTAGAAGTTCCATCGTAATTCGTATCTCAGTCCATCGACCGTTGCTGATGATCGTACCCTTGTTGCCTATTTTGTTCCAATACTTTAACACCATTCATCTAAATCAGGGGTCCAAGAAAGCAGCGAAATAAAATATTTTAAGATATTTGAGTTTACTGACATACTTACTGAGTAGGTCACCTTGTTTAATCTGAAGAAAAACTAAAAGTCAAAATTGATCATGTTGAAATTAAATTCATAATACTTTACATATCTTTTGTTGTCTGTTTATTTAATGAAGTGTACTGCTTCAACTTATGGTATATGCATATAAACATAGCCTTGGACCGTGAAAGATGGCGCCGAATGACAGCCCATCTCGGAGACGGGAGGGCACAGCGATAGATAGATAGATAGATAGATATAGGCTAATGGATGTAAAGATTACTTTGGCTGTACAAATGGGAGATATGATGACATTAAAATTGCTTGCGCTTGTGGCCTTGACCTGAAAATGATATTTGATACCAAGGTGACTTTGAAAGACCCACATTTTACTTTACCTTTTAAAATAAAAGAATATTTTATTCATGAGCGTTGATAAATTAAGCCTTGAAATTTTTTATAAATGAAATTGTTGTTTTTTCATTCACAGAGGAAAGCCCAAGGTTATCAGATAGCTAGACTTTACGCTGACATCAAAGAATACAATGTTGCCAGCAGGTGATTCTTCATATTTATAGTAAAAGAACTCTGTTTGGAAATATAATTAAGTATGATATCTATCTCAAGGTACAGGTTTTTCTGGCTTTTGTTTATTTTTCTCCAGGACTTTTTCCAAAAATTACCCATTAATCGACTTATTGATTTTGAATAAAATTCCAACTTCAACATCACCCTCCAATCTGGTGGTGTAAATGAAAAAAGTAGAGAATTTTTGGGGGAAAAAAGGTTGATGAAAGAACCTAAATGAAATTAAAAGAAAAATGTAGAAATGTGTAATTCCTTAAAACAGTGTATACACAGTTCTCTCTGCAGATGTCTGTGTAATATATTTGTTTCTCTCTTTCTTGGGTTAACTATATTTATATTTATATATATATTGTTTCTCCCTGCAGGTACCTGTCTGGATTTCTCAGCGTCAGAGAGAATGTTCCATCCGCCTATCAACTCATGGGAGAGATCAACGAAGGCCTGGGTCAGAAAGAGACTGCCATTGCCAACTACAAGAGGTTTGGAAGAATTTGTTAAAACATTTGTATGGAAAGAATTGGTTGACCATTAATTGATTTTACACTGTAAACATTTTATCGCAACATCATAATTATATAATATGAATTGGGGTGTTATTTGTGAAGCTGTAATTTACTTGTGTTGTCACTGGTACATTCTTATTTTACGTGAATTTGTCGATTCTTATTAACATAGCTGTGTATTATTAAACTTTTATGAACATTTATAAGGACCATTAAAAAGAAAAGGTTAATTGACGTGAGGTCATGTTTTATAGTTATGTAAAATTCCTAGTTTTTTTTTTTTTTTTTGCAATTCTTTCTTTTTTTTCTCAGAGCTCTGGACCTTGGCGGCTTTGTGAGTTCTAACAAGTATTTAGTGCAGAAAAGTAAGTGCTGACTTATTTTGAGTCCAATACGGTGGAAACTAATTCAATTTGTTTTGGATTGGATCAAACTTAAAGCTAATTTAAGAGGATTTGAATTACAGAAGGGAACATTCCTGAATCACAAGCATATTAAAAAATAAAGACATCCGCTTACCTTTATTTGAATCATAGTATTTATGGGCGTTTCATATTGTTTTCTTTTTATAGCACCCATCTCCCAACCACAATTCTTGTAAATGCATGGCTTGGGCAGCAACAAGCATCAGATACAGATAGTACTTTTCTAAGGTACACCGATGGTGCCATTCGAATTGTGGGAACAATGCTGAAAGACTTCAAATTACAAGTCCCCTAGCAGCCAGAAAAAGAAACAAAAATACCTATCCTCTTGCGAAATAAGGTTTAAGAGAAATTCAAATTGACTTCGATTTTGGAGGTTTCCACTGTAGTTAAGAAACTGTATTATTTTGGGGCTGTAAAAAGAATTTTTTATACTCTATATTGCTGTGTTTCATCTTTATTTATATTCAAGATTTTTATTTGAAAATCTTAAATCAATCATCTTTATGAAATTGGGTATGTCATTTTATCATTATTATAGATATTAAAAAAATTGTTGTTTTTTCACAGTATGCAAGTTGTACACAGAGATTGGCACTGACGTTGGCAGGATGGAGGTAAAAAAACTTTCAGTATTTCATTATTTCTTTTTTTTTTTTTCCCACTGTTTGAATGGCTTCAAGTGCATTATTAAAGCAATTAAGATATGTCGTCAATGTTCACTTTTTAAGGTAAGTCTTTATGCCATCTGTGACTATTCAGCTAGACAACCTCAGCAGCAAGACTACATCTGAATCATGTCTGTCATGAGTGTCAATACTAACACCTGACATTTTTACATTCTGCCACTCGGAGACAGTGCAGTAATACCATGTCTCCACCAGTCAAGTTATATTGATGCCGACAGTTGGGACAGGCTGTAAAATTTTGTCAGATTGTGAGTCTTGAACCTCAGACCTCTTGATTGGAGGTCTAGCGCTTTCAAGCAAAGCAGTTAGAGTGTTGATAAATGTGATGCAACCCGGGTGGATTAGCCACACGTTGCTAGTACAATAGTATAGGTTTTGAGCAAGGGCTCTTTAAACAGTTATAAATACTATTCTGTCGTCCCTGACTATTCATTTGTCTCTCTCTCTATCTATTTGACTCTCTGTGTCTCTGCATGTTTGTTGCTTTCTATTCGTAGAGTTCCTGCATACAGTTGCATCCATGATTTTGATGACCACATTGAACGTGAATAGTGCATGTAGGTAGTGAATATGCTACTTGTATATAATTTAGAACAAAGAAAAATCATTTAGTTTGGAAGGAAAAAATAAACAAATTGTCTCAAGAAATGCTTGTTTGGAGCTTAATTTTCCAAAATTTTCCGGGGGAGCATGCCCCCGGAACCCCCTAGTTTAGCTCCCGCTGCGGCGTTGAGACACCTTGATGTAAACTCATTGTATCTAGTGATCTTAAATACTGAATGTCTAGCTAGGAGAGGCTGTTTTTGGACCACAGAAAAGCTAAAAATCGTTTTCGGAAGGGGGGCTCCGCCCCCCTGTTACCCCCCACAAGGGGCGTTGCCCCTTGACCCCACCGGGGCCTAAGGCGGCCCCTGGACCCCGGCCGCGTTACCTTTCCTCGGAAATGGCTTTGACCAATTCCCATCCCTGCATACACAGAGTGACATAATTATTGTGTTTTACACGTCTGTCTCTCCCAACATGTGCTGAGACATGCAATAGGGTAAGAAATCAGGCAGTTAAATTTTGTCCGATTGTGAGTCTTGAACCGCATACCTCCTGATTGGATGTCTAGTGCTTTCAAGCAAAGCAGTGAGAGTGTTAATAAAATAATGTGAGGCAACCCGGGTGGATTTGCCACACGTTGCTAGTACAATAGGTTTTGAGCTAGGGCTCTTTAAACATTTATAAATACTAGTATTATATTTACTTCTTTTTCATTTTCAGAATCAAATTAATATCTCTAGTTCTAGAAATTATAGACATAGAGTTGTAATTTTTTCAACCCCTTAAAGTGAACTAACATACTGTGAATAACTTCATAAGTCAAATTCTGACTTGTGCCTGATTCACCCTGGTTGCCTCATAAGTTGTGAAAATATGTGAAACGTTATTTTCTCTTTTAACTGGTCTGTTGTTGTTTTTTTCTTTCCTTTAAAAGCACTGGTTGGAGCAGCTTGAAAAACTTGACCCAAAGAGTGATATGGTTTTCAAATTAAAAGTAAGTTTTGTTTTTTGTCGCGGTTTTGTGTGTAGTAAGCAAACAAAAAAATATGTGGATCATTTTGTGAAGTACCATTACTACATGTAAATAATTTTGACGTACATGTCTTTTTTAAGGTTGGGATTTATTTGAACCATAACAATCAATTTGAAGTAAATAGGGTCTAACGCAGTTGTAAAATCTGTTTTACCCAAATCTGACTGCATTTTTTTATTGACCAAAGTTTTACTATAATTGATATTATTTACCTAAACTTGTCATTTGGCAGAAGCTTTTTAGGGTTGTTTGGGGCCTTGTTTGGCAAATCTAATCAGTCAAATAATTTTGTTTGTTTACAATTTTCAAAAGCGCAAACTGAAATGCGTTGAATTATTGTTTTGTTTGGTAATGTGTGGCTTGTATCTTTCTCTTCAATGATACTTTAAATGTAATGCATTGAATTATTGTTTTGCACAGATAGTTCTGAGGTTCTGGTAATATGTGGCTTTTATCTTTTTCTCAAGTGTAGTAGAATAATGTGAAGCTGTCTTTTGTTTTAATGCTCTCTAGTTTTCGAAAAAGATCCTATACAGTGGCGCTTGGCTGGTCACATTTTTCTAAAACTGATCTAACCATTATAGTTCAAGGGTGAGGTTGATCAAGCAGGACTCGAACCACGTACCTCCTGCATTGGAGGGTGAAACTTTTCTAGCGTCACCGTATTTCCCATACTTATTTGTTTCGATCTCTCTGAATTATAATGCAATATCTTGTAGGTAGTAATGAGTTGTAGAGAGAAGAAAAGCAATCATTGGTTATTGTCTTGTAACTTTTCTGCAGGCCCAAATAGCTGAAGTTGGAAGTGCTAATGGGGAGAACAAGGACCAAGAAATGGAAAATATCATATCATCTGAATTGGTATGTATTTATAGGAGCAAAAGTTCAGTTGCAAATGAGCAAAATTTTATTTTGAAAAACCCCTTTTGATAATTAATATCATTTAGTTCTAGCAATGACTATATTCTAATCTAACATTAAAACTTTTAATGGCTTATTCAAAACTATGGTTTGCGTGCTTCACTTTGGCTCTATATAAGGAAGACTTCTTTTTTTTACAACTCAATACAAATGTTTCAAAACACTTCCAATTTGGACCAATATAGTTGTTAGATTTAGACAGTTTTGATAAGCTTTTATATTGTCTTTGCATTTAATTTGTTTGTTTTTTCGTACAACAGGTAAAACGCCCCACTGACCTGAAGCTGCGCATCAAGCTGCTAAAGCTGTACCTATCCACCAACCGCTGTGACGAGGCCTATGATGTGGCCGTGACATGTGATCTGACCACAGCCTTCATGGGTGATCTCCCCTGGTTTGAATGTCTGTCCGCAGTTTTTAAGGTAGGTCCGGTCTTAAACTTTTCACATTGCATTTTTTTTTTTGGTGTCTATTCCTTTTGTGCACACTATCTTTAGAAATTTAAAGATAAAAATTTTGACTTTTGTTATTTATGATATAGAAGGTGTGCAGATTGATACAAAGAGGTGCACAAGAACATAATGTACAAATTGTGTGCTGTCTGATGGGAAATGCTTAAACAGTCTCACAGAGAAAATTAACCTTAAACAACGGATTAAAAACTGATTGTATTAATATCAGGGGTGTAAATCCTTCAGATTTTCTCTGATTTCAGATTTTCAGGTGCTGCCCCCCCTCCTTAATCTAAAAAAAAAAAAAGAAAGAAAAAGAAAAAGAAAAAAAAAAAATATATATATACACATAATATAGATCTATGTGTTTAATAAATCCATTTCTATTTCGTTGTGTTTTAATATCAGCTGGACCTATAAGAGGGTGTGAGTGATTTATCTAATAAAAACGTCAGCAGTAAGACTGGTACCAAGACTATCATCTTACAATTTTACCTGCTGCCAGACAAGAGGCAGTGCAGTGATATTATTTTTAAGGACACCAACCCAACCAGCAGGGGGCGAAATCAGACAAATAAATTTGTTAACTAATTTGCCAGGTTTCAAAGATATGAGTGAATAATGAGTGTTGCTATAAACACAGACAAAAAGTATGCAGTGGTGCCAGTTTTTTTGTTGTAAATTTTTGAATTTTCGCAAAAAAAAAATATTGGTACGTAAAGTTCAGTATAATTTAGTTAAAATATTTTATACTATAAAATATTTCAAGGAATTGTGTCTTATGATTAAATATTATATATTTTTTAAGAGTAAAAGTTCAGTAAAAATATTTGATCCAGTTGTCATCTCTGACTATGAATATGATCAAGACCTCGTTCATATCAATATATGATCTAACTATTATCGTTGCAGAAATATGGAGATCAGAGCCCAGACACCCAGACGGATACGACATACCGCCAGCATTACCTGCATGTGCTGAGAAACCTGGTCTACTTGAGCCTGTCGATCAAACCACTGGATGTCTGTGTAGATGCTCTGAACAGGTTGGTGGAATTTCTTTTCCAAGTTTTCTAAAACTGCATTCACCTTCCTGAAGGAGAGTCTGACGTTTGCTGTTCTTTCGCAGATTTAAGTGGAAAATTCTGCTGTTTTTTTTTTCAGTTTAAAAAAATCTATTTTACAAGTAAGAAAAGACAAATTGAGAGTCTGTGTGAACTGTATTTTTCTTGTTCTTATCTGCTGCTCACGACTTTATCACTGCTTTCGCTTCTCATTCCCTAGCAGTCTTTTTTGTTAAACAGAGGCAATGTATCTGAATCAGCAGATCTAACTAAAGAACTGGTGCATGCATTGCAAATGAGATTTTGTTTAGTTTTGATTATACCTTAATACTTATTTGGTTACAAGCAAGCTAAAGTTTTCTATGGACTCATTCTCAAATTCTGTACCCCCCCCTTTTTTCTTTTTTTGTGTATATGTGTTTAGTTTTGTTTTCGTTGTTTTAAATTTGTTTCTACACTATATTGAAATTTGAAGGTGCTAATATGCTGGACTGCTCTCCAGGTTTGATCAGCAACTGAAACTGGCAGTCAACATGGGAAACTCCAATGAAGCCTGGGCAGCCATGCTTAAAGAGATGAAAGGCCAGATGTTTTTCTTGGCATCTCTGATTATTCTGAAGAGGGCACAAACAGTATGTGAACACTCCTCATTTATATTTATCTTTAGAAACTTCTTCCATGTTGCATTCGGTTTTCATCTACGGAAAAAAGTGACATATTTTTTTATGTTTTTGTAAATGAATATGTTTTTTTTACAGTTTCTGCAGTTATTTTAATGTTCATATTGTTATGTCTACAGATTTTGCAATTGAAATGTTTTTTTAAACTTTGTTTGTTAAATTTATGAATAGTTTAAGTTAAAGAGTTTTGTTGAATTTTTTGTGGTGTAGTTTAATTCTTGATGATGTATTACTGATGTAATGATTAATGATACTCTCCCCCTTGCAGGGTTCTGTGTCTTGGCCGGAGGCGAACCACCTGAGTGGGGCGTGTATCCTGGCCAGTAAAAGCATCGACCCCCTGGATGCCCAGGCCCCGTGGTTTGTGTCTGCCCCGAACACGCACAAGAAGTTCTACGATTGGTGGCACCAGCAGAGCTACGATCGCCTCTCACAAGTTGGTAAGTTCAATCTGCCTTAGTTGGGGTGGTTGCTTGGCATTCGACCTCAGCACTATGTAGGCTTTATTTTAGACTTGCGTCACAGTAATGCCAATTTTCCATAAATTTATGGATTTTCAGTAAAAGAAATGTAGTTGGCAGTTCATTAAAAAAAACTGTCAATGAGTAATCTTTTTTTTACTCTATATACTATGCTGCTAAGCAAAAAAAGTTCAGTTAAAAAGTCATGCTCCAGTTGGCATCAGTGACGTCAGGCACTTTCAATTCTGCCATAAATAGACAGTGAGGGGATAGCATGACTCCTGTCTCATTGTACAGGGAAATTTGGGTTAAGAACAAGTGTCAAAATCTGTGAACCGGGCTGTATACATTTTTTTCTCTCTCCTATCACCTCAGTCACAACTTACAAACCAAATATATATCACACTTATAAACCAAGTGTATATCAGTGTTCTTTTGTAATCCTCCAGTTAGGCTAGATTAGCCTAGTTCTACTGCAAGCATGGGCTTTGCACAGCATTTGAGAAATACCATAGCCATTTGACACCTCTGATATATTGTTACTGTGCTACAATTTTGGCATAAATCATTTTTGCTACTTTTGAGCTAATCACTAAAAACTGCTCTATTGCCTAATTTATGCTTCATACTGGACACGAGTTTCTAAATAAGATATAGCAAAAATGAATTTGCACACTTAATCTGAATGTTTAGTTTCACTATTCCTATCATACATTACTTGCGTTTTGGCATAAGTCTCACTAAATCCACAGTCACAGCACCCTGAAGATATAATGATATATTGACCAAATGTAACCTTCTCAAACCCACAGGCCACATGCTTGGGCAGCTCTCGGACAGGAAGAAGTGGGAGGACATCACCCAGTGGAGCCTGGCCGTGCGTCGGGACACAATGACTTCCGAAGGTCACCAGCGTGTCTTTGAGCATCTCTACTGCCCGCGGGATGTGAGGGCCCAGGGCGCCAACAGCTTCCTGTACCAGGCCCAGGAGATGGTGGCGGGCCGCGTCAAGGAGAGGGAGCCCTTCACTGAGCAGCACCTGCTGGACATAGACAGAGGTCAGCGGAGTTGTCTCTCTTTTCACTGTCGGCAGTATTGTGGACGGGCACCTATATATTATATAGATGAACTGCATTCTTGAACTTAAACACATATTATATATTGTATATTATAAAACTTATTTTTACATCTTTCAGTTTAAGTTCAAGAATGCAGTTCATTTTGTCACACCTTCTGCTCTGAGTATCTGATAAAGATTATCGTCAGAAAATATCATGAACTGAAAGTTTCTACACTGTCAATCAAGACTTGTGAATCTGTGTTTTTTTGTCAGCTTTTAAGGCTTTTTAAAGCCCACTTTTTACTATGATGTTTTTAAGAAGAAAATGTGCAGCATTTGAACTTCAGAATCTTTCAAAGTAATAAAGATACCCTGTTGGCATCTATTTCCTAATTTACTATCTAGTCTGAATTTTTTACAAAGCAAATCTGGAGACTTTTATGGAAAGATCTTGCTAAAAGGAATGATTGCATAAATTGAATCCTACCTTGATTCATTTGTTATGACATGATCATGATCGGTGTAGTAATTAATATTACTTTTTTCTTTTATAAACATACATCTTAAATATGTGTATCCATAAATTTATGTTTTCTTGTAGCTTTCATGCCTTATGAGCTATGTAACCACAAAAGAAATTACTCTCTAGATGGATGGTAAAGTGAATCTTATTCTTACTCACTGTACTCCTGTCCCATGTCATTCCTGCAGTCGCCTACCAAGTTCACCTGGGAAACCTGAACCACCTGATCTGGCTGTGTTTGCAGCGCTACTTCCCTGACATGGACGCTCAGCCCAACTGTAAGACCACTCTTCATACCTCGCATATATGTGTGTATTATATATCGTTATGCTTCTTATATATGTGTATTATATATAGCGTCACATCGCAACTTCCCTGACATGAAGGCTCAGCCCAACTGTAAGACCACTCTGCATACCTCGAATATATGTGTGCATTATATATAGCGTCATACTTCTTATATATGTGTATTATATATAGCGTCACAGCGCTACTTCCCTGACATGGACGCTCAGCCCAACTGTAAGACCAGTCTTCATATCTCTTATACATGTGTATATAGCGTCATACTTCTTATATATGTGTATTATATATAGCGTCATACTTCTTATATATGTGTATTGTATATATAGCGTCACAGTGTTACAATTTAGGCCAAGGTCCAAGTGATATTTCTTTGTAAAGATCCAGCCAACTAAACTTTCAGATCAAAATGTGGTTGTTTTTTTTTCTTCTTCTCCTTAAATAATTAGAAATCATTTCAGGTTAACCAATCAATTTTGAATTTTAGAACCCCTTTTGAAAAACTTTAATGATGCTAACTTTAGAGAGGGTCAGTCCATACACAGCTAGACTCTCTATGGTCATTTTAGAAAAAAAAAAAAAATTAATTCCATTGCGTAAGATTTTTGAAGGTCAGTACATTTTTGCAAAGAAAATTATACAAAATACCCTTTTGCCTTACCAGACTGAGAAGGAAATTAGATTCAGCCCACCCTTGGAATTATAACGAAATAAAAAAAATTCTACTATCTGCGATAAAGCCAAGTCGCTGATGTGACATTTGAAATCAAACCAATTACTTTTTTTTTTTTTTTTCAATCTGTCCAGATCACTTTTCCCTGATGGAGAATATCCAGTTCAGTGTGAAGAATCTCGAAGACACCGCAGCGGAGAGTCTATCTCAGTTAGACATCCTGGTAAGTCTTCAACCCCCAGCAAGACCTGGAAATGTAATATTCTAGAGAATATTATTATCATCATCACGGTGATAACAATGGACTTTCGGAAAATCATTTATTTTTAGAAAAACGAAACTTTTGAGAATTATGTTGGTTGTTTTTTTTAATTTAGATATTTTAAAAATTTATTTAAAACTTTAAAAATTTTGGCCCAGCCAATTGTTCTTGCTATAGAAAAGATAGAACTGGTTGAAAATTATTCAAAGATTCTTATGGTGGGTCATTGTTATGTTGCTCTTATCTGTTGTATAGACCGTTATGTTAGCAAGGTGATGTTGGGAGTTCTGGGCTTGTCAGGCACAAGTCGCTGATATAAATTTTGAGCTAGAGCCCTCTAAACATAGAAAACTATTCTTTTTTTTTTTCCCCTTTTTCAGTTTCAAATTTAAAAAAATATATATAAATATCTCACTATATCATAGAAAGGGTTCTATTTTTTCCACTCCTGAAAAGAAAGTGGACTGAGACAGGAGTCATAGTATCTCTGCACTGTCCCTCTGTTTGTCAGGAGTTTGTTTGGGACCCTTCCACAATATAGTGCTGACATTGGACGCTAAAGCAAGAAACTCACCTCTAAAAGTTTGATATATCAATGAATCCAAATTTCTGTAAATTTACAGATTTTCAGACTTCCCTAAAACTAAATGTATCAAAGGGTTCTGTCTTGTGATTCAATATGCCAATGTCGATTATTGGAAAAGTTTGAGTTAAAATATGATAAATAAAAGTTTTTTTTAAAGTATTTCAAAAGTTTCAAAAATAACTTATTCCAAAATCTTGGTGCCTTGACATTATATATAATATATATTAGAAAATATAAATATAATTTTTTCCAGTTTGGTATGTAGTTTGATCCTCGTTATGGTAATGCATAAGTAGCATAGGTATAGTAAAAAAGGAAATTATATCCACCATTTATAACCATCATTCCATTGCGTAAGAGACTTTAAAAGAGGATTTTTGAAGGTCAGTACATTTTTGCAAAGAAAATTATACAAAATACCCTTTTGCCTTACCAGACTGAGAAGGAAATTAGATTCAGCCCACCCTTGGAATTATAACGAAATAAAAAAAATTCTACGATCTGCGATATAGCCAAGTTGCTGATGTGACATTTGAAATCAAACCAATTACTTTTGTTTTTCACTTTGTCCAGATCACTTTTCCCTGATGGAGAATATACAGTTCAGTGTGAAGAATCTTGAAGACACCTCCGCGGAAAGTCTGTCTCAGTTAGACATCCTGGTAAGTCTTCAACCCCCAGGAGGGCCTGGAAATGTAATATTCTAGAGAATATTATTATCATCACGGTGATAACAATGGACTTTCGGAAAATCATTTATTTTTAGAAAAACGAAACTGTTAAAAATTGTTTTTTTTGTTGTCTTTTTAATTGAGAAATTTTAACAACTTATTCAATATGCCTTGTTGATTTATTGGAAAAGTTTGAGTTAAAATATGATGGTACAGTTGGTACCACTGATCATTACTTCAAAGTCCAATTCCATCCTCAATATTTTGTGGCAGGTATGTAAATTATCAATATTCCAAAGTCCGGTTCCATGCACACCTAATCCTACTTGTGTCAGGTATTTCTCCTGATGTCTGTGCGCTGTGCCATGGACGATCTATCAGAACACAAACATGGCAGACAGCCTGGGCTGAAAGCTCTGTGATCATATTTCTTAAAGTTTTATCTTGGTACCTCTAAAAATGTGATCATTATCAATATTCCAAAGTCCGAGACCATGCACTTAAGTCAACCCTCAACACACGAGACTGGGCGGGGATACCATGAGACAGGAAAAATGTGATCATTATGAATATTTCAAAGTCCAAGACCATGCGACAGGAGTCATGGTATCCCCGCCCTGTCTCGTGTGTGGCAGCACATAAAATTGTCAGACGTCTGTCTTGGGGCCCGTCCACAATATATAGCCTATATAGTGCTGCTGTTGGACGTTAAACCAACCCAACCCCAACCCCATCTTGGTACCTCTAAAAATGTGATCATTATGAATATTCTAAAGTCCAAGACCATGCACTTAATTAAGTCAACCCTCAATCAACAATGTATACTGCGACAGGTGTTCCTACTGATGTCTGTACGCTGCGCGGCGAGCGTCCTGTCAGAACACAACCTGCGCCACGTAGACAGCCCTGGACGTCCGAGCCTGTTGCCAGTGAGCCTGGCCAAGCCGCTGTGCTCGCCCGAGCAGGAGGAGTGGTGGACAGCGGCCTTCAGGTTCTGCACAAACACCATCAAGTGAGTGGACGCTTGATAAGCTTGTATAGTTTATTTTTATTATTGTTGTTAATATTATTATAATTATTATTATTATTATTATTATCATTATTATTATTATTTTTATTATTATTGTTGTTATTATTTATAAACATCATTATAAACATTCCACTCCTGTCAAACTTATGAATGAATCTACAGATGTGATATATAATTTATTATTATTATTATTATTAATAATAATAATAATAATAATAATAATAATAATAAGTCCCCCTTAAATGTAACTGAAAACATAGGCAGGGAACATCGTGGTGGTCAGCACTAACTCTTTAGGCCACAGCAGGATAAATCTGTGAAACATGAAACATGGTTATTGCTCTGTAAAGCTCAAACCGCTTCCCTAAGCTCCAGAATCTCCATAGTTTGAGGAATCCTCATACCGCTGTAATATCATAATCATCCTAATATTAACCGAAAGATTAAGCCAGTAAAATAACCTAAAGTTAAGTACTGATTTTGCCAGTCAAATGATCCTAATATTAACCGAAAGATGTGCAATATTAACCTAAAGATGGGTAATTCTAACCTAAAGATGTGTAATATTAACCTAAAGATGGGTAGTATTAACCTAAAGATAAGTACTGATTAAGCCAGTTAAATGACCTCATGCTTGGGATCAGTTTTCAAATGCGTTGATTACACGCTAGTTTTCACATTTGGTGAATGTTAGTTCTGAATTCCCCCTCCCGAACACCATTTGCAGATTCCTAAGATGTCAAGGCCATTAGCATCTTTTTGAGAGTGTTCTAGTTTTTCCTCTCTCATTCTTTTCGCAAATGATCGTATTTAATCTCCAGAGATGACTTTGCCCGAATTAGCAGCATTTTATTGAGAGTGTTATAGTTTTTCCTCTCTCTCTAATTCTTGTCGCAAATGATCGTATTTAAATTCCAGAGATGACTTTGCCCGACTTCGACGAGTGTTGGTGCGAGGTCTGGAGACGGTCAGACTTGTGGGATCCCACGGAGTCTCGGCGAAGATGATGTGCCACGTCGCTCGCTCCCTGGACGTCAAGGTAATAGAGAAGTGGTCTTACTTTCTCCCCAATAATGATTTATTATAGTGGTGCTCAATATTATATTTCTAACGGTAACATTTTTCTAAAAAAAAATTCTTTAAAAAATTTATTACAGTGGTGCTCAATATCATATTTCTGAAGGTAACATTTTGCTAAAAAAAATGTTCTTGAAAAAATAAAATGTTCCCAGTTGGTGTCGCCAGTATTTGGTCACTGGACTATTAGGATGTCATTTTGACACCCCAGTTTGTTTTTAATTAACAACAAAAAAAAAAAGCATACCTTTCAATTTTGTTCTTTATATATTATTAAAAAGTGGAAACCAGTGATATGTATCAAAGAGACATCATATTCAATTTCCTTAAGTCTTACACCGTGGTTGCATGTTTCTGGCATATTATTCCTACGACGTTCCAAAAATAACTCTTAAGTGGCAGTTGATATTACAAAAGACAAAATTTAGGTTGGTAGGTCTGTCAGTTTAAGCTGGCAGAAAAATGCTCTCAAAATCTACACTACAGGAAATGAGAAATAGCACTAACATACTCAGTTGTCTCTCCATTCTGTTTTTTCTCTCTCTTCATCAGATTAAAAGCTACCGCTCGGGGCAGCATGGTTGCCGTCGCTCCGCCTACGACTTGAACCAACTGGAGAGCAGGGCTGCGTTTTACTGGGAGAAGGCGAAACTGAACCTCCAGAAGGCCCTACGGTAACTATTGTTAAAAAGCTTAAGTACCCTATGTGCGGGAGAAGTTTAAAATAGACTTGTAAGAAGCTTTTTTGCTATAAAATATGCAGAGAGACATGATGAATCTCTAGTTGGTCATCATCCCCTTCCCCCACCCAACCTCACCCCCTTCAAATGTTGTGGAAGGAATCAAAGTAAAAGTGCTGAAACCTTTTAATTTGCTTCCATCACCATTCTGCCTCCAGGATTCAATACACACCAATGCCAAAGATGAAGTATTATTCCATAAAATATGTAGAGAAACGCTATGAATCTTTAGTCAGTCATCATTTTGTTCCCCTCTAAACTTTTCAATGTGCAAAAAAAAACCAGCATAACAGGGTACTTTGATTTCACCACCCATTCTGCTCTTCCGTCCATCCAGGAATCAACACACCCCCATGCCGAAGAAGCGCATATTCAGGGAAGCGGGTGACATGGACTCGAGCCCCCTGACGCTGAGACCACTAGTGGACGAGGCCGTATTTGCCCTGGCCGTGCACGCCATGAAGACTGACCGCCTGGAGGAGGCCATCAAGGGCTTTGAGAAGCTCAACACGCCCTGGGCAAAGTTCTACAGCGCAAAGGTCAGCGGCAAGGGACACCATAGGACTTACATAAACTTTTTACCCAACTTTGCTTTTCTCTCTCTCTCTCTCTGTCTCTCTCTCTCTTTCTCTCTCTCTCTCTCTCTTTCTCTCTCTCTCTCTCTCTCTTTCTTTCTCTCTCTCTAGTTAAAGCGCATCGCTTTAGTTTGCGAGCTTGAACTGCAGGCTTTAATTTGAGAAACCCATGTAGAGTCTGTGTTTGTGTGTTGCATGTGTCTCTTTGTTGTCTGTACTGTTCCAATATTTTTATGTGGCATTGTAAATATTTGTGATTGTAGGTTTGCATATGGATATTCTTGAAGACTTTTGTAAGTCTATGGATCGAGTCGTGATTAGACGCCCGTGCAGATTCCCGTACTTGTCTTTTTTTGTTTTCACTACAAGCCCAGTTATCGCAAGATCTTTATTTTTGAAAGCGGAGAAACCAACAAAAGTAAACTCGGGGTGCTTGGTATGTTTGTAAAAAAAAATGTTTCTTTTGTTGACCCAGATTTACAAGATCATGTCTGACCGAGAGGCGAGTGAAGAGGGCAACCCAGAGGAGAGCCTGCAGAAACGGAAGGCGTTGGTCACCAGGGCACGCGACTGTTTGTACGACACCATCGATCGGCTGGAGGGAGACAAGGCTCATGTGAGTTTAGCAGTCTTTTCTCTCGCAAATTTGACTCTGCCGTTGTAACTTAATATTTTTATTGAGAAAAAAAACAATAGTTGTGGCTTTTTCTATTGTAAATCAAATACTGCGCTTACATTGTACTGCAGTATTTCAGTTTTTCTTGTTTGTACGACACCATCGATCGGCTGGAGGGAGACAAGGCTCATGTGAGTTTAGCAGTCTTTTCTCTCGCAAATTTGACGCTGTGCATCACTTGGAAAGCTGCCATTGTAGACTCAAATGATATTATGTTATGTAACTAAATATTTTTAATGAGAAAAAAAACTATGGTTGAGGCTTTTTCTATTGTTAATCAAATACTGCACTTACATTGTGCTAGTTTTATCAGTATTCAGTTTTTCTTATATATATATATAACTGTGTATTAAGTTCTAATAATTGATAGTAAAATACACAATCATATATTTTCATAATAAAAAGCTCTAAGCCTAAGTCTGTTTGTAGTAGAGCGCCTAAGTTTATTACATTATTATAAACCACTAAAATTCATTAAAACAATATTTTTTTTCAAAGAATCTTATGTCTCTTTAGACTTCTGTATTCATCTAAGATCAATATTTGTTTGTATCTCAGGAATTGAATGTGCCAGTCTACAAAGAGCTTGACGATCTTGACGTCATCCTGCATGATCTTGAACTGGGTAGGTTCTTGAAGTACGGTATGGCAATGTTGGTGCGATGGTCCAGGGGTAGAACATCGGCTTCCGACGCAAAAGGCCCCGAGTTCGAATCCTGGTTGTTGCGTTTCCCTCTGGTTGGGTCAGAGTCAGTATAATGTGACCGGCTGAGACAGGAGTCATGGTATCCCCGCCCTGTCTCGTGTGTGGCAGCACATAAAATTGTCAGACGTCCGTCTTGGGGCCCGTCCACAATATAGCTTATATAGTGCTGCTGTTGGACGTTAAACCAACCCAACAACCCAACATGGCAATGTTGGTTGGTTGGTTTCTTTAGATCCATTTTCAGTAACTAGGATTATATGGCAAAGTCCCTGGGCTAATGTCTTAACAATGTTACATGCCGCCAAACAGAGACAGAACACCATGCCTACTGTCTCATTCGGTCACATTATACAAAGACACCAACCCAACCAGTAGATGTTGGTCAAATAAATTGTCCATATTGTTCAATGAAACCTGGAAGGTGGGTTGAGGAAGGGCAGAAAAAGTCAGAGAAATATAAAAATTCGATATATAATGTTATGCACCATCACTGTTGGGATAGACTGCACTTATTTACGTCTGAGTAAAAATCCAATTGGCATCAATAATATTTGTGTAACAAATAACTAAGCTGATTTTCAAACATTTCCAGATGAAAGGAATACCAGCCCGAGCCATTCCTTCCACACGCCGATGATTTCCCCGTCGGAGATTCGCAACGGCACCCCAGGGAAGGGGTTCATGGCACACAGCACTCCGCGGCAAAACTTGTTCAGATCTTACGCAACCAATGGGACAGGGCGTTCCAATGACAGCAGGGTAAGAAATTTATTATTACTTCTAAGTGTTTTGTACCCCTGCTTGATTTGAGGCATTTAAAGTGAACATAAAACTTGCAACCAGAATTATATTTTCAACAAAATGGCACAATCACACTTATGCTTCTTGAACATAACTCATATCTTTTAACAAAGAGGAAAATCTTTTGGCGAGATCACTTTCTCAAAACGGGTACACAAGGAGGTATTGTCAGCTTTCACGTGATATTGCAGTCATTGTGGTGTAAAATTTAGGTTTTTGAATTTAACTGTATTGTTTTTGCCTTAAATGAGCCAAAAAAGCAAGCAAATGTAAGTCTTTAAATCAAAGATTTTCTGCCCTGCCCTTTTTATTGTCAATAAGTATAAATTTTTTTTAGGTGTTTTGTTTTTCGTTGATAAGGAGCTTAAAGTTTATAAAATGCATAACTTTGATACAGAGTGCTATGCATAAGAATAGTGTTGTCTAAAAAAAAGTAAAACGTTCAAGGCAGTTCTTGATGTTTTTGCATTCAACTAATTGTCTTCCCCTACCAGAGCCACGTGGAGCCCCATGACGTTGCCGAAGAGGCAGAGATTTCATCCAGCAGTGACCACATTGATGTGACTGCCATCCGCCCCAGACCTTCGCCAGAGAGACTCGACGCCCAGCTGAAGTCTGTCACCTACAGGTAGATCTGGGGGAAGGGGAGTTGAACTGGCTCAAGTGCTAGAGCGTTGGCCTCCCAATCAAGAGGTCCGGGGTTTGAACCATCGGCCAAGAATTCATTTATTCGATTTTGTTCCTTACTGGTTGGCTTTGTGTCGGTATAATGAGACAAGCTGAGACAGGAGTTCAGGTTTGCCTGTACTGTCTTGTTTGTGGCAGCACATAAAATTGTCAGACATTAGTCTTGGGGCCTATTTGTGTTGCAAACTTACAAAATATATATCTATTTTTTGTATTTGTGTCATCTACTAATAAACAAATTTTCTTGGTTAAGTTTTGAATACTTAGAAGAAAGCATAAATGCACAGTCATCATAATGTTTTCAGTGCTTGAATTCAAAGAGGAAAATTAACAAAACATTAACCTGGTTTTGTATTACTTTTTTTTTTTCCAGCCAATCCTCTATGTTTAAGATGGTCCTGGAGCGCAATGACGAGCTGATTGTGATCAACTCTAAACTGATGGAGGAGCTGAGGGAGAACAACAGCCAGCTAAAGACCATGCTCACGGAGAACCAGGGGCTCATGTCAGACCTCAAGGTCAGCCCACTGATAATATTCTTGACTTGTGAAGCGTGACCGGCTGATACAGGAGTCGTGTGTGGCAGCACATAGAATATTCTTTATTTGTGAAGCAACCAGAGTGTCTCTGGCGCACCTCGCAATTTGAACTCAAAACTCAAGTCAGTTTTAATAGTGTGAAATCATTTTTAAGAGCTTGAAAAAATTATAGCTCTATCATTTCTAGAGCTAGAAGGAATTCTTTTTAAAAGTGTAGCAGAGCTTTTTATTGAGACGTTTGGCGGCAGAGCTTGTATCGTGGCGCCTTAAAATGGGAGGTTTGACGGCAGAGCTTTCGTGCTCATTCAAATGTAACTATGATAAAGGTTTTATGAAGATTTTTAACGAACGCCCACAATTTTTTTTTGTTCAAACCTGATTTCTTCTGTTTCAGTCTTTCCTTGGTGAGAACCGTGACATGATGAAACAAATCAAGGTAATCCCATCTTTCTTATGTCAGAGTCAGACTACAATAATAATTGAATTAAAAATATAAATCATATTTGCTTTTACTTTACAGTTACGGTACCAAATTAGATTTTGAATGTTTCTTAAAGAGTACAAAGCCATAGCCATTGTGGATTAAATTATGAATTTTCTACAGTATGGAATGGATATTGATTTTTCTATGTGCTGCGGAGGTCTATACTTCATTTTAAAGATTAACCCTCTGTTATCTCTCTGATTTTACAGGTTTTTAGATCCTAGTGTAGGTGTGTGTTAATTAATCTCATTCTATCAGTATATCATTTGAAAGAGAATTGAATTGGTAATGATGTTCTCAATGTCTGACATGAGTTCTTTTTTTAATACTTAAAACTAATCTCTAATCTCTAGTATCAAAAAAAGGATACTAAATACATGTATGTAACATATTTGAACCTAAAATAAGCTTGGCCATAGATTAGGTTTCAATTAGACTAATTGCGCTACAAATCTGTATTTGCTTTCTCAAAAGTTGGCAGCTATAATTAAAGATGATACGATACAATGACTTTATTAATCCTCAAGGGAAATTTGGCATGGTTTTCAGCATTACATTTTACAATGAACATCATAATATATAAATATAGAAGTGCACACAAGTATACATAAACGCACACTCACACCGACATTTACTCAAAGGTTCTTCAAACAATTCATTATAGGCACATAACTAAACGTTTACATAGTTTACATAGATGAACAGTAGGCTGATCTTTTATGCACGTTCCTTCTCGACTCACAGACAGAACTCGGCGACCTGAAGGCCCAAAAACAGAGACATAATGCAAGTTGACACAGAGGGATACACCATACACTGGATAGTCAGAACTTTGTAGGTAGGAAGGTAGGTTGTTAGGTAGATAGGAATAGGTAGGAAGGTAGGTAGGTAGGTAGGTAGGTAGAATGATGGGAAGGTATGATTCAGCGTGCACGCCTTAATATTTCTGGTGCTAACTATCGATTCTCACTATAACTTATATTTATCATATACATTAAGTTATCAATCAAGTACATGTAGTCAGAAAAAAGGCCGAATAAGCATTCGTATCGAATACGAGGTTCGTTCGTCGAATATCTAATGGTGCTCACGGTTTTATTAATAAGAACAGTTCTTCCCAAGACTACTGAAGACATATATGACACCGCATTAAACCAAGAGACAGTCGGCAGTCTATAATACGATTGGTGTATACAATCACCCGCATTATACACGGAATGCGGGTTAAAGTTTTTAATATTATTGACACACTTCCACCTGCGATAACAACCTAGAGCGGTTTCAAGAGCCTGACTATAGGTGGAAGAATAACTTAACTGCTGTGTCAGAAAATACCCTTAGGTGCCTGAGCACCAGGAAGATAAGTTGGGGATTTAAATTTGAATAGGCCTACACCACAGATGTGGTGTGTCAATTATTATTTCAGTGGTGTGTCAATTATTATTTCATCACCACCACCACCACCACCATCATCATCATCATCATCATTACTATTATTATTATTGTCATTATCATTATTATTATTATTGTTATTATTATTACTATTATTATTATCATCATTATGACAATTATTATTCCTACTTTTCTGTTCTACCCTGACTTCCTCTACTGTCTCTGCCAGGACTGGACGGGCCGAGCCTCTATGGACGGGCCTCCCCCACAGATGAACATGGCCCCGCCAGCCCCCATCCCCCCTCGCATGAGCATGCCGTCTCCGGGGTACTTTGCCTCGGCTTTGAGAGGGCAGTCCTTGCAGTACGCTCAAAACACTCCTCCTCCTACACAGGTTTGTTTTAATCTATAATCCCGCAAAAAATTATTACATACTATTCAATTTCTTTTTAGGTTTTAAGTTGGTCAAGGAGTCTCACACCGCGTGTGCATGTTTCCAGAATTTTATGAAATACTACGAAGTTCCCAAAAATTACCCGTAGTGGCAGCTGACATTACTCTATAAATTAGTACAAACTTGATCCAAGTTCACGCATGTGTGTGTTTTTGTGCATTTTAAATCTGTAACAAAAATGACCATGAACATGTATTTGCTTTTTCACCGTAGATATGTTTTATATTTGTTTCTCTCTGTATATATTGTGACCGGCTGAGACAGGAGTCATGGTATCCCCGCCCTGTCTCGTGTGTGGCAGCACATAAAATTGTCAGACGTCCGTCTTGGGCCCCGTCCACAATATAGCCTAAATAGTGCTGCTGTTGGACGTTAAACCAACCCAACCCAACCCCCTCTCTGTATATACCTGTGTTTTTTTGTTATTTGTGCTAAGCGACTCAAACTCTTTTTTTTCCGCCTGAAGGTGCGTCCACCTCCACTGGGGCCGGGCTTCTTCTCATCTCCGATGACGAGCACGGTGACGTCTGCCACAGCCACCAGCACGCCCTCGCTGTTTGCGGCTCTGACCGGCCAGTCGTCCATCTCTCCGGGTCTCGGCAGCTTCACGATGCCCAACGCTTCAGGTGGAAAAAAATTTGAAAAAATGTTCACTCTTGGTCTTTTTGTGCTAGATATGGTGCATTGGTTTTTAGGTGGTCACATTTTTAGAGGTATCTACGGAACGGCTTTGCTTTTTGTGTGATACAAGGAGCGATATTTTTTAATTTTTTTATTATTATTATTATTATTATTATTATTGTTGTTGTAATTATTATTATCATTATTATTATCATTATTATTATTATTATTATTTTTATTATTATCATTGTCTTTGTTCTTGTTTTTGTTATTATCATTATTATCATCATCATCATTATAATTTAAAAAAATTTTTTTTTAGAAAGTTACGTCACATTTACTCCAATAGTTAACTAAAAATGTCGTGTTGTGATTATTGTGCAATATTATTATTTTTCTCAGGTGTGAAAGTTGAGACTCCATCTGTGCCAGCGGCCACACCAGTGAACCTTGGACCCACCCTCAGTGGTGAGTTAGCCGTGCTAGTGCAGATCAGTTTGTTTGTTGTATATAATTGAGGCAGGTCTTGCTGAGTCAAGAAATACCAGCCCACAGCGCCTTTTTTATTTGGCATACATAACATAGCTGCCAACCAGTATGTATAATATGTATTTAGTACGTATTGACCACATATTTAACCAGTCTTCTATAAGATCTAAGCTTAATCTAGATCTGTTATTTCAAACGATTGATTGTTGTTGCCTGCCGCCAATGTGTTGCAACTCTAGCCAAACTGATGCTACCTTTTATATCTTATCGCAGTTGGTGATTTAAAAAGGTCTTAGATAGCCATAATAGTGTGAGTTGTATAAAAATGTCTCGTTTACCCTCAGTGTTTTTTTTCCTGTTTAAATGGGCAGTATACCCATAGTTTAACAATGACTTTGTATTGAAAAAATTTAATCATCCAGTGTTTCCCGAATTCACGCGTCCAACTGTATTTGAAATGATTGCGTTAAAATTTCCTGTTTGCCTCTCCAGGTTTGAAGAGTTTGTTCCAGTCTAAAGGAGTTCTGGAGCCCAGCAAAGCCAAAGGGGATATTACTGTAAGTTATTTATTTTTGGTTCTTTTGCTTTTTAAAATTTTATTGTTTTGATTGTAACAGCTTTAATGCTAAATAAAAAAAAAAAAATTGCTTTATATTTAGATTGGAAATTTTTGCAATGGCAAGAGAAATTTCCTTAAATGTGTATTGATTTCTACAGAAGGGCAAATGTCCAACTTTGCTATACTTCACAGCAGCGCAAAAACTCTTGTAAATCCACACCTTCAAAATCAATTTGTGTATTAACTCAGCCCTTTCTGTATATATGCGTATAACCAGCCCAATCAGATTTTGTTGCTGTAAGCGCGGCCTGCAAATTCAGTGCTTTTGTTTCTATGTGACTTCAGCTCTCTCTATCTTCATCTTTGCACTGTGGCCCTGGGGTAGAACATTGGCTTGCAACGCAAAAGGTCAGGGTTCGAGCTCTGACGATTTGGCTCCATACTGGTTGAGTCGGTGTCAGTTGAATGTAACCGGCTGAGACAGGAGTCCTGGTATCCCTGCCCTGTTTCGTGTGTGGCAGAACATAAAATTGTCAGACGTCAGTCTTGGGGCCCGTCCACAATATAGCCTAAATAGTGCTGATGTTGGATGTTAAAACCAACCCAACCCAACCCAACCCCAGTCTTGGAGCCTGTCCACAATATAGCCTAAATAGTGCTGATGTTGGATGTTAAAACCAACCCAACCCAACCCAACTCACTCATCTCCATCTTTTGTTTCTACGCGACTTGACCCACCCTCAGCTCCAGCTCACTCTCCTATCTCCATCTTTACAACGCCCCCCCCCCCTCAGATCCTGGTGGACACCAACAGCCGCAGGGCCACCATCCTCATGATGGGCGAGACCAAGGACATCATCTTCCACCACGACATCCAGGGCCTAGTGCTGGAGCCTCAGGCGTCTGCCCTGACAGTCAGCCCGGCCACCGTCGTCACCTGGACGGCCACCAAGATTGGGACGGCCGGGGAGAAAGAGAAAGTCAGTCTGGGCCTCGACACAGTGGCCGTGGCTGCACAGCTCAAAGAGGTCAGTTCACCGAACGGTACTGGGGGGCCCAGGAGTCATGGTATCCTCGCCCTGTCTCGTGTGTGGCAGCATATAAAATTGTTAGACGTCCGTCTTGGAGTCCGTCCACAATATAGCCTATATAGTGCTGCTGTTGGACGTTAAACCAACCCAACCAACCGACGCAGGAGGTCCATAGTTCGAGCTTTGTTTTGGTTGGATAGGTGTCAGTCGACTGACTGAGACAGAGTCATGGTATTTCCTGCACGTAAACTTCTCAGATGTTAGTCTTGTGGCACGTCCACAATATAGCCTATACAGTGCTGAAGCAGAATTCAATGCCTTTAAAAGAAAGGGGGTTGGGAGAGGGTTGCTATAGAAAGAAAACAATAGGAAACGCATGTACAGTTTTTTATATTAAGATATTTAAATGTCTACTAATTTTAACACTTTTGTGGTTCAGGTATGTCCCCTTCTGTAATTCGTATCCTCTTAATTGGAATTCAGAATGAATCCCAAGCAATGCAAGTAAGTAAAACAGAAGACAGATGATCTTTTAAGGTATCGAAAAACGGTATTAAGACTAAATATCACCCTATGCATTAGGCAAAATAAATATTTGAATAGCTAGTAAATCATGCTCTCTTTTATCTTTGTGAACGAGACTGTAATTGTTCAGCCTGTGTCGGATAATGTACATGTGTTTTTCTTCATCTCTGTAGGCTATACAAAGGGCCACAGCATTCAACTACAACAGTACATATATTGAAGTATATTATGGAAGATTACAGAGCAGCATAATTATGCTTTCTTTAGTATTATTTAAAGGCTGCTATGGTCAAAACTTCTAAACTTCCTGATAGATGGACCACACCATTGAAAAATAGTTCTTAGAGCCGGTTCATGACTCATGCTCTCTTTGAGTGAATATTCAACCTCAACAATGTTGAATGAAATGGCCGTGGTTCAACTCTTACATGGGTGCTAATTTCGGAAAAGCCTTGGGTAATTTTTTTGTGTGTTCGTTCCGTGAAAAGACAGTAGACAGACATGTTACTGTTACTATGATTCCTGTTTGTCTTGGTGAGCTTTAGGTAATGAAAGTAATATTTATATGTCACAATGCTATAGTGGATTTGGGGTTTATTTCTCCACGCCAATCTGAACCTTATGTATAACGGGTCGAAGTTTTGTGTTTTCAGGACGATATGTATGATCTGTTATCCTTGGCTTTTAAATTTTATGTTACTTGAGGTTTTGAGTTTAAAGCTGTTTTTTTTTAATTATTATTATTTAATTCCATCAAATCTATGAAAGATCTAATTATTTTTTTTTTAAATTCTAAAGCAGGTGTAGCTGCTGCCACGCCCAAACTGGGCACCCCGAGCGCCACATCCACGCCCATCACTTCCGTGACCGCCCCCGTTACCACGGCCGGAGCCCTGCAGGGCGCCTCCCTCTTCTCCATGCCGAGCCTGGCAGCCTCGTCCTCCGCTAGCGCCGCCAAGCCGACCTTCGGAGGGTTCACCTTCGCCACGGCGCCTGTGGTAGCTCCGGTTGCCGCGATCGCGGCTGAGAAGGTCAAACCAGAGGCCGGTTTGTCAGGTAAGAATGATTTTAATAGTTATGACGTTATGAATGATGATGAAAATTATGATTCTAATAACAAGAAGAATGATTAAATTTAATAGAATTTTTATTAGGCAAAGAGGCCTTTTATGCATAAGTCATGATAATTATAATATTAAAAATAATAATAATATAGCTTCACGATGCCCAACGCTTCAGGTGGGAAAACAATTTTTAAAAAAACTAACTCTTTGCGATTATTGTGCTAGATGTGATGCATTGGTTTTTAGGTGGTCACATTTTTAGAGCAGTCTATGTTAGGGCTTTGATATATAAAGGAGTGATATTTATCATATTTATTACAATTATTATTATTGTCCTTGACTTTGTTTTTGTTCTTGTTGTTACCATTCTCATCATCATCATTATCATGATTATTAATATTATTTTTTCTATTGTTATTGGTAGTGGTGGTGGTGGTGGTGTAGCAGGACGAGAATGAGGAGGATAATAGGACATTTTTTTTTTAAAGTTTTTACATTTTTTCATAGTTAAAAGCCACATTTACCTCAATAGAATATTCTAAAAATTTCAAAACAAATGTGTGAAAATGTCCTTGTCGTGATTATTGTGCAATATTATTATTTTTAATTCTATAATAAGGGCTGAAAATGTAACTGAAATTCTATAATAAGGGCTGAAAATGTTACTAGAAATATTGAGCCAATGTTGAAATGGTGCAATTGTTCCATCAAGCCCGCTTACAGTTTGAAATTTTTCATGATACATGTCTTTTTAGTGGCTAAGTTGGAACTGCATGCAGCAAGGGGACTCATTAAGTGAAATCTCTACACATAATACTTTCAATAACTTGTGTTTCCCTCCAACATTCCAGCGGGTGACAAAGACAGTGCAGCAAAGCCCTTTGCCAACTTTACCCTGACACCATCCGCGACTGTTGGAGGTAAGAGTGTTTAACCTTTTCCCACCACGTCACACACATGCTTTGCACATTGATATGCTCCTGTGTCTTATGCTAGCACATCAGATTTCTTGGCATTGATTTGCACACCTTTCATTTTGAAGTAATAAACATCAAAGCTTTTACCTTTTATACAGGGGGGCGCGGTGGTCCAGGGGTAGAACATCGGCTTCCGACGCAAAAGGCCCCGAGTTTAAATCGTGGCTGTTGCGTTCGGTTCCCTACTGGTTGGGTCGGTGTCAGTATAATGTGACCGGCTGAGACAGGAGTCATGGTATTCCCGCCCGGTCTCGTGTGTGGCAGCACATAAAATTGTCAGACGTTCGTCTTGGGGTCCGTCCACAATATAGCCTATATAGTGCTGCTGTTGGACGTTAAAAGCCAACCCAACCCAACCCAACGCAAAAGAGTTGAAACTCGGAGACTGAACAACAAAAAATCCAAAGTCTAACTCTAACCCTCCCCAACTGTTGCAGGTGCCTCAGCTCTGGGCGCGACTCAAAAGTCGCCACAGGTCGCTAAGAGTCCAGCCAGGGGGGATGACGACCACGTTGAAGAGTACGAGCCGAACGTCGACTTCAAGCCGGTGATAGAACTGCCGGAACTGGTAGAGAAGACCACGGGCGAAGAGAATGAAACAGCGGTGAGAATGGACATTTTTATGGATGAAAAGGTTTTATAGGTGTAGCAAGTTACAATTAGGCCTACACGCTGGACCTGTCTCATCCCATTAATATTTTTAACAAGACATAAGCTGTTTGTTATAAACAAAACAGAACTAATGCACTCAGAAAGTAAGATAAAGTAAAGTTGTTAGCAGGTTCGATTTAATATCGTAAACTTTGGTAATGGGCAGGTTGCCAATGTTTCAAAATTGTCAGACGCCCGTCTTGGAGTCTGTCTACAATATAGCCTATATAGTGCTGCTGTTGGACTTTAAACCAACCCAACCAACCAACCAGCCAATGTGTCTTTCGATTCCCTAGGTAGTAAATTTTTTTTTCCAGGTAGTAAATTTGAGAAACTTATTTGATGGACACCCTGGTTTAGTTGACATCACTTATATAGCCCCCGTATTTTCTGCCAATTGAACCAGCTGTTTGTGGAGCGGTGCCGCCTGTACCGGTTTGACCTTGACACGACGCAGTGGAAGGAGCGCGGGGTCGGCGAGCTGAAGTAAGAGTCGTCGTTCCTGGTCCAGTTCAACCGCATCATCATGAGGAGAGACCAGGTCAGTCAGGCTGCGTTACTCTCAGTGGGAAATTAATTTTAGTTGGCCTCTCACTGTGTCACTGTCTCTATGTCTCTCTGTGTCTCTGTCTATCTGTCTCTTCCCCCCCTTCTGACCTTCCTCATTGATCCAGGCTGCGTTACTCTCAGTGGGAAATTAATTTTAGTTGGTCTCTCAATGTCTCTATGTCTCTCTCTGTCTCTAGGTCTCTGTCTCTCTGTATCTTTCTCTGTCTGTCTGCTGTGTGTCTGTCTACTTCTTCCCCAACATCACATATAATATGAAGAATAAGAATAGTAATGATAATGATAATACTAATAAATTCATTTTTATAACGGTTTCCTTAAACTTAAAGGTAGCTCAAAATTGTTTACAATATAAAAAAAAACATGTAGCATAAGTTCATACTCATACAGAGAGTTTCACCACTCTCATACAAAACAGCAACTTATATCATATCTACTGTACACTGACTATTAAAACCACATCACATATAGTATGAAGAATAAGAATAGTAAAGATAATGATAATATTAATAAATTCATTTATATAACGGTTTCCTTAAAGGTAGCTCAATATAAATAAAAAAACATGTAGCGTAAGTTCACTCATTCAGAGAGTTCTACCACTCTCATACAAAACAGCAACTTATATCATATCTACTGTACACTAACTATTAAAACCATTTCTTACGCGCTCTAGATCTTCAAGCTGTGTGCCAACCACTGCCTCACTGCCGACACTTTATATCTACTGTACACTAACTATTAAAACCATTTCTTACGCGCTCCAGATCTTCAAGCTGTGTGCCAACTACTGCCTCACTGCCTCACTGCCGACACTTTATATCTACTGTACACTAACTATTAAAACCATTTCTTGCACGGTCCAGATCTTCAAGCTGTGTGCCAACCACTGCCTGAGTGCCGACATGAAGCTGACCCCCATGCAGTCGTCAGACCGGGCATGGTGCTACACCGCCATGGACTTTTCCGAGGAGGAGATGAAGCTCGAGCAGCTAGCGGCAAAGTTTAAAAACGCAGAGAAAGCCGAGGCCTTTAAGGAGTGTTTCACAAAATGCTGCCAGCAGCTGAAGGAAGCCGAGTCCAAGAGTCCCAAACCTGTGGCCAAGGGATCTGGTGAGAAGATTCTTACAGCTAATCCGCCCTTTAAGTCAGTATAATGTGACCGGCTGAGACAGGAGTCTTGGTATCCCTGCCCTGTCTCGTGTGTGGCAGCACATAAAATTGTCAGACGTCCGTCTTGGGGTCCGTCCACAATATAGTCTATATAGTGCTGCTGTTGGACGTTAAACCAACCCAACCAACCAACCAACCAACCAACCGCCCTTTAAGTGTCGTGTTTTGTGGCGTCGGCAACCATGCCCCTCTGCACTTCTTGATCCTCTGCTGCTTTTAAGGCCTCTGTCTATTTCCCTAGGATTAGCCATCTTTGTTTGTCTGCATGGAGATGTACTTGTTTGTTAAGACTGCGTTCATTTTCTGGAAAGTCAGTTTTTTGCATATGTGCTATTCTCGATATTTTAGTGCTATTCTTTTCATCACTTGTCAAGTGTTGTCAACGAATAGGGAATGCAGTTTCACAATCGTTATTTAACTTAGAAGCCATTGTTATTATTATAAGCTCTGCCACAGGTTTTAGTAGCTCATCAAGCATTGTGGGACTTCAGTCTTGAGACATTTCACTTCATAGAACTGCACTCCATGGCCAGAAATTAGCTTTTGTTAACTATGATGTAAACTTAAAAGCAGTGATACTAATAATGTTAATAATTTTGGTGGTTAGTAGTAGTTGTGTTAATAATACCAATTGTAATAATTATAGATAATATATTTCTAGACTTACAAAAGTAACACAAAATCATATATATTGTATCAATTTTTCTGTGTTTGTTATAGTTTCATGGCCATAGACTCTCAACAGACTGACCCTCATGACAGAAACACCTGGAGATCTGGTGTGAGATCAGCCATGCGTGCAGCAAGCCAGCTACCTGGAAGGAGGTCCACTGATGTGGATGTTGCCCCAGTACCTGCACGTTAATCAAAATACCGATGATGATGATGATGATGATAATATTGTAATAATTATAGATAATATATTTCTAGACTTACAAAAGTTTTTAAAAAATCATATATATTGTATATATTCATATTCAAACTCATTCTCCAATCATTTTATTTGCAGACGCAGCCAAAGAAAAAGTTCCCAACAAGGACGAAAAGACCAAGACTCAAGAGGCTGCTGCCAAACCACAGCAACCGCTGAAACCGCTCAGCGAGCTTTTCAAGCCTAAAGTCGGCAGCTGGGAGTGCGACGGTTGTATGGTCCGTAACAACGGAGATGTCGAACAATGCCCAGCATGTGGTACCTTGAAGCCCGGCGCAAAACCTGCCGTCGCACAGCAACAGCAAAAACCGCTCAGCGAACTGTTCAAGCCCAAGATCGGCAGCTGGGAGTGCGACGGTTGCATGATCCGCAACAACGGAGATGTCGACCAATGTCCAGCGTGTGGTACCATGAAGCCCGGTGCAAAACCTGCTGCTTCTGCTGGTTCTTCTACAGGGCAGAGCTTCTCGTTTGGTGCTAAACCAGCTGGTAAATTTTTTTTTTTTTGGGAACTTTATCTCTATTGTTTAAATAAAGGAGGGGGGTTGTTGTTGTTAGGGTTGTCTAACTGACTCAAGTGCTAGAGAGTTGTCTCCCCATCTGGGAAGCTCCCCTGTTTGAAACTCACAACCGGTCACTCTTCTACCAGCACTAAGGGATGTCCGTGCCTCCCGATCAGGTAACCATGATGACTCTCGTAGCACCGCTAGACGGGAGTCTCTCATTGGCCGAAATGACTTTCTTCAGGTTCATCATCATCTTATCTAGGTCATAGTCATCATATTTCATATAGTGATTGTGGTTGAATGCCATACGTCCAAAGAAATGCATCTTTCTCATACATATTGTGTGTGAGTGCGCGTAATTTCTTTCTTTTTCACTTTCACTCTTACCAAAACTAACATTCCTTCTCTCGTGGGATAAAAGGCGTTTCACTCAAGCAGTGATACAACCACATCTCAAAAGTTGATATCTCCTGCGACTTTTTTGTTTTAACAGTTGCATGCCAGCCATCCAATCTATAACTTCTTTGTGATTATATATTACATTGTACGTAAAATGTGATTCCATATTTTTAAAAAGTGTTATGCTTTTTTTTTCAGCTCCTGTTGGAGGCGGAACGGGCTTTAGCTTTGGTACTAAAACAGGTATATATATATATAGACTATTTTATGCATCTGCCATATTTTGAATCGGGGACGAGTCAAAATTTTAGGTTAACTTTTAAAGTTATTTACAAAGTGTTAAAAAGCATCTAATGCGCTTAAAAAGTGAAACAAAATTATATTTATTACTTATAGAATTGAAGATCATCTTTTTCATTTAAAAATTTTTATATTGAGATAACTAATACAAAAGAGATTTATTGCAGTGTAAAGAATACAAGTTCTAATTTTGTTTTCCTTTAGTTGATTAAAAAGAAATTAGCGTATTTAAATTTTAACTTCTCCTGACATAAATGCTGGTTTAACAAACTCATTGGTATGGCAATATCAAAATGGTATGTCTTTCCAAGCCTAGTTCCGATATACAGCAGAATCCACTCAAGATAAACCCTGAATGACATTAAATATGGCTTCATTTAAACTGTTTATGGGGAAAAAAGTTGTGGTTTTTAATTTTACAGCCACTGTTTCCTACAAAAGTGCAGTTGGTCCCCATGCTCTTGACAGAGTGTTGGAGAACTAAAAGTTAGGGTCCTGATTGTACTAGGCAAAGAAAATTTGTGATGTAGATTGCCATTACTTTCCTCTCTGCTTTTTAAAGATCCTCAGCTACCCATTCCGTCATGGATGACAGTTTCTGTTTATTGTAAACTTGGGATAAATAAAAAACTATTAGGCTGTCCCCAAAAAGAGGTTTACCGTAGGGGGGGGGGGGGGGGGGAACATTCTATGTACCTATCTACCTGGGGGGCGCGGTGGTCCAGGGGTAGAACATCGGCTTCCGACGCAAAAGGTCCCGAGTTCGAATCCTGGCTGTTACGTTCCCTTCTGGTTGGGTCGGTGTCAGTTTAATGTGACCGGCTGAGACAGGAGTCATGGTATCCCCGTCCTGTCTCGTGTGTGTCAGCACATAAAATTTTCAGATGTCTGTCTTGGGTTCCGTTCACAATATAGCCTATATAGTGCTGCTGTTGGACGTTAAACCAACCAACCAACCAACCCTGAGAGGATTCCACTTAAGAATTTCTCGTCGTCTTTCAGGCACAGGCTTCACGTTTGGCGCACCAGCCACGACCACGGCTGCTTCGGGCACAGGGTTTGTGTTCGGAGGTCCTCCAGCCTCAGCCAGCACTGCTCCCTCCACAGACTTCAAGTTTGGTCAGAAGCCAACAACCGCAACAACCTCAACCACAGCTACAACTGCCGCCTCAAGTGGAACCGGCGGTTTCAAGTTTGGGGCCCCGTCGCAGAGCACGGCTACGGTTACAGCCGCCTCG
The DNA here is from genome assembly GCA_003991915.1 of Elysia chlorotica. Classification (NCBI taxonomy): domain Eukaryota; kingdom Metazoa; phylum Mollusca; class Gastropoda; family Plakobranchidae; genus Elysia; species Elysia chlorotica. The sequence continues at coordinate 95,188 of RQTK01000207.1, read as the reverse complement.
AGCAGCCCTGCTCCGTCAGGATTCAAGTTTGGCGCCCCACCAACACAGTCTCAGAGTACTGCTGCTGTAACTCCAGCTGCAACAACAACAACAACGTCGGCAACAAAGGGGGCTCCTGTGTCGGAAGGATTCCGGTTTGGTGCTCCCCCTCCTCAGAACAAAGCGGGACCTGAAGGGTTTGCGTTCAAACCTCAGTCTGTGCCTGCTGCGACGACAACCACAGCCAGTACCGCCCCGTCTAGCTCAAGCTCTGGGTTTTCGTTCAAGCTGCCTGCAGCTATCTCTGGTAAGTCTGGGCGTAACCTTTTCACCTCAATGATTTGCGGCCTGCTTCTTATGTGCACAGTATTTGGCGATTTACGGCCTGCTTCTTATGTGCGCAGTATTTCGCGGAGTTTCAAAAAGATCAATACAAAGAGATGCTAGCATAAATTTTTAAAAATACAAACATAATAATACATTACAATTTTAATACATTACAATTAATAAGTTTTGTAATGTTATACAGTAACACTAAGTAACCATATATATGAATAAATATACATGAAATTTATCTGTAAATCTCATGCAATTAATAATCTTTACAGTAACACTAAGTAACCATATATATGAATAAATATACATGAAATTTATCTCTAAATCCCATGCAATTAATAATCTTACATAAACAAATATACATAATTTGATAAATATTAATCTGCAAATTTTATACTATAGATAACCTCATAGGAAGAAAAAAAATTATCTGACATGATAAATTATCTTCAGTGATTAACAAAAAAAAGTTTTTTCTCCACAGCAACAACAACAACAACAGCGTCCAGTGCTGATCCAGTGAAGCCGTCACTGTTCTCCTTCTCCACGAAACCAGCGGCCGGTACAACATCCAGCTCTGGAGAGGACAGCAGCAAGCCGTTCAGCAATCCGTGTGCCGGGTCTAGTGGACTCCTGGCCAAGCTGCTCACCTCCGAGGGGGACTCGACTGCACAGCCAAAGCCATCGGCCCAGCCAGAGGCTCCGAAACCGTCAGGTTCGTACTTTACGTGCGCTGCTACTGGTTGGGTCAGTGTCAGTATAGTGTGACCGGCTGAGGCAGGAGTCATGGTATCCGCGCCTTGTCTCGTGTGTGGCAGCACATAAAATTGTTAGACGTCCGTCTTGGGGCCCGTCTACAATGTAGGCTATATAGTGCTGCTGTTGGACGTTAAACCAACCCAACAACAACAACAACGTAGCACAAAGTTCAAGAAATCCTTATTAAAAAATCCAGTGTCTGCTATGTCCTACACAATAATCATGATTCATTCAGGTTTTCACAATGCTAGGGATACTAGTTTTAACAATCGTAAATATCTTTAGATTTAGCAAGTTAATCAGTTTAGCAAACATGATTCATTCAGGTTTTCACAATGCTAGGGATACCAGTTCTAACAATCGTAAATATCTTTAGATTTGGCAAGTTAATCAGTTTAGCAAACATGATTCATTCAGGTTTTCACAATGCTAGGGATAGCAGTTTTAACAATCGTAAGTGTCTTTAGATTTCGCATGTTGAAGTGGGGGAGAAAAGGCAAGTTAATCAGTTTAGCAAACTCTAGCTACTCCGTGGACTTACTCGCCTTTCTTTCTACCAGTTGTGTTCAGCAGGCTGCAGGATTTTGTGTCAGTGAAAATTGTGTCTTTTTCATTATGGATTTCTACAGACTTCTTAGTCGGATGTTGTTTAAAGTTATATATTCTTAAAGGTTAAACGACAAGCTTTTTTTAGTGATCTTAATATGCTATATTTTAATACTTTATATTTCTATGCAATCTTTTGCTTTCTTTAAAAGTCATTTTAGGGAATTGTGTATGTAAATGTTTCTTTTTAACACTTTTGTGATTATGTTTAAAATTGCTTTTAAGCGCTTTGTGCTTTTTGAAGGGAAAGCGCTCAATAAATAAATATTATTATTATTATTATTATTATTATTATTATTATTATTATTATTATTATTATTATTATAAATATTATTATTATTATTA
>RQTK01000207.1:58201-92172 GCA_003991915.1 Elysia chlorotica | reverse complement strand
TAATAATAATAATAATAATAATAATAATAACAATAATAATGATGATAATAATAATAATAATAATAATAATAATAATAATAATAATAATAATAACTACAATAATAAAAACAACAATAATAATAATAATAACAAGAGAACTCACCAAGAAGACAAGGATCTTGATGAGGAGGGACCAGGTGAAGATAAAAATATAGTCTTAATAATAATAATGACAACAACAACAACAAATACAACAAACTCACCGGTGATGATATGTGCATTGTTGTCCGTTTCCTTGACCCCTTAGATCCTGAAGATTTGCTGTAACCACTTCATCAACCCAAACCTGAGCCTGCAGCCCATGGCGAAGACTGAGGGCAAGGCCTGGGTCTGGTACGCCCTCGACTTCTCAGAGGAGGAGGGCAAGATGGAGCAGCTAGCACTCAGGTGAGAGAGAGACAGACAGACAGACAGACAAACAGACAGAGAGAGAGAGGGAGGGGGCATGTTTTTTTTTTCCCAGGGATGTCCGCAAAAGTTTAAAACTTATTAGGTTATTTCTTTACTTTTTTTCCTTAGACTAAATCCTACATCAGAAAAAAAAAGTTTTGTAAATAAAAGTGGAGTTGTCTAGAGTAAAAATGATAGAGAACTAGTTTTATGTCTTCTTTGATTTCCTGAATAATGCTAAATGAATTTCCTGAAGAATGCTATATGAATTTAAGAATTTGAATCGTGTATTATTTCTGTATTAGAAACAATTTTCCTTTCTTTTGTTGTTTCATCAGATTCAAGACTGCAGAGATTGCTAACAATTTCAAAACTGTGTTTGACAAATGCCGCGAGTCCTTCAAAGAAAGTCCGGCGAAAACAGAAGAACCAGACAGAGGCAATGTAGCGGGAGTGAAGAAAGAACTCTTTAAATGTGAGACACACAAAAGTACCGACTTTTTAAATTATTTCATCTTTCTACAAAGTTTTTAATTGTAGCCGCATCCATTTTGAGGAAGTAGAATGAGAGCATAGAAGAACATACTTTTTTTTCTCTCAATTTGGTGAGAACATTTTCATTTTTGTTTTAGGACATTAGAGATATTTATACATATGTGGAAAGAAGAGATCAACCTTTCTTTCTTTTTACTGTGAATACGAGAGGAATAATGTTATTGCTATTGTTTTGTGGCTTCTTCTTAATTTTTCTTTACTTTGTGACAAAGATTTATGCAAGATCTCACTGTTAAAAGAACCAAAAATTTGAACCAAAGAAGCGGCGAGAAAATATTCCATGTCTATCTAGAATAAAATCACACATGGCTTTAAACCACTGGAAGTTACAACAAATACACCAAGGACAAGACTTTTGATAAGTACACTCATACTTGATTCAAACCCTGCACCGAACTATCTCTTCCAGCTGGCGACAGTGTAGGCTCCACAGCCTCTGACAGCGATGATGTGATATTTCTGAGGGAAGAGAAACCTACTGCCGAGCAAGTCGCGAAGGCCCGCAAATTTCTCCTGCCCGACTGTTTCTACCTGTATGAGAGCAAGCCCCCCTGCCCTGGGTGCATTGGCTGCACTGATGGAGAGTATGACCCTCGCCAAAGGGAACCCGCGTTCAAATCTCCCAAAGGTTAGTTATTATTTCAAACAAAAACTTTGGAATTACCGGTACACTTGAAGAAATCATAAAATACATTCCTGATTTTAGATTTTGAGGAGAGTCTAAATAGGCAGAATTTAGTGTTGAACCCATTATACTTTTGTGAGTGCCTCTTTTAATGTCCTTTTTCAATATTTATAATAAGGTAGTAGAGATTCTAGATAAAGGAATTATAACAGTCTTAATGTGTTTTACTTTCATTTTTAAAAGCTTATAGATAAAATTGGCAGGTGCACAGATTAATGTTAGCCTCTAGTTACCATATTCATTTTCTTTTACTTTTCTTTTTTTTTATTTTCTTTTCTATAAAAGAACCGCCCAAGCCAGTGCAATCTCCATTGATCAGCTCGGGGACTGCGAAATCCGCGAATTTCAAGTTGAGCAGCATTGATTCCACCAGCCGACTGCTGTTTGGATCACCCGCATCCACCACTAGCCAGCCCACGTTTGCTTCCGTTGCAGCAGCCAACCTTCCGGACTTTTCCAAGCTGACGTCCGATCCCAAGCCGGATGAGAAGAAAAGCAACACGTCTGCTGCGTCTGGCGGGTTTGTGTTTGGGTCGAAGGCCTCGGTGGATTTCTCCAGCCTTGCCGCAACTGGAGGGAGTGGAGAGTATGCCTGGAAGAAAAGTGAGTTGGGTTTTGTTTGTTGGCGGGTGGATGGGGTCACCAACACCAACTCTCTTTCTCTCTCTCTCTCTCTCTCTCTCTGTCTTTTTGTCTGTCTGTCTCTCTCTCTCTCTCCATCTCTCTCTCTCTCTCTCTCTCTCTCTCTCTCTCTCTCTCTCTCTCTCTCTCTCTCTCTCTCTAATACATACATACAATTACAGAATTAGAATACATACAAAAACTTTTCAACTATTTTCATTCATATGTATATATATGCTTGGGGTATTTTTGTGCCCCCTGATTTACGTACAGGGTTATTAACGCTACTGCCTCTGCTGTTTCTCTCCCCTTGCTACAGCCGACTCATCAGGCCCGTTTGCGTTTGCCGGTGCCGGCCAGAAGCTGTTTGGTAAAGGCGGAGGAGGGGGCGGGGACCACGACGGTGCTGGAGACGATGGCCAGGTGGCGCCCAGCGAGGATATCCACTTTGAACCGGTCGTGCCCCTGCCTGACTTGGTGCAAGTGAAAACTGGTAAGAATACCTCACAAGTGAAAGATGTGTTATTTTGACATTAACGTATAAACATATATACGAGTCGGTCGTCCCCCTGCCTGATTTGGTGCAGGTGAAAACGGGTAAGAATATCTCACAAGTGACACATGTGTTATTTTGACATGAACATATTTACGTATACATGTATCAATTTGTTTGTTAGGTCAGTATCTCTCTCATGGTGAAGAGAGGCAGAGATTACTTTCTATGCTGAATTATTTATTTCTGTTACAATTGGGATTTAGACCATAACAAATCTTTGGGAATTGAGCGATGACTTTCTATGCTGAATTATTTATTTCTATTACAATTGGGATGTAGATGATAACAAATCTTTGGGAATTTAGCCCGAATTCTGTGTTTCTGGGATATCATATTATAAATGTATATCTACGCAAATTCTTATTTCTTATTCCAATTTTTAATGTAAATTGTATTTATTTGTTCCCAACGGGTTGTGTTTTTGGGCGTGTCATTTTAAAATTCTCCCTTGAGGGATTAATAAAGTATTGTCTGCCAAATTAAAATCTCTCCTTGAGGGGTTAATAAAGTATTGTCTGCCATATTAAAATCTCCCCTTGAGGGGTTAATAAAGTATTGTCTGCCATATTAAAATTTACCCTTGAGGGGTTAATAAAGTGTCGTCTGCCGTATTAAAATTTCTCTTTGAGGAATTAATAAAGTGTCGTCTGCCGTATTAAAATCTCTCTTTGAGGGATTAATAAAGTATTGTCTGCCAAATTAAAATTTCCCATTGAAGGATTCATAAAATATAACTGTATCTAATCTTATCTGGAAGGATTAATAAAGTAAATTACTGTATGTAATCTTCGTATCTAATCTTATCTGAAGGGATTAATAAAGTAAATTATAAAATATAACCGTATCTAATCTTATCTGGGAGGATTAATGAAGTAAATTACCATATCTAATCTTCGTATCTAAACTTCTCTGTAAGGATTAATAAAGTAAATTACCATATCTAATCTCATCTTGAGCGATTGACACATTCTTACTATATGCTATGTTTTTCCCCACAGGTGAGGAAGACTGGAAGACTCTGTTTGCGCAGCGCTCGAAGCTCTACAAGTTTGACAAGAACCTCATGCAGTGGAAGGAACGTGGCATCGGAGAGATCAAGATTATGCAGCACAACACACAGAGTGAGTTGGTACTTAGATATGGGAGAAGCAAGCTGGCTTTGTGATTTTAGATATGGGAGAAGCAAGCTGGCTTTGTTGGTTTAACGTCCAACGTCGGCACTATAGAGGCAATAATGTGGACAGGCCCCATGACTCCTGTCTCAGCCGATCACATTATACTAACACCGACGCAAGCTGGTTTTGTGATTTTAGATATGGGGGAAGAAGGCTGGTTTTGTGATTGTGTACAATGGCACTTCAAATGGATACAGGGGAGGGGGGCAAGGGGGACTGTTGCCAGTGGAAGAGCATTGGTCTCACAATCGGGAGGTCCCTGATTCGAGTTGGGTGGGAGTCGTGGTATCCCCGCACTGTCTCTCTGCATTTGTTAGTCTTGGGAACCTGTAAGTCTTTATAGTGCTGACATTGGACGCGCCTAGACAACAAACTCTTCTCTGTCAATTGATCTAGCGTATAGGGCACGTAGCCAATATATTGCTGACATTGGACGCTAAGCGACAAACTCTAACTCTAACTCCCACCTCTCTCCCCCAGCTATTTTCTGGGTGATCCTGCGTTGAGAACAGAGAGTCCATTTTATCACATTTCTAACATTAAAAGTGGTCGCTCTCAAAGATAGACCAAGATAACACTGACCCACCATAAGAATATTATTAGATATTAGAATAAATCCCTATCAATCTGTTCTATAACAATAAAAATTGGCTGGACCAAATTATTGAATTTTTATTTTAAAATCACCAACATCTGACAAACAAAACAATGTTTGACTGTTTTTTCTTTTTCTTTTTATTTTCTTCAAAACTACTGATTTTGAGATTCACCATGATGTTAGAAATGTGACAGATGATGCTAAGCAATCTTTTCACCTCTCTCCCCCCAGTCACATAGCCGTTACCGTGCTGACATGCCGTAAAACAAACTCACTCCCTCACTCACTCACCCACGCCGTCACGTAGCCGTTACTGTGCCGACGTGCCGTAAAACACACTCACTCACTCACTCTCTTCCCCCAGTCACATAGCCGTAAAACAAACAAACTCACTCACTCACTCACTCACTCACTCTCTCCCCCCAGTCACATAGCCGTAAAACAAACTCACTCACTCACTCACTCACTCACTCATTCTCTCCCCCCAGTCACATAGCCGTAAAACAAACAAACTCACTCACTCACTCACTCACTCACTCTCTCCCCCCAGTCACATAACCATGCTGACGTGCCATAAAACAAACTCACTCACTCACTCTCCCCCCCAGTCATGTACCGCGTGATCCAGCGGCGCGAGCAGGTGCTGAAGGTGGCCTGCAACCACCTGATCTCGCCCGACATGAAGCTCAGCCCGATGTCCACGGCCGAGACCGCCTGGTGCTGGACGGCCACAGACTTCACCGAGGCCGAGTCGAGCGTGGAGCAGTTCGCCATCAAGTTCAAGGTACGCTGGGCGTTTGATAATCCGACGATCACTCAAAAATCAAGTTCAAGGTAGGCTGGGGGTTTTATAAGCCCACGATTAGTCAAAAATCAAGTTCAAGGTACGCTGGGCGTTTGATAATCCGACGATCAGTCAAAAATCAAGTTCAAGGTACGCTGGGTTTTTGATAATCCCACGATTATAAAACCCCCAGCCTACCTTGAACTTGATTTTTGAGTGATCGTCGGATTATCAAACCCCCAGCGTACCTTGAACTTGATGGCGAACTGCTCCACGCTCGACTCGGCCTCGGTGAAGTCTGTGGCGGTCCAGCACCAGGCAGTCTCGGCGGTGGACATCGGGCTGAGCTTCATGTCGGGCGAGATCAGGTGGTTGCAGGCCACCTTCAGCACCTGCTCGCGCCGCTGGATCACGCGGTACATGACTGGAGGGGAGGAGAGAGTGTGAGTGAGTTTGTGAGTGAGTGAATTTGTTTTACGGCTATGTGACTGGGGGAGAGTGAGTGAGTGAGTGAGTTTGTATGTATGTGACTGGGGGAGAGAGTGAGTGAGTGAGTGAGTTTGTATGTATGTGACTGGGGGTGATTAGTCAAAAATCAAGTTCAAGGTAGTCTGGGGGTTTGATAATCCCACGATGAGTCAGAAAACATTTTGTCCCCTGACCTACTGTATACTACGCTGACGCTTAAAAACCCAGCCCTATATTGTGACATTTTCAAAAGAATTCTTATTGTTAATTCGGATCAGAACTAAATAAAAAATAATTTCACAAGAAAAGTTGAGGATTTTATGTAATTTTCATTTTCTCAAATCATGATGTTAGAGTAATTAAAGTTTCAAAGATATACATTTAAAAAAATAATTATTTTCTTTCACTTAAATTGATTAATTAAGCGTGAAATCTTCATCGCATTTGATTTTTACAAAAGAGCAGTAATAAATACATTGTTACGTTTGGTTTTTCCCAGAACAAAGAGTTGGCTCAGGAATTTAAAGATGTATTTGAGAAGTGCCAAGAGATATTAAGGACCAGCAGTGGACGTAAGTATATTCTCTTCTTCTTCTTCTTCTTCTTCTTCTTCTTCTTCTTCTTCTTCTTCTTCTTCTTCTTCTTCTTCCTCTTCTTCTTCTTCTTCTTCTTCTTCTTCTTCTTCTTCTTCTTCTTCTTCTTCTTCTTCTTCTTCTTCTTCTTCCATCTGACACTCCAGGGTTAAGGGCTCCTCAGCTTTTTACAAACTATCTTTAAAAGTGGCAAGGTCTAAAGAGTTCTTTATGGGACCAGGACTCAAAAAACTATATTTACAAATTAAGGTAAAAAAACGTGTATATCTGTTTTTGTGCCATCTCGTCATGGGCAGCTTTTTAAATGCACACTACTTTTGCGGCAGTTACTATGCTCTTTAGTCTTAGAATTTTGATAACCTTGCCATCTCTCTTTACCTGTACAGCTAAAATAATGTCTTATACATATTGAAATATTTCAGGTTTACTATTTCTGTCACTTGCCATGATTACTCTGTTTTCCCGTTGAGCTAAATGTTTTTTACGTCTTCAATCATTACAGGTTCAAATTCTCTCTTACTTGTCATTCTTACCCTTTCTTCCTGTGCGGGGTGCAGTGGCCCAGGGGTAGAACATCGGCTTCCGACGCAAAAGGTCCCTAGTTCGAATCCTGGCTGTTGCGTTCCCTACTGGTTGGGTCGGTGTCAGTATTATCATTAAATGTGACCGCCTGAGACAGGAGTTATAGTATCCCCGCCCTGTCTCGTGTGTGGGAGCATAAAATTGTCAGACGTCCGTCTTGGGGTCCGTCCACAATATAGCCTATATAGTGCTGCTGTTGAACGTTAAACCAGCCCAACCCCCAACCCCTGTTCATCTAAATGTTTTTTTTTACGTCTTTAAACATTTCAGGTTCAAAATCTCTGTTACTTGTCATGCTTACTCTTTTTTTTCCTGTACAGCTAAACATATTTTTACATCTTCAAACATTTCAGGCTCAGAGGGGGCTTCCAACGCTCAACCTGCGACTGGTGAGGCAGAGGTAAAGGAGGAAAGTGCAGAGGATGTGGACGATGACTATGAAGATGATGACGATGAGGATGATGATGAAGACGACGAAGAGGATGATGATGAGGAGGAAGAGGAAGAAGTGTTCTTTGAGAAGCGGACCACCCTCAGTCACTTTCATTCAGGATCATGGCAGGTTGGTGCATAGTGTTTCTCTCTCTCTCTCTCTCTCTCTCTCTCTCTCTCTCTCTCTCTCTGTCTCTCTCTCTCTCTCCTCTCTCTCTCTCTCTCTCTCTCTCTCTCTCTCTGGGGATGACTCACAATAAACCCTAACTGCTGACATCAGATGTACTTAAATAAATAAACACACAAACCAACATGTCTATGCTGTTTATTTTAACTTTATTAAATCAATGCATTAAAAAAAAATTTTCTCTTCATTTTCAGAGCCTGGGCACGGGTACACTAGTGGTGACCTACAACGACGACCTTGGAGGATACAACATCCGCTTCAAGGCCGACTCGGGCGAGTCTCTGTGTAATCACGTCATCACACGAGAGCTTTTTGTCACCTGGTGAGCTTTACAACACTATTTTTTTTCTTGTTGTTATTGGTTTTTTTTTACACTTTGTAAGCTAAGATCTGCTTTGTTCTATCTCCAATGGAAATACTAAGGAGACGGTACAAAGCAGTTCTGCAGCGTGGACTTGATGAGCACTGCGACAGTTTAAGTATTTCAATAGGTAGAAAAATGAGGGTTTTTCGTTGTTGTTGTTGTTTTTACACACAGCATGCACTGTTAGTTTTGTTGAATCTGTTAAGTACATTATGCATGTTTTTTTGTTGTTTTGTTTCTAAAATCTATGTGGGAAAGTTAATACTCCTCCTTATCATAGAAAATGTTTTTTGTTGGGTTTTTTTTTATGTATAAAAAACAAATAAAATAATTATAATTAAAAAAAAAGAAAAACTAAAAATATTGCACCTTTTTTACCTTGGTATTTGTGATTTAACATTTTTTTTAACATCCTCTCATAAGTTCACTGTCCATGTGGATACATGGTTATGCGTCCTAGTCTCTCCTTGGGCCCATCCACAATAAAGCCTCTATAGTGCATCATCAAACAAACAAGCAAGCAAGTTCTATAATGTCATTGTAAGATCTGTTTTCATGCAATGAAGGTTGTTTGTTCTTGCCCTGACCCCCAGCAACGCCAAGGCGAGGTCCTGCGAGTGGAAGCCGATCGACTACGTGACGGACGAGCCCGTTAGGAGACACTTTGCCGCCAGTTTCAGCTCTACCCCGGCCGCAAACGAGTTCAAAGAAATCTTTGATCAGGTCATTAGTGCTCTCGTGTTTGTTTATCGTCACAATACAATTGTCTCTCTGAACATTTTGAAAATTAGTAGTTTGATTTAAAAAATTTAAAAAAAGAAAGAAACTTTAAAATTGTCAGGTTTTTTGTTTTGTTTTTGTTTTTTTATGTAGGCGATTTAAAAATTACAATTATAAAAACTTGGCCCAGATGGTTTTTCTTTTTATAGACAGATAGATGAGGAATCATTCAAAGATTCTTATGGTGCGTCAGTGTTATTTTGGTGTATCTGTGAGATAAACAATTATGTTGGAAACATGACTGTATTGTATCTGGGATGTATATATTTTTTTGCGGCAAATTACTGATATGTTGGCTAATAAATAGGTTTATCAACCATTCAAGCACTGTTACTTAGAAGACTTTTAATTGTTCTCTTAAAATTATTTCCCTAAGAGGAAGAGAGGCTGTGTGGTGTTGAAAATATCTTTATTAAAAAAAAAAAAAAAAAAAAAGTTTTGTATTATTGTATATTTGTAAAGTTAAAAGATAATCTAAATACTAGCTTTATGAAGTCATTGATTGTGTCTAAGCAAAATTTTCTTTCCTTTTTTTAACAGGGCCGTCAGCTCGCTGTTGACGCGGAGCTTTCAGAGAACCTGCCTAATGAGATTGAGGTCCCGGAGGTGTTTTCTACAGGGGAGCCGACCCACTGAGGTAAGCTCTCCTCTGGTTATTTTTGTTGTTGTTGTTATTGTATTGTTCACTGACGCTGAGACAGGAGTCATGGTATCGTCGCCCTGTCTTGTGTGCGGCAGCACATAAAATTGTCAGATGTTCATCTTGGGGCCCGTCCAATATAGCCTATATAGTGCTGATGTTGGACGTTAAACCAACCCAACAACAACAACTCTCCCATATCCCACATAGCCTATATAGTGCTGATGTTGGACGTTAAACCAACCCAACAACAACATCAACTGGCGCCAATTTTTCTGTAAATTTTACTTCTTACGTTGTGAATTGCCAATTTGGAGCCATTGTATTTGATATAACATGGACCATAAAAATCGTGTTCTAATGCAAAAGGAAAGTACAAAAAGTGGATGGAAACCTTCTCAAACTGATTCAGAAGCATGGTTTGGAATGACCTTTGTTGAAATAAGGTTTGGGTGCGATTCTTTAGGTGAATAACTCAGCTAATGTTTGTAGTCAGGTGTTGTGTATAAATACCTTAGAACGAGAAGAATCGCAGGTCGATGGTATTGAGTTAAGCAACAAAACTTACCAATACAAAAAAAATGTTCTTCCCTTTCAGACCAAAGACATTAAAAAAATGAGATATGCACATCAGAAGGGGATACTCGGAGAGCGAAACAAATATGGAGAAGCAGTTGGAGATGAAATTATGTTTTAATCTTTGACTGTATGACTTTTTTGTTCTGGTTTCATTACGTTTATAAATGCCAAGAGTATGTTTATCACTAATATGTCTTGATTGTTTTTATCCACAATATTCGAAATTGATCCCCATGTTTAATGTATGTTGCTTCACTGTTATGCACCAACCAAAAAAGAAAAAAATAGAAGAATGAAGAAAGAAAATCGATACAGAAAAGAAAGTTAAGCTTTTTTGGAAAGTAATGAACTTATACCTGTCATTTGAACTTGATCATTTCAATTACATTAATTGGTTATTGTGTTTTTTTTGGGTTTTTTTTGTGTGCTTCTAATTATTGATATAAGTTGAAGCTCAAGACAAGGAATTTTCTTTATGAAGATTTCGTCAAACAACTAGCCAGGTGTTCCATTGAAATGAGAAATTTACCCTTTCCTTTCCCCCCGTGAAAAAAACATATGCATTTTAATGTTTTAATGTAAAATATTTCTTCAAAATTAAGTTAGTAGATAATCCTTTTTTTTCTTCTTATACAAAACAAGTTTGAAATGAATAAAAGAAAAACTGAAAAGAAAGAAAGAAAAACTTGATCATCCTCCCTCTCTTTAGCTTGTTTGGGACATTGCAGTTTGTTTTGTTATTTTTACAAGTTATATCAAGCGTATCCTGTATTGTTTGTTATAAAAGCACCATCCTTAGTTTTAATTATGTTTGTTCACTTTTGTGGACTAACTATTGCACCAAGTGCTTGCCATTTTCGGAGGTCAGTTTCCAGGAACTTCGTATTTAGTCCAATGAAAAACACATGAGCATGTCATATGCTACTCTACTCACTATATTTAAAATAGCTCATGCTTGAGAGAGACCCCAACCCCCCCTCCAAAAAAAAAATGCTCAGTAAAAGTTGTTCACAGCTCAGACTTACCAATTGCACTTATCTTGTACCATGCTGCAGTATCTATGAACAAAGGCAGAATAGATTTATTACAAGCTTTAGCCTAGAGATGTAGGGTTTATGATTGTGTCTTTTTAACTGTATTTTTTGCCCTTATGTTAAAATTTTTACTGGTACTGTTTTGAAAATTCATCGCTTTCTTTTCAAAAGTAGAAGTGGAGAATAAATTTTGCAACTGTAAATTATCAAAGTTTTTTTGTTGCTTTGTTCGTTTTTCCATTATTTTTGGTACTAATGCAATATTTAAGCTCAATTTGTTATATATTTAATTAAAGCCTCTAAAACGAAATGATTTACGCAGCTTTTGTGGATTTGCATGGAAGTAAATTTTAAAAGATAACTAAAAAATGCATAGGTTTTCCATATGTAGAAACACCTAGGGGATGAAATAAAAAAATGTCACTCACATTATGTCTATACGAAAAACTCTGAACATTTTTTTCATGTTTCTCATGTCCTCTCTTCCTCTGCCTTCTTCGTATTTAGTCCAATGAAAAACACATGAGCATGTCATATGCTACTCTACTCACTATATTTAAAATAGCTCATGCTTGAGAGAGAGAGAGAGAGACCCCCCCCCTTACTAAAAACAAAATGCTCAGTAAAAGTTGTTCACAGCTCAGACTTACCAATTGCACTTATCTTGTACCATGCTGCACTAGCTATAAACAAAGGCAGACTAGATTTATTACAAGCTTTAGCCTAGAGATGTAGGAATTATGATTGTGTCTTTTTAAGTGTATTTTTTGCCCTTATGTTAAAATTTTTACTGGTACTGTTTTGAAAATTCATCGCTTTCTTTTCAAAAGTAGAAGTGGAGAATAAATTTTGCAACTGTAAATTATCAAAGTTTTGTGGTTGCTTTGTTTGTTTGTTTTTCCATTATTTTTAGTACTACTAACGCATATTTAAGCTCAAATTGTTGTATTTTTAATTAAAGACTCTAAAACGAAATGATTTACGCAGCCATCTTATGTGGATTTGTATGGGAGTAAATTTTAAAAGATAACAAAAAATGCAAAGTTTATCTAATATTATGTAGAAAGATCTAGGGGGTGAAATTACAAAAAAAGACACTCATATTATGTCTATACGAAAAACTATAATGTAACCAAAAGTTTTGTTGTGTTTAAGAATTGAATTATGGAGCTGTTAATTGAATGCAGTTTAAAGAAAATTTTCGAGAACAGACATTAAAATCATAAAAAAATGAAGCAGCAAAACAAGGCCATTGTTAATTTCTTTATTTTAGAAAAGACATTTTTGACAGAAACAAGACAATTCATAATTGACTGTGGAATCCACTCATTTAAATTGAAAATAAAAATGTCTGACCATAAGGCAATCCTTGCATTGTCTTCATGAGAGATGGAGTACACATAGTATTTTGCAGAGAACAGTTTAATCATAGTCTTAGTCATTGTTTCAATTTGATTATTTATGTAGAAACTTAAAAATACTCAAAAGACTTCACATTTTTTGTAACTGATGTTAGTGAAAAATAAAAGTAAAATTGAGTTTTCAAAGGTATTTTTTGAGTATGCTTAACATTTTACAATAAATTGATAATACCAAAAAGGCTATTTAAGCATAAGATTGCAACTGAAATAAATTATTAGATACATAACAAATAAACGACATAGCATTAGCAATATGAATGTGATGATTACCAAATGGCATCGAAGACAAGTTAGTTGAGTTTACTTTAAAAAAATAAGATGTTCATTCCTCAATTTCGATGGAAGGTTGTTCAATATTTTAGGACCAAAATTTGTCCGGGGGGGGTTTCTTAAACAATTAGGATACATGAATTTCGATAGTTTCAGCAGAAAATCTGAGATGTCTTGTGAAAATCATAACATAAAATTTTATCTAGATAAGTAAGCCCCATCTCCAATCATGCACACCACAAAAATAAATTCAATCTGGTTGGATAAATTCCTGCAGCATAAGGAGAGAGAAACACACAAGTGTGTAGAAATAACACCAGTGGAGTGATTTCAATGTGGAAATATAAAGACCAGCAAAAGATACAAATTCTGATGAAATTGCTGTCAGAAGGCTTAATTTAATTCAGGAAGTCACAGAGATAAACATAAGTTAAACCGATGACATTTCAAATAAAACCAATAGAAAACAAACTTCAGATTTGATTTGGGTGTACTTGACTGTACATGTAATCTGTTAGGTAAGAAACAAGCAGCCAATGGCAATGATGGAGAGTGAATGAGTTGGTTTCTTTATGTCCAACGTCAACTCTATATAGGCTGTATTGTGGAAGTGTCCCAATACTAACGTCTGACAATGTTATGTGCTGCCACACAGAGACAGTGCGACGGTAAGAGGACGCCTGCCTCAGATGGTCACATTTTACTTAAGCTGATCCATCCAGAAAGAGACGAAATAGGATGGAGAAGGAACTCCAGTATTGAGTTGCTATAATAAAGTTTGGATTAGAACAATTTAATAAAAATCAACGAAAAATTCTTAGCCCAACAAGCAGTAAACAGCAAACAAATCAGTTTTTTAATTTTAAATATTTATTTCTACCATTTTATCCCCTGCTAGTACATAATTTCTGAAGGCATTTTTCACATCTGCATTATTTTGGGAGGGTAAAGAAGAAACCCCCTGCCTCCTTCTCCTTCACCCAAAAAAGTTTACAAAAAAAATCGAACTTTCTAATCCATAAAATGATTAATTATTCCAAGTGGATTTATTAAGTTACCTTGATCCAAATAAACCATGAACCAGATTTCACTACATATTCTAATAACCTTTAATCCTTCAGAGACATTGAAAGAAATTACAAATCAAAGGAATTTTTCTTGTGTACGTTTTTGCATTACAGTACATAAACAAATTACTATAAATTTCACTCCTTTTTCGTTTTTCTAAAAGATAAATTGGACATCTTATCTTATTGTATCTACACGATACTTTATCTTCAAGTTGAAGTTTTGTCAATATGTCACTAAAGCATTAAGCAGAAGAAATACTGGACAACAAAGTGTAGACTGTAAATAGTTTTAAACTAAAAAAAGCAGTTAAATTTATAAAAGAAACACACGCATCTTGGGCAAATAAATTCACGTACACACCAGCCAAATATTGCAAAAAATATCAATGAAACATGAAGAAACAAATTACGCTATAAACCAAATAGGATAAACATTGCCTTATCCCAAGATATGACAGTTTCAAATAAACAGATCAAAACATGGTAATTGAGTATTGCCGTATATACCTCTATGTTAATCATCCGTTGAACTTCATTGAAACCCTGTTAAACTTGATGTAAAAGTTGAGTCTATTCAGTTCAAAGAAACCTTAACCACCTTTTGGATGTTAATTTTAAGCAACAGCTAAGTTTAAACATGTTGACTTTATGTATATTCCACTTTTTTTTTTTTTTTTTTTGGAATAATTTAGCCGACATCACCGAAAGTCACGAAAGTTTAATCTGTTTAACTTTAAATCCAGGCATCATCTGTTTTCAAAGTGCATGTGTACCTACACATGTAGTTTTCGATCAATATTTTACACAATCTGAATGGAGAAAATGCATGGAGTCAACCTCGAAAACGTGCCCAAGATAAAAATGGATGGCGCTCGTAGTCGTAGGTTCCTTTTACCCTCGCTGGGTTGGAAGGCAATGATGATGGGGAAATAACGCAAGGTCTTAGCAATATTTCAAATTAGGTTAGAAAACAGAAAAAGTGACATTCTTTTGTAACTTTCTAAAAAAGGACAAGTACACGTAGAATGCTCACTATCTTGACTTATGATTTGGGTATAAAAATGTTGTGATAGTTCCATAAACAAAAAACAAATTTATCTTTCATAGTAGTTGGTAGCTCTCATAATCATATTGAGTCAAAAAGCACACATTCACAATCATCAGTATTCGTTTACTTGTTTTTTTTTTAATTACAAAAAGAAATATTATCTTGTAAACATTCAGATGAAAAACTGTGAAACACACATACATTTTGTTGAAGCAGTATTCAGTACCTGTGTAAACATGTAATTCTTTTCTTATATAGCAGAATACATTATGACTGACTCATAGTAAAAAAAAATGTTATTAGAAATTTTTAATTATTTTTGGCTTATTTATTTTTTTTTTTTTCAAGAATAAAATATAGAGTAGACTTGAGTTTTGATTTTCTCTAAGGCATGAACAATATAAGACATTTAATTAGAAAAAAATAATATGGAAGAGCTGTTTATTTGCTTTATTTATCACACCTATCTACCAGTGTTATGATCATTGACCAAGAAAGATAACTTGTATTGCAATCTCAAACAATGAATCTAGTGGCGATGAACACTCCTTAACTTGTATTGCAATTTCAAACAATGAATCTAATGGCGGTGAACACTCCATGTGTTGCATACTCATAATGTATGTGCTATATAAAGATAAGCGTTTATGTACTTCTGTTTTACAGTGATTTATATGCAAAATTAATCCGTGTATATTTGCTATTCTTAGAACTAATTTCCAAACTGGGTGAAAAAAGTTTAGCTTACCTTACCTTACCTTTTTATCCATATTATCTTGTACATTTTCAAACCAGGTAAAAGTTTCAACATTTTATCATGATGTAAAAGAAGAGCTCTTAGCTAACATTTAAAATGGTAAAACACTTCATACATACATTATGTTCTTTCAAGCCTACAAAAGTGGCATTATTAATTCCTTACGTAAATATAAAGATGTCAACAGCAGTTTTAAAATTAAAAACATACCCATGTCTTGATATTTTGAAAAATACATTAATTGATATACATAAGCCCTCCATGTGTTGAAAAGATTCAACATACTCTGACAATTTCATTTTTTCAACTTCTTTGGGTTTTTTTTTTTAACATACCATGTATATTTTTTGTGTAACATTGTTCCAGAATAAAATTTAGTCCCAACTCTTTGCAAATTTTTACATACAACAAATTCGTTTCTTCAAAGGTTAAAACTAAGTCAGCTTTGTTGTTTTTCAGAAATTCCTTTTTAAAAATTTTCTTAATACATAGTGTTGCATACATAAACAGGTATGTTACATGGATTGAAAATTCAGCTGATCTGTTTCAAAAGATTGTATACTGTGAAGTAAAGAAAAGAAATGCTCATTTTCGTTTCATAAAAGAAGTGCTGGATAAACAAAACAAATGAACTTATGACATCGACTTGAACTTTGACACAACAGAATTCATGTATTAGAAAGGAAAGTATCAAGGGATGGAAAACAAAATGTTCTTTTGTTAGAAAGAAATGGAAAAATAGTCAATAAATGCCCTGAAAGAGAAATTTTTGTTTTGGAAAAAGACATTGTCACTTTTCCTTCAATTAAACATAGAAACATACATAGTTTGGGATCCTCCCCAATAATCACACAGCCATACTCATAGTTTGAAGCATAAATCATGTATATTTTTATTTTAAATTGCACAAATTTTGTTCCTCTCATCACATTTACTTGCTTAATAATCACTCCATATCATCTCAGCAATATTCACAAGAAGAGCAGACACACCATTTGTTTAACCCTAATCGTACGTTGTATTTTGAACCTTTGTCCATGCGTATAAGGCTCTCTAAGGGTAATAATATTTTATAAAACTAGAGTCCGTATTTGAGGAATACATCCCATTTCAAAAGATGAATGCACAACATTTGACAAAAATTCCAATTTTAGCTATTTTAATTTAAATTAGTTGGGTACATTTTTGGAACTCGCGAAGTACGATCAGGGTTAAATAATATTATTCATTTTCCACATTGTTTTGTTGTGCTTCTTTTCCGTTAATTCAAGCCATTGAAAAGTCAAGGTCACTCAGCTGGCAGCCGACTCTCCCTGGCTGTCTTCTTGTCCCTCCCCTTCCTCTTCCTCGTCGGGGTTAAACTCGTTAGAAAACGTGACTGGAACTTTGTCTCTCTTAAACAAGAGTTCCCTTTTCCACGGGGGCATGGCAGCAAGTTCTTCTGGATCGATGCTCAATGCGGCAGGAACGATGTCACCTGGGGTGAGGATAATAATGATGATAACAATGATGATAAATATAATGATAATAATAATAACAATAATCAGAAGAAGAAGAAGAAGAATATTAATAATTATACATGTAATAATAATAATAATAAAAATAATAATAATAATAATAATAATAATAATAATAATAATAATAATAATAATAATAATAATAATGACAATAACAATAATAACAATAAAAATAATCAATCAATCAATCAAAAGAGCAGAACCACATAGGTTTTAGTCTTCTAATATGACCCTTAGAGCGTACAAATGAAAATAACCAAAGCCAACGGTATCTAGGGACGTTCTGTCTTAACAGAAAAATCATAAAAAATAACTGTAAAGATTCGCAGTTTGTTTGTAAAATACATGTTATAAAAACATTATGTGTAATGATCTACTCTTGGTTAAATCTGTTATGTCCAAAGTTTAGATTTATGCCTTTTCTGAAAAACCTTTACGATGTCTCCTAACAAACTCCATAAGCTCACTACGGTACTGACCTTTAGGCTTCGGTGGTACAAAGTCTTCCTCGCCAGGTAATGGTACCGGGGCTTTTTTGGCAGGTTTTTTCGCAGTGCCTGGAGGGCTTGGTGTGTCTGGACCCTGGGGTTTAACAATGTTAAAGGAGAGTTGAGTTGAGTTGAGTTGAGTTGGTTTTAACGCCCTGCAGCAGCACTATTTAGGCTATATTGTGGACGGGCCCCAAGACTGACGTCTGACAATTGTATGTGCTGCAACACACGAGACAGGGCAGGGATACCAGGACTCCTGCCTCAGCCGGTCACATTAAACTGACACCGACCCAACCAGTAGGGAACGCAACCGCCAAGATTCGAACTCGGGACCTTTTGCGTCGGAAGCCGATGTTCTATCCCTGGGCCACCGCGCCCCCCATGTTAAAGGAGAGAATGATTTACAGTGGAATCCAGTAACAATAATCCCTGTTTAAGATAACTCATAAACTATGATTTTATATAGACTGTTTTTTATGAACCAATGTCCTTTTTAAACTTAACAGTCACTGTTTAATACAATATGGGTTATGTAAACTTTGAGGATATTCCCAAGAAATGTTGTGCGGTTTGATAAGCTCTTGTGCTAGCACCTTTTTGTATTGATCTACACACCTTCCATTTCTAAATAATAAATATCAAAGCTTTTAACTTGTAAAATATTTGAAAATTCCAAAAAATAGTGTGCGCACAAGGACTAGGCCTAAAGTTAAATCATGCTGTGTGAAAAGAATAAATTAAAAAAAAAACACAACTAAACACTACCGTTGTCTTCTCTTCTCTCATTTATTAATTGTTTAAAATGTGATCTCTTAAAGGATTTTTTTTCCAAAAAAGTTAATACACAAATTACCTCTTGCTCTTTCTGCTGCAAAATTTTTCTCTTCCATTCTGGTACGTTTTTCCATTTTGCTTCTTGTTCTCTTTGCTTAAGGATATTTTTCTATAGTGAAAGAAGGAAAATAAATTTAAAAAAAAAAAGAAAAAAGTTCAAATTCACAAAACACCCTGAAGAGATAGGCTACACACAGGAACATTTCAATATGTAACATTCACTATAATGAAGAGCTCTAACGTTATAGAGAGAGAGAGAGAGAGAGAGAGAGAGAGAGAGAGAGAGATAGAGTATTACCATTGTCAACGCTTATTTACAACTATACAGCTGTTTTTCATTATGTAGCAAACTTTGTACATTACTGCGTTTTGTATTCTCATTTATTAACCAGAACTTGCGCACTATTATTGTACTCACACCCTTGCAGACATTAGAGCTTCATAAGCTCACGAAAACCTAATGCAAGACCATGTCTTCCAAAGAAGTTACGTAACCCTTGCTGAAATCCTATTCGTAGTTCGCTAAGTGCTCACCACATATTCCTCGATTTTCTCCTGGTTTTTCTTCTCGATCATGTCACGCTTCCAGTTCGGGGTTTTCGAGGTGATCTCTACTAAACCGGGACATTGGCTCAAATCTGAGGAAAAGATGAAAGACAGATCATCAAGTGATGAAAACAAAATGCAGAATGCAGAAAAGCTTTGTTAATTTCAACGGGAAATTTGGTTCCATTGCCTCAAATACAGACCAAAACGTGGTGTGAAATTTATATACATTCATGTACATATAATATAATTACTGTTTATCTCTTTATAAATTCGTATATAAAAATGAACAGTAGAAAAGACGACACAAAGAAACCGATAAAAGATAGCTCATTTATGTTAGAAACCGTGAAAGACAGCTCATTGATTAAAGAAACCATGAAAGACAGCTCATTGGCATAGATATGTGCTATTTATATACCTATGCTCATTGGTTAAAGAAAACGTAAAAGACAGCTCATTCATTGAAGAAACTGTGAAACTGAGAGAGCTTATTGGTTGAAGGAAAGATGAAAGAATAATATAACGGTGAAAGACATCTCATTGGTTGAAGAAACCGTAAATCTAAAACAGTAAAAGACAGCTTCAGTTGACCCTGACTTACCAATATCATCGGGAATCTCCAGATCCATGGTTGTCACTGTGTCCGCGACCAATGCCGCTGGAAGATTTAAAAAAAAAAAAAGATTAAGTTAGTAAATTGTTGTTGTTGTTGTTTTTCGTCTTTTGTTTGTGCTTCGCAAAACATTTACAGCCACGAATAGGTTTCTTGGATTTATTGAAAATGAGGAAGGCATCACTGAACAAAACAACAGAAAGCCATTGTATGAGTCCTCTACAACAAGAACAAGAACCAAAACAACGACAGCAACAACCACAATTAAAAAATAAGAAAGGCTTCATTAAACGAGGCAAACAAAAGCAATGGCAAGACGAAGAAGAAGAAGAGGAAGAAGAAGAAGAAGAAGAAGAAGAAGAAGAAGAAGAAGAAGAAAAGAAGAAGAAGAAGAAGAAGAAGAAGAAGAAGAAGTAGAAAACAACAACAACAACAACAACAACAACAACAACAACAACAACAACAACAACAACAACAACAACAACAACAGCAGCAGCAGCACTAACAGCAGCATAAATTAATACAGTAGGTTCGCTGAATTGAAATGCAAATAAGACTTATACATGTTTCACCTCACTCCATCGTCTCCTGGATGCCTTGTTGGATCGACAAAAGAATTCACATACATGATGTGCGTAATGTTTGTTTTGTTTTGGGTAGATGTGTGTTATGTTTGTTTGTTTTGTTTTGGGTATTTCCTGGTTCAAACTCGTGATTCGTGTTCTTATATGCGAGGTTATATGAAAGAAAATTCATCTAGCGAGAGAAGAAGGCAAAACGAAGTAGAATCTAGGTGAGAACTCGACTGAAAAGAGTATGCTGTCTTGTTGAGCGAGAGAAACGCTTAAGCCGTCTTGCGAAGAACTCTCTCAATCTCTCTCTCTCTCTCTCTCTCTCTCTCTCTCTCTCTCACTTTCTTTCTCTCTCTCTCCCTCTCTATTTCCTTCTGCTTCTTGCTCTCCTCTCTCATCCCTGCATATCTTTCTCCTCCCTATTCCCTCCCCTCTCTCACCCCTTCACTCTCTCTTTCTCTCTCTCTCTCTCTCTCTCTCTCTCTCTCTCTCTCTCTCTCTCTCTCTCTCTCTCTCTCTCTCTCGATTAATCCGTGTAAAGGCAGGTTCTGGTAGCTAAGCTCGACCTTAGATTTGAGACTGTCCCCCCCCCAAAAAAAAAAAAAACAAAAACAAAAACAAAACAAAAAAACCACCTAAACTTATTGGCTATTTTCCAAGATGGAAGAGTAGAGCGCAGTTTTCCATAAATGTGTTTCATAACTGAAAACACAGTAGCTTCTTGGTTTTTGTTTCTACGCTGCATCAAACTGTTGGTTAAATTAAAAGTGGTACATGTAATTGGTAACAGAAAGAAATATAGGTCCATGCCTGATTATGCCTGAAGCAGATCTGGCACATAAACAATGGCCATAGTTTAGGATAGCTCATTAGTCAACACACAAACCACATCTTGACAAAGAAGCAAGTTGGCTGGCTCTTTGGCATTCTAACGCCAAACGTCATATATCGCAGACGGGTCCCAAGACAAATGTACGTGCTGCCACACAGAAACAGAGAGAAGTTCAGCGATCCAACAGTAGGAGACAAGATCCGACACATATTTTTGCCCTTGGCAAGATGGTAGAATCGAACCGGTGACCTCCCGAAAAGAAGCCTAGCGCTCAATCATTTAACTCATTGAACCAGCCTTTTATTTTTCCTCATTACGGAATACGTCTATCAATAAGAGAAATCTAGTGGACATCTGTAGACAAAGCGAGAAAGTCCAAGGAACCAAGGAACTTTCTGGAGTCCAGCATAATGGGATGTATAATGAAGGCATCGATGTAACGTTATTGAGATGTGGCTGCACCAAGGCGTCCAAAAATAGAAGGCCAAAGCACCGAATTGAAAGGAGTGGAAAGATTTTGGCACACCAACAAGGCTTCCAAAATTTTTGGACGCCTTGCACACCAAGGATAAAAGTGATTTTATTTCCTTTATTTTAAGCATAGATAGGACAAAGTGATACTTAGAGAGTATTTTTCAGCCCACACTGCAAAAAGAAACAATCCTATCAATGTGCGCACTGTTTTGGGCTACTTTTTTGGAAAATGCATAAATGGTCAGTTTTGATATCTATTGCTGCTAATTAATAGGTGCACAGCGTGATGCGAAGATGTTCAAAAATATAGCTCACTTTGATTCTGGCTGCAAGTTTATGTGTATTTCGGTGAATTGACCTTTTATTTTTGGACGCCTTGGACTGAGCCAAAGATGTAAATAACGCTTACTTTAACCCCCTTTGGGCTGCGCGAAAAGGTCAATCTAAATAACACAATGGCGTTTCTGGGGTTTCAATCTAGGTCTAATGTCTTCCAACAAAATGGATATACTTTTTTTTTTAGCGAAACCATAGTGGTGTTAGCAATATGAACCAGCTGTTGAAGAAATCGGACATATTAATACATTTTTGGCCGATCATGGGTTTCCAAACGGGAATCTTCCGATTGATTCTACCAATAGTAGGCCCCTACCATTCTACCAGTACCACTTCCGCCGGCTACCCCACTCCTACCTCGTCCCCTACTGATTGAGGCGATGTCAGTATAATGTGACTAGTTGAGACATGAATCATGGTATTCCTACGCTGTCTGTATGGTAACACGTAACATTGTTGGCCATTAAACTTGGGACCAATATAGCCTATATTGAGCTGTCGACAAACTCAAAGTTGGGTCGGTGTCAGTATAATGTGACTGGCCGAGACAGGAGTTACGGTATGCCCGCCCTGTCTCGTGTGTGGCAGCACATAAAATTGTCAGACGTAAGTCTTGGGAACCGTCGCCGTATAGGACTCTATAGAGGGACCTAGGAGACGTTAAACCCTATAGAGAACAAAGTCAACCCCCCCCCCCTTTTCCCTTCCTACATCATTAAAAAAAAAGTAGCGGAGGAAACTGTAACCCTGGAGATAATCTACACGATATTTAGAGCACAGGTAACACTAACAGACAAGTTCGATTTTTCGTATAGCGTACAACACGTAACAACACTCATTGAACTTGAGAGGCAAGGAAGCTGAGAGTAGGCCTACACACCTTGCGATATCTGGATCATGACAAGAAACGAAGACGCCGGTACCGGCTTCCAAATCCAACCATAGCTCTATGCTAGACTTACGTAGCCAATGAGCGACCAGAAACCTCCGTGCTTAGGAGCACGCTATGTTTATCCGTTTTTTGTCGAGTACACTGCAAAGCATGCAGTTTTAGACCCATGGGTTCTGTGCCGAGAATCAAGACTGAAGAGTGATGTATTACTGCTAACCTAGTCTAGCGTCTAGCTACGTAAGTACAACACGTCTTAATCCTTCTTATTCGCATATCTTAAGCGAGTCGTAAGCTCACTAGACGTTGGACTTACGACTAAAAGAGTGGTGTACCGGTACCGGCAGTCTACTTTAGAATTTCGGCGTCGTAAGTAAAACGTCAACGTAACGATAGCTTACAACTCTTATTCGCATAGATCTCATTATCTGAAGAGTCGCAAGCTTACCACTAAGTGTTCCTTACCACCCAGGAGAGTTATGTACCGGTTCTAGCCCATCCTGAATCTAGATCTAGGTTAGCTGTGTGAGTCTTGTTGTGTTGTGCTTTGCGTGTAGTGCGCTTGTACTCACTCACGATCCCAACGCGAAGGAGCGCTCACTGTGTGGGTGAGCGGATAGATACATCACAGGCTTTGCACTTACAGAAGATGCGTTAGACACAGAGATCGAGCTGGCACAGGTGGCAGAGCGTTGGTTTTCCAATCGGTAAGTTCCCGGTTCGAAACCCACGGTCGGGCAAATTTATTTGACTGACTTCGTTTTCTACTGGTTAGTTCGGTGTCAGGATAACGTGATTGGCTGAGACAAGAGTCCTGATACCCCTGCATCTTCTCGTGTGTGGTAGCACTAAAAATTATCAGACCTTGGTCTTGGGACACGTCCCTGATACAGCCTTGATACTGACGTTGGGCGTTGAGAAACAAACTCCAACCCTCTCTCATCCAGACCAGCGTCAGCAACAGCACCACCACCACCACCACCACCACCACCACAACAACAACAACATCTACTTTTGAACATGCGTTAAATTGTGTTACATGTTTGTAATTGTTCGATTCCGTCCTCTACTGATAGAGTAGGTGTCAGTATACTGAGTCGGCTGAGACAGGGGTACAGGTCTCCCCGCCCTGTTTCGTATGTGGCAACACTAACGTCAAACTTTGGGCCCGTCCACAATATAGCCTATATATAGTGCTCATGTATGACGTTCAACAACCAAGTCAACCCCAGAGAGGGAGACAGACAGACAGAGAGACAGAGAGAGAGAGAGAGAGAGAGAGAGAGAGAGAGAGAGGGAGAGAGTTAGAAAGACAGAACAGACAGACAGAGAGAAGGAGAGAGCTAGAAAGAGAGATAGATAGACAGACAGACTGAGGATGGGAGAGTGAAAGAGAGAGGGTGAGAGAGTGAGAGAGAGAGAGAGAAATGCACAGAGGTACAGAGAAATACAGACAGAGACAGGCAGAAAGACAGACAAACAGACACAATTATACTCGTATATTCACAGCAAGGGCAATAATCCACAAGCCATAACGGCCCGCTAGGTATGATCATAACATTAAACAGTCGGTTAGAGAGATAAAGCGTCCCTTGTAACCAGAAACAGATGTCCCACTCTATGAGATCTGCTTTTTTTCCCTTAGAATAAGAGATATTGTGCTGATGAGACGCAAGGCTCACGGTACACGTAGGCTAACTGGTAAGCGATTCTTCACTGATGTAGGGTTTTTTTTAAAGTCTATGAGCGACCAGAAAATATCATGCCTAATGATTGTGTTTATGACATCCGGAATCGCCATGGGGGTCGTAAAACGAAGCCAAACTAGAACAGGGAGAGAGAGAGAGAGAAAGAGAGAGAGACAGACAGACAGACAGAGATAGTTAGATAGATAGATAGATAGATAGATAGATAGATAGATGTAGAGAGATGGATAGATAGATATATAGATAGATAGATAGATAGATAGATAGATAGATAGTTAGATAGATAGATCGGTAGGTAGATAGATAGATAGATAGATAGATAGATAGATAGATAGATAGATAGAGAGTAGATAGATAGATAGATAGATAGATAGATGGAGAGAGAGAGAGAAAGAGAGAGAGAGAGAGAGTCAGATTTCTTTAAACCAATAATTTTTACACAGGTTTTAAAAGGGGGAAGAAAAGGGGCCCTCGTGAAAGTGTCGTTACATCCGGATGTACCGTTAAAGCACTAACCGTTATATGTGGAACTTACTGTGGAACTAAGAAAACTATCTGTATAACTGTGCACGATTACTATAAAAGCCTATCAATAGGTAATGTTAATTATTTGCTCTAAAAAATCCTAAAGTGAGTTTTTTGCTGTTCTTGCAATTAAACTTGCTGGTGTTGTCGAGGATGCTTTTCTTGCTAGTGTCGTTCTTGTTCCTTCTGTTACTGTTGTTGTTGTTTTTGTTGTTAAAATGTTTTTTTAATTGCTAACGATGTTGCTTTGGTTGTAAAACAGCTTATGGTAAAGGCGGTAGGGTCTTGTGCATGTACATGTACAGTTCTTTTGTTTGTTTTGATGATAACGTTTTGTTTCAGCTATTATTACTCTCCTGAACGTAAATTATTTATATACGTAGTCGTTAGTCCACGCACTCTTACTTTATCAGCACCACCAATAAACACAGAGATGAAAACTCCAGCCCTTCAAGTTCTATCACCGTCCAACCGGACTATAATTAACTCCACAAAAATAGATCTAAACTCGCTACCGAATTCCAAGTGCCGACAGGTAGGGAACTAGATCTAGGCGAAGACCTCGAGAAATCGACTAACTCGCCTCTTAGGCCGGCATAAATAAAATACTCTAGCTGTAGAGTAGATCTAGAGGTGGAAATGTTGCCAGAAGAAAATTGGTTTGCAAAAAGACTAGATTTTCTAGATCTAACTTTTCCAGCGCGATGTTAGATACTGAATACTATTCTATAAATAGTATGATATTGTATTATCTCTGCCAGTTTTGATTTTAATTTAATGGAAGTATATAAGCAGAGTTATGTTGAAAAACACATAGGGGTTTCTCAAGTCGATTATAAAATTGTTATAAAGGGTTAAAATTGTGGAGAACTAGTAAATGATTCAGAAAATATGTGACGCGTTTTATGCCAATACACAGACTCAGATTCCTAAAATCACGGGGAAAAAAAAAACAATTACGAAAAACTTGGCTTGTTAGATTTTGTTTCAATCAGAAGCCAAAATGTTAAAAAAAAAAAAATGTGTTTTTCACATGATAAACAACATCAAACAAACACAAAAACACGAAAAAATAATGATAAATATTGACTGGTAAAAGAAAGAAAAGGAATTACTTAAGTGACGGTTATGAATATAAGATTTATTATTTTTTAAAGCATCATCATCATTATTATTATTATTTATTATTATTATTATCATCACCATCATCATCATCATCATTAATATTTCTATTAGAATCATAATATGTTAATATAATTACCCTTCTATCATTACTATTACTACTATTGTTATAACCACCAACTAAAGAACCTTCCACTATAAAGATTACATTACTCACCATAGGCTGCTCCTAGATCCTGAGTAAAGTCAGAGTCCGACGCTGTGAGCTCACCCCCTCCAGGCAGAGATGTCACGGTGCTACTATCTCCAGGTACCTGGGAACACAGGTTTAGCCTGCCTGGGTCTGTGGCACTAGCAGCTTCTCTCGAGCTTTGCCCCTCTTGCACAGGTGGGGGAGGAGGAGGAGGAGGAGGGGGGAGCGAGGAGGGGAGTGGAGCGATGTATGCCAAGCTGGGAAAAGGTGGCGGAGATGGGGGAGGAGGAGGAGGAGGAGGAGGGAGGCCAACGGAGGAAGACGTAGATGTAGGTGTAGAAAAACTCTGCTCGTGAGTGTTTGCTACGGGATGAGTGGGATATGCCGGCGAGGAATTTATGCCCGTGCTAGCGGCGTGAGCGTTGGTGTTACCTACAGAGGGAACTACCTGAGTACCAGGCCTATCGTGCACGTGCGAAGAGGAAGAGCTGGGACTAGGGCTAGGGCTGGGAGCAACTGGAGGAGCAACAGGGGCAGTTGGCGGATAAGTAGCAGCAGGAATCTGTGAAGGCAGAGAGCCAGACACACGGTCGGATAGGTAAGCATCGGCGGGAGAGGAGAGAGGAGGGGGGAGGGGGCAGGTAGGGAGGGCTGCTGCGCCGGCGCCATTACAGTTTTGGTATGAAGGGAGAGTAGTGTTAGTGTTAGAATTAGTGCTAGCAGCAGCAGTGAAACTGGGTGACGTCCCTTGCTCAGGTGGCGGAAGTTGCTGGTGGGCGGGGAAGTACTGGGGGTCATTTCCCAGAAGTTCAGGGGGCGGTGGTGGGGGAGGTAACTCGTCAATATCATCGTGAGGCGGAGGCGGAGGTGGTGGCGGAAGACTTGATTCCTCTTGTTCTAAGGATAAAAGAAAAAAAAAAAAAAAAAACAAGAATAACAAAACAGGTTTAACAATCTGAGAAAAATCATCACTACCACCTACTCTATCGCTCACACTCCTCTACCTCCTCAAAGTGCATCTTTTGGAATTAAATGTTGGGATGGCGGCATAACAAGTGTTGACAAATAGGCGTATTGATAAATAAACACAAAAAGTTGTTGGAAAGGAATGGCCTTCATTTATCCCAGAAACTTAAAAAAAGACTTTTACAGTCGGAATCATTGTGTAATCTACATTTGATAACATGAATGTTTATGACGATATGCTTCACCTTTTTGATGATGTGCCACGACGAATGTTTAGTTGTGTGTTTGTGCCAATCTAACCTATATACGTGGTTTTTTTTTTTTTGTATGTTAAAGATAAGTATCTATGTACTTTTGTATAAGGGTGGTTTATTTGTAAAAATAATTAGTCCATCTATTTTGGCAAAGGGCCCTACAAATTCCAAAACCAATGAATATAACATTACCTTTACGATAGCAACAACATTTCATAATGCTTGGTCAACTTTCCAGGCTCGGGTTTTGGTAGGAGAGAGCGCATCTCTCGCCTAGTTTAATGTCTCCTAAGTTCAATAAACAGCGACACAACTGTTTAAGTGAGACCACAAACAGGCAGCGCGGGGGTACATGTACCAGAACTCGTGTCTCAGACGTTCACATTTTACTTCGCTTCATTTCCTCCAGCAAAAGTTTATACAACTTTCATAATAAATACACTTTATTTTTTTTTATTCCGTTGTAATTAGGTTCATTGTTTTGACTGTTTTACCATAAGATATTAAGTTACCATTTTGTTCTTATTAATCCTCCTTGAATGTGTATATTTGTAGTGGTTCACGGGTGGCGATCTAGCCTTCCTAAGATATTGCTTTAACCTTAAGCACCTGATCGTACATTGGGTCGTAATATCTCAGGGTTGCTTTTTATTATTAAAATTAAAATACTGAGACAGTAATTTTTCGAAAGTGTATTCGACATTGTATGTATTCCGCCTTTGAAATATTGTATTATATTGTATTCTTGAAATATCCATTTTGATCCACATGATCACTCGACCTACATAAAAGGGTGGGTACAAAACACGACATAACATGTGAGATTGTGATTAACTGTTTTACTTACCGGGGTTCGAACCGGAGTAAATATTGCTGAACTTTCCCGGCGTAGGGCGCAGGCGCACGGCCAGTCCTGTGGGCGTGACTTCCTGTTCCGGTGCCGGCACTGTTGGTTTCGCTGCTGCTTCTGCTGTTGTTGTTGTTGCTGTTGTTGTTGTTGTTTTGTTGAGAAGCGCTGATGGTGAGAACGGGGTTTCGTTCGGATCGTCTGCCGATTGGTGCGGAGGAGTTGCCTGTTTTTGGCTTGAAATATCTGGAGTGTGACGTAAAATTATGGTTAAGGGTAAGTTGAAAATGGTTACATAGGGAATTTTCCTATTTCGAGAGTTTCTCGCAAGAATTCATTCTATTTAAGCAATTTGTACTAAGAGTAAGACCATATTGCAAGATTATTTGATTTTTACCGATTTTATTTATTTAGACACTATGTGACAGTTAGTACGACGTCGCGGTAGCTTACGACTCAGCGTAAACTTCTAATCCTTTCTTACAATGTTACACCGAGACAAAAATTATTGCGATGTTGTTCTTGCAGCCCAAAATGACTCTGAGAGAGAGAGAGAGAGAGAGAGAGAGAGAGAGAGAGAGAGAGATAGAGAGAGAGAGAGTAAGAGAGAAACAGCGAGGGGAACAGAGAGTGACAGACAGAGAGACAGAGAGAGGGAGAGAGAGAGAGAGACGGGGCAGAGAGAGAGACAGACAGAGAGGGGGGCAGAGAGAGAGAGACAGAGAGAGAGAGAGTAAGACACAGAGAGAGACAGAGATACGAGGCGGAGAGGGAGAGATAGATAGAGACTGAGACAGAGACAGACAGAGACAGAGACACATAAAGAGAGAGAGTTGCATATAGATGGGACGTAACTCACCGCCAACACTCCTGAGCCTGACTCGAGATAATTCGTCCACAGTGGCCGCGGCTCCTTGCTGTGCCTCCTTACTGATGCGGTTGTCATGGCGATGGCTGCACGCTCTGGCAGGGGATGCTGCACGCATCTGTTGTGCGACCGAGTCCGGATGTTGCTGTTGGTGCTGGTGCTGGTGGTGGTGGGGATGTTGCTGTTGTTGTTGCTGGGGATTTTGATGGGTGTGGCAGTGGCCGTTTGGGCGCGATGGTGGCGCAGAGGAAGGTGGAGGAGGTGGTGGAGGTGGTGGAGGTTGTTGAGGATGTTGCTGGTGACGATGATGATGATGATGTTGATGATGATGGTGGTGGTGATGTTGTTGTTGCTGATGCTGACGATGGTCATGAAGAGGATGAGGATGATGAATATGAACTGGACTTGCAGGGCCCATCCCTTGTGTCTGGGAAAGGATCTGACCACCTGGAGTTGGGTGAATCTGATTGGCTGGCTGGATAGGAGGGGGCGGGGCTGGGAAGTCTACTGCCACTGTTGCTTCTACTGTACGTTGGTTTGGTGTTGCCGTTTTCAACGCCTTGGTAATACTGTTGGTGCAGCTGCAGCCGTTGCTGTGTGAGCTGAGGTTGGTGTTGGCGGTGAAAAGGGTTGTTCTGTTTTTGATGCTGTTGTTGTTGTTGTTGTTGCTGTTGTTGCTGTTGCTGCTGAAGTTGTAGTTGCAGTTGCAGTATTTGCTGCTGAGTTAAGTACTGTTGCTGCTGCTGCAGTCCACAGTTTTGGTTGTGCCTTTGACCGTGATGCTGAGGCGAAGCTGAAGACTGGCGTTCTTGCTGGAAGTTCTGCATCATGAGCTGATCGCTAAGGGGACTTTGGTGGCGGTGCTCCTGCACTAGCTGAGCTTTGGGCGAAGGAGAGGATGGACTGCTAAGACTAGCAGGAACCTCCCCAGCCTCACTGGGCGGGACCATAGGGGGCGGTACGTACGTCAGCTTGGGCTTGTTGGTGGGCGTGGTTTGGGCGGTCCCGGACACTTGCACGAACTTGCCGTAGATGCCCTCAGGGTGCCTGGCGACTCCGACCAGAGACCCTCCGTGAGCGAACTCGTGCAGTTCTTCCTCCACGACGAGAATGGCGTTGGCGTTTGGCGTGGAGGCAGCTCGGGTTCTCATGGACCCACCAGCTTGGGCTGCTTGAGATTTGTTCATGTCTGACCCGTTAGATCCGGGTTTTCCCGGTTCGTGTGAGCCGACGCTGCCAGACCTAACGTTGTTAATTCTCCGATAGATGGAGCCGCCGTCTCCTGTAGCACTTTGGTTTGGCTGCGGGCTATGAGGGTGAGGTGGAAGCTGCTGGTGTTGATATTGCTGATGTAGCTGTTGTTGCTGTTGTTGCTGTTGTTGCTGATGTAGCTGTTGTTGCTGTTGTTGCTGATGTAGTTGTTGTTGCTGACATAGCTGTTGTTGCTGTTGTTGCTGATGTAGCTGCTGTTGCTGATGCAGCTGTTGTTGCTGTTGGTAATGCAAGTCATAGTTGTGCGCGTATTTCTGGTAATCTCCTTCGCTTGTAAGCCCGACTTTTCCTTCGCTTTGGCTGGCGATGGAAGACGGAGAAGGCGGGACTTGTATCACCGACTCGGATACAACGTGCCTGATGCTCCCCTTCCTACTGACCCCTCCAGAACCAGCTGAGTTCTCCGCAGTGGGGGTCGCGGCCTGGACTCTGATGTCCACCAGTCCTTGACCACCCGGCGGGAAGTACGGGGCATGATGGGATTGCTTGCGCCTGGGCGAGGGCATAGCTGGGGCTTGAGCTTGAACGGCCTGTGGTGTTCCCGCGCCTGACTTCTTCCTGGCGTCCTTGTTGCTGTTGCTGCTGCTGTTGTTGCTGCTGTTGTTGTTCTGTTTGCTAGAGAGGGCGGCCGCAATATCCACGCCGTAGGAGAAGGGTCGGTTCTCCTGGTACTTCTTCTGCTGGTTCTGAGGGTGGACCCCTGGACTGGGCGGCGGCGAGGCGATGTCTGAAGCTGTGGAACCCTGCAGGAGAGAGGACACAGTGATTGTACTAGTAATGATGATGATGATGATGATGATGATGATGATGGTGCTGATGCTTATGATAGGCGAGGAAGAGGAGGAAAAGGAGAGGGAGAACTAGGAGATGATGATGATGGTGATGATAATAATAATGATGATAATGATGATGATGATGATGATGATGATAATGATACTGATGCTTAAGTTACTTGTAGTGTCTGGGTATATTTTTAGTAGTAGTTTCAATAGAGGTACATGTATTAGTAAAATTACTAGTGGCGTCAAAAGAAATATTTGTAGTTACTTGTAGTTTATTAGAAGTATTGGTAAAATTACCAGTGGCATCTATAGAAGTATATAGGAGTATAGTTACCAGTAGTGTCGGTAGAATACTGGTTATGTTACTAAAAGTGTCAATATAAATATTGGTAAAGTTGCAAGTAGTGTCATTTGAAAGAAGGATAAAGTAGTTTTAGTATAAATAGTTAACACAGTTTAAATACAAATATTGTTAGATTTACTAACAGTACCAATAGAAATATAGGTAACACAGTTTAAATAGAACAAATTGGTAAATATACTAGTGCACTCTAGTGTCATTAGAAATATTGGTAAAGCTAACAGCAGTGTCAATTGAAAGCAGTTTCAGTATAAATGTTGGTACAATTACGTACAGTACCGTAACAAAGAAATATAAGGAACGCAGTTTAAATAGAACACATTGGTAACTTCACTAGTACACTCTATTGTCAATATACACAAAGGTTAGGTAGGCAGTGTAAACAGGGCGTACCCGTGATGAAGAGAAGGATCCCCGGTTCCCTGCCCGGTTCCCTAGCTGTGTGTCTGGGTTCCTCAGTCCCTCCCTCCCCCCACGGCGAGGTCCACCATGGCAGTGCGGGGACCCTCCCGATCTCGGAGCGGCGAAGACCTTGTCGTGTCCTCTTACCGAGTGATGATAGTGATGGTGAGTGAGAGATAGAGAGATAAAGAGAGACGCAGATGGAGAGAGAGAGAGATAGAGAGAGAGAGAGAGGGAGGGAGGAAACAGACAGAGACAGATACAGAGAGAGAGACGCAGATGGAGAAAGAGACAGAGAGGGGGGGCGAGAGAGAGAGATAGAGATACAGAGAGAGAAGGCGAGCGAGAGATAGAAAGGGTTAGAGAAAGAAAATAAAAGAGTAATTCAGAGAAAGAGTGGCAAGAGAAAGAGAGAGTTAGAGGGAAAGAAACAGAGATATTCAGAGAGAGAGGGGGACACACACAGAATGTAGGATTTTCCTCGGTGGTTTCCCTTGGATTGGGTTTAACAATTCACATGAAAGCGTTGTTTATTCACTCTGGCTTCGGAGATGTAAAAATGCACCCTGCAACTGAAATAGACATGAAAGGTAAGAATGAATATAATATTTATAAAATGAATAAAATACTTATTAAATACCTTTTGAAACACTACAACCTTTTGAAGTTTAAGGAACAATTAAGACGAAGAGATAGCTGAAAATTTGTGGAAATAATTATGTTTCATTGTCTTTATTGGCAAATTTCACATACTATGAAATGTTTTTGTGTATGATTCAAATTTCCTTGTTGTTTTAATGAATGCATAATAAAAAGTGCTAGAAAAGCAGACGAAATTGTATAGTATTTTTCTCTGGGTACAGCAAGGATACGCTATATTCTGTGACAACTCCAAGTCACTTCGTCAAGACTCAATGAGATGCAGCTATACACTTCTCTACTGTCACCAATCCCAGCCCGGTGGTCACGGTGGCCCTGGGGTGGAACATCGACTTCCGACGCAAAAGGTCCGGGTTCGAGCCCGGGCGATTTCGCTCCCTACTGGTTGGGTCGGTGTCAGTTTAATGTGATCGGCTGAGACAGCAGTCATGGTATCCCGCCCTAACTCGTGTGTGGTAACACATGTAATTGTCAGACGTCAGTGTTGGGGCCCGTCCTCAATATAGCCTATATAGTGATGATGTTGGATGTTAAACCAACTCAACAACAACAACTCAACAACCACCCCCAGCACAAGTTGTGAGATCTTTAAGTCTGGTAGAGATACTAAGCCTGGCTGCCTAGACCCAAACAAAGGTTATGCAATTTGGGCTAAGAGTCCTGGTAGTAAAAGGGCGAACATATCGACTATGGGCCATGACAGTTAGCGTTGGCATCCGATTTAGAAGGTCCTGTATTTCCCTAAGCTCGACGTCAACAAATAAGCCATATCGTGGATAGGTCCCAAGACAAATGTCTCTCAATTTAATTTCTGGTTATAACATCATGGTCCAAGCAATTGACCATAATATAACCATCGGCATCCGATTCAAGGTCCGGTGTTTTTACATGTCCCTCGCCAACAACTTGTGACTGGAGTCATGGCATCCCCGCCCTGTCTCGTGTGTGGCAGCACATACAATTGTCAGACGTCCGTCTTGGGGCCCGCCCACAATATAGCCTATATAGTGCTGATGTTGGACGTTAAAACTAACTCAACTCAACTCAACTCGCCAACAACTACGCATCATTAAAGTAAAAGAAAGCTTGGTCCTCTGAGACCAAAGATTACAAGGTCACCTACTCCACTAGGATCTATTGGTGACCAGGTCACATCAGCGAAACCATCAGGCTGTGAGTGTAAGTGGCACCACTGTACTGAATGTCACAGCATTTAGCCAGACCTCTTAGCGTCATGGTCAATCTGAATTATTCATCTAGCAACTAGCATGGCTCTCT